>OY747714.1:44155540-44618040 GCA_963556495.2 Valencia hispanica | reverse complement strand
GCTGGATACAGGATCCAGGACCCGACCCCAAGACTCACCCAGGGCATGCTGCTCACAGGCCGGAGGGAGAGGACTTGGGGATCCGGCTCCAGGGCAACGGGCCTTACTCCCAAGACTTAGAGTTTTTTTCCTTGCCACGCTCCTAAAAGACTCGCTCTTACTATCCTGCGGGAGGTGTTTTTCTCGACTGGGCTCCTGGCGACTACCATGAGAGACCATGTCCAATGGGCAACCCATGCTACGCAGTATAGAACCATACGCTCAGTTCGTGCCTCTGGTAAGGCAGCGGGCCGACACTTAGTCATTTTTACGCATCTGGTGCCTCTGGTAAGGCAGCGGGCCGACACTTAGTCGTTTTTACGCATCTGGTGCCTCTGGTAAGGCAGATAATGACACTTAGAATATTTTTTTCATTACACAAGACACATTTAGTTGGAAGTTTTTGATTTTATTTCAACAAGTCAGTCCATAGTCTACTTTACTACCCCTCCTACACCAAGAGTCGGTCAAAGTGTTGTCTGATTTCCCTTGCTTGATCTACGTCCAGGTGGAAAACATAGAACCGGTCAGCTGTGCCAGGGCTGTGACACATGAATTCAGACATTCGCTCGCGCTGTCTCACAGAGTTATGGTTCTTCACATGGGTTGCCACTGCGCTCCTGATGTCCGTGAAAGTAGGTCTCCCCGGCAGACCCATCTCTCCCCATGCCACCCGTAAGTACTGATCAACGCTGTGGCCGACAGACTTCCAAAGGTGGCAAAGGACCTGGTTTGTTGGGGGACGGAGACCGGCCCGGATCTTCAACCATCGATCCAGCCAGTCGAACTCTTCCGGCTTCAGGAAGATCTGGGCAGTTCCGTATGATCCTTTTGTCTTGTGCTCATGCACGTTAATCAGGTAACCTTGCTCGGGGGACTTGCAGTTCTCCCTGGCCGCCGCAACCTCTTCCACAGTCATGTTTACAAGGACCCCCTTTCTGTGGCCATAAATGCACGAGAGATACGCAGCAAAGTAATCAAAGAAAAGATAAGTTAAGCGGCGCGAGGGCTGTTTGGCGATTTCCTCCAGAAGCTCAGGGATCTTTCTGCTGGCACGCTCCCGACATCTGGTGAGGGTCTGCAGGGAAATTGCCCGCTCTGATTTCTTGGCCTTCAGCTCGATCTGGTAGGTGAGAAGGCCTCCACGGATCTCCTTAAGACAGTTCTGGATGGTACGACGCACTGAAAAGATCTGTCTCTTGGAGAGCCTGCACTGGACCGGCGGTGTGTCAGTCATGTACCGAAGGAACTTTTGGAGTTGACCCAGATAGTTGTGGACTGTGGACAGCTTCCTTCCATTCCCGAGCAGGTGCGAAGCCCATCTGCAAACATGCATAAAAAGAACCTGACATCCAAGCATTTTCACAGCAGACCTGCACATCAGGCGAGCGAGGATTACCCATGGATCCGGTGAACATCGTCTAGGAAGAGCCAGTCGTATGTTTGCTGGGCTCCCTCTGCCATGTAGGAGAGGAACTCCTTCACCCTCGAAAGCTGTGAGCATGAGTTTTTCAACTTCATTCGTGACGGGTTGAAACCTTTGATGTAAGCCTGGTAAGCTCCCAAGTACTTTGCTGTGAAAACAACCAGACAAGAAAAGCATGGTCACCTGAAGCACCATACCAAACCATACCATACCGTACGACACATCAAATCTCCAAGTCACCTACTGATGGATTTAGGGAAAACGTTGCCCCTGGTCCCCGGGTCTGTGGGTCTGTCCTCGGACAGGTCCACTCCGGCTGCTGCTGCTGCTTTTGTTCTTGCTGCTCCTGCTGGAACCAACGCATAGGGGTCCAGTCTCTCCAGCACCACCACTGGGGAGAGGCCAACCCCGGCCGCTGCTCGCCCTGCACCCCGCGGTGGTGCCGGAGCTGAAGGGAGGGTCACTCCGACTCCTGCCTCCCCTGAAAGAGACACCGGACATGGAGAGAGGACAACCGCGGGCCCTGGATCCGACAGTGGTGCTGGAGCTGAGGAGAGCTCTTGTTCAAGACAGGGTTCAACCCCAATATCAAGCTGTGAGACAAGGGGAGGATTGGGGTTGCTTTCCCTGAGGCTCCGGAGCAGGGAGATGGTTCTTGATTTTTTCGCAGCAGTGATGTTGCGCTCCCTCTGCTTAATGGAAAGCTCCTGATGGCTGCGTCGCATGTGGTAGTCAAAGCGGGAATTCTTGTACAAACACCCATTCACATTACACGGGTAGTCTCTTACATTGACCCGGCCTGAGGAGAGGTTGAGCAAAAGTCTTCTTTCCTCCAGATTGTTAACAAAGTGTGATCTTTTCAGGTGGCTTGGTAATGAGGCGAAGCTGTTGTTGCAAAGGGGACAGCACCGAGCCTTGCTTCCTGGGTTCATGGTTTCCTTGGAGGAGGGGGAAAAAGACAACATTTGTTCCACTTTACCAACCACCTGTCAACCGGGTGGGCTTTGGCCCAGACCCCCTCTATCCCACCACCAGAACCGAACAGAAAGTCCACCAACCTGCCACGGACAAGGAAAGCCTGCCACCGACAAAAGACGTTCACCGGCAGGCACCGCTCTGCCTCAATCAGGGGAAAGGAACCGGTGGGCTTCGACCCGAACCCCCTCGTTCCGAACCGCAGAACCGAAGACAAAAGAGACCGAGCTGACACCGACAAGTTGCTGCAGCCATCTGACAAGGACAGCCAACGATAAACTCCCTTGATTGAGGCTTGATGTGGAGCAGCTGTGTGCCATTGTCAGCTGCTGCCACTGTCACAGCCGAGAAGACGGGATAAGACCGCAAAAATGATAATTTCATAACATTTCAAACGTGTTTTATTTAATTTAACAGACGTGTAATATTGAAACAAATTGATTCAATGTCTGCATTGACAATAAAACAGCATTAATCTAACTCAAACTATTGTGAAGAGTGTCACAGTTTGTTGAACCCGAATGTTTTCCATTTCAAGTATCTTGGCTAGCAGGTCTAGAAGTAGAACAGGTCAGCCTTTTCTCTAATTGCACTTTGCACTTCTTGATCCACATATAATCTTTGCACAAGGTAGTCCTCCTGTGCCCACACAACAAAGTCACAGCACTGCATCCCGCTGACAAGCAGTTGTCTTGCACTTGCCAATAATATCCATGGGTTCTCTTCAGTTTTGGACCACCACACTCCATCTGAACATATTTGCAGTCAATAAAGTTTAACAAATTGGGACATTTGAATTCCACAAGACCAAACTGGGGATATTTATTGGGATCAAAAACAACTCCATCTGGAGATGCAGCAAGCCATGGAGCAGTGGGGTGAGTGACTAAACCACATGGTGAAGAGTTGATATTCATTATCCTGCAGTACTCAGCGGTTACGTAGGCTCCATCCCAGCACCTCTCCTCATGTCTGCTGTCTGTTTTGTCCCTCTGATGATGCGCTCTGCAAGTGACTTGGCAGTGGTATGACACACATCGTGAAATCGAGAGGCAGTCACTCTGGGCCTGCGGTGCATTAGCCACTCAGAGCAGGAACTTTACTCATGTGTAGCCTCCTCAATTTTGTGAGCCATATCCAGAGTTACAGACAAGCTTTTGAGGTGTAGGAGTTTTTTTTCTGAGCCCACAAATGCACGTTCAGAAGGTAAGATGTCATACCCAGTCAGTGGCAAAGGTGGTGCTGCAGGTGAATGATGGTGTAGTGGGATGTACCTGGATATTTACACAAGCTGGTGATAGGACAGAACACTGTCCTTCTGCACCAGCCCAACCTTTTCACACAAGAGATTTGTCAGATGTCATGTTGATCGATGTCACAGGTGGTCTGTCTTCAAGGTTAAATTTGGCGTATGCCTCTGTGATTATGAACATGCAGGGATCTGGTAACGCACCCACCATGCCTCTGTAGAATCAGCTCCTACAAAGTACATCAATGAGAAACAACACAAGGAATTTGGTTCCTAGGCTAAATTAATTGCAATGTACTACTAATTACTTGTTTTGAACCTCAAAAACTGTGCTTCTGACATTTAGGATATTTCCATGTTTCATTCAGTGAAACATAGGATTGTAAGACCTTTGTTTTTAGGTAAAATCACGTAGTTACCTTTTATTTTATTTTATATTTACTTTTGAGCCTTTTATTACTAACTTTAAAGCTTCCAATGCATACATTAAACTTCATAATGGTAATTCATGAAAGGTTTCAGCAGAACGGTTATGTAATATTTCTTGTTATCTGTTTTTCCCTCTTTTAGGATGTTTTGTCTTAGCTTATAATTTCAAATTTCATCATTATGAGAACAAATAAATGAAAGACATTTACTTGAAAACTGTTAGACCTACACAAAAACTTGTTGCATAAAAAATACATTTCTTTGCAATGCATAAAACCAACATTTAGAAATCTTACCTTACACCAATCTAGACAACCCTATTTGGTACTGGCTTTGTGAAAACCATGTCATTGAAGGCTCCTGGTTTCTCACCTTGAAATCACAGAACATTGATTGTGTATGCAATTACTATTTAAATATAAATAAGGAATAACACAAAACCTTGTTGTGTGTTAGTACCACCGGTGATGAATCAAGAAGTCCAACCTAAGAATAAAAGAAATAATATCAGTACTTGCACTTCACCTAGAATAGGAACAAAGCTCACTGTTATGGTTACTAATGCTTGTAGAAGAAGCATAACCTCCTGAATGCTTGTTTTTTTCTCTCCCCGTTACAACAATTCTGATTTTGTAACATTCATAACAGCAATAATCACGATAAAAAAAATAATAAAAAAATAAATAAAATATATATATATATATATATATATATATATATATATATTGATTTACTTTAGTTGTGTGCTCTATGTCCCATTCCAAGCACATTCAATAATCAGCTCAGGTAAACTGGCTGTCCTGAACCGGGAGATGTGGGAAACGTTCAAGTTAGTTTGCCTTTAAAAATTAAATCAGATATTGCTCAAATGAACTGAACACCAAATGAACGGGGGTGAAAACCTTTAGATAACCTCCTCCATACACTTAATCTGTGGGGTGCCTCACTCCTTCTAATTGACCTGAAGCACAAGGTTCTCACACAGACCTCTCCTGACAACCTGTCTTTGTTGGACACTAGTTATAGTGACAAAAGTTTTGGTACGGATATTTTAGCGTCACTCATGTGAAGACATTTAAAAAAAAAATTATACTTTATTAAATTAAATGGGATAGAGAACAGACTCCAAGCCTTAGCCAACCAAGTTAGCTTGATCAGTTCACGGTTTTCTTACCTTCGTAGCTGTGTATATATAACCCATGAGAATCTTACAAGTCTATGATATTCTGGCATTCCCAGACTGTATAAAGGAATATTCATCTTTGTGAATGTAAACTTCTAGCATGAAATAAAAGTAATAATAAATAATATAAACATATATTTTGCTGTGCTTCTTTAAAGTTAATTGATGGATCATAATGATAACACTGCACAAGAATGACTCAGTGATACATATTCACCCTTTTGCTTTGTTGGATGACCTAGAACATTCACTCAGCAAAAATCAATTAATTATGCCAGGCTGAAGCAGATTCAAGAATGTCCTGAGCTCGTTGTTTCCAACCCTAATATGTTCTGTGCATGATTTTCACAATAGCCCAATGCTCAGTCAAGCCGAAATGCAGAAACAGAAACTCAGGTTTGAACTCAAACAATTGATCAATGATGTGTCTTGTTGTATTTAGTTTTTTTTCTCAGAGCCATTTAAGGAATGTACTCAAAAAAGTATTATGAAAGTATTATGAAAGCGAGACTTTCAGTAAAAAGCCTCTGTGACAGCTTATTTCTCCATAAATATCAGTGTTTCAGGTAACTAACAAAGTCAGAATTTGTTTACCATCAGTCCCAAACAGTATTTAATGTCAAAATCAAAATAAAGCAGTTACGTGCTCATCAATCAGTAGTCCATCAATCACTCAAGGTGGAAAAAAACACCAAAACTTGACATTAAGATGTTATAAAGTGAGTATATTTTAAAAAGCCAATGATGAGACATTAGTGCTTAACAAACCTAAGCTTACAGTTTTGAGGGACATTTATGAATCTCCAAATGAGCAAGAATTCAATAAATAACACTTTTCATAAGTAATAATAAATAACAAAATAATAAAAAAAAGGTTTTTATTAAATATGATTATAAAATTTCAATAGCATATCCGTAGTATAATTAAAAATGGCTGGGGCGACGGAGACAGGGTGCTGTCCTGTCTTGGACACAGGCAAGGGGGCCTTCAAGGGAAAAAGGTTGGGAACTACTGCTCAAGTAGTTAAACAGTGTCTCCTCCTGGTGGACATTGTGGTGAAGTTGCAGCAATAACTTTGTATTGAAAAAAAAACAAAACAACAACTACCATCTAATCTTATAATGATTACTTTCAGTAAGCTGATGAAAGATATTGAATTTATTGAATAAAATGTGTATTTTATACAAGTTTTTATTTATTTCGGTTTTCCTTATAGTATAGTCTGTATTGATTTGCTTAACTGAACCATTCACAGCCCTGGTTGGAGATGATGTAACTCTCCCATGTTGCCTTTAAGCTGCCATCTGTGCTGTGTTAATGACAGTAGAATAGAAAAGAATCAGTCTGGTTTACCAAGATGGTCAACGGCTGGTTGAAAGTAAGATTGCAGGGTAAACGTCTCCATGAAAATCTTTCAGACCAAACCTCCTGCTTTATTTATACCTTTATATGAACCTCCAAAACTTGAAAGAACATGGAGAAGCAGTATTCAGCTTCCATTCTCATTTTATCTGGAATAAATTTCCAGACCACTGCAATGCTGCTGAAGCACTAAGTTCCTTTAAATCATGGTTAATAATCTATCTGTTTAGAGATGTTTGATTACCGTAGTTCATCACCCCAGTTCTAAAGTCCTTACACTGGCTCCCTGTAGCTCAGACAGTAGACTTCAAAATACTCCTACTGGTTTAGAAATCATTACATGGCTTAGCACCAAAATATGTTGAAGACCTGTTGTCACCGTACCAACCACCAAGACCACTCAGGTCCTCCAACTCTAGCCTAATAAACATCCCTAGACTCAGAACTAAACATGGAGAAGCAGCTTTCACTTTCTATGCTCCTCTAATCTGGAACAAACTTCCTGACGAGTGTAGAGCTGCTGAAACTCCGAACTGCTTTAAATCAAGACTAAAAACTCATCTGTTTAGAACTGCCTTCGAGTAAATGCTTGTCATATGTATCAACTGTGTTCATGCTCTCTTGCTCTATTGATGTTTCTCTTCCTTTATTGTGTGTCATGTGTAATGTGTGTTTCATGCTAATTTGCTACTTTTAATTTCCAATGTTATGTTTTATGTTTTTTTTTGTTTTTTTTAAATCACTAAATCACTAAAGCACCTTGAATTACCCTGTTGTTGAAAGTGGGCTGTACAAATAAAATTGCCTTGCCTTGCCTTGATTAATAACAACTGTAATGTGCTATACTTATAAACGTGACTACACACACCACAGAGCATAAATGTAGTGTCAAGAAGAAAATTACCCTTATGTGTTACATTAATGATTAGCATAATAATATCAAGCTAAGTGAAGCTGAAATGGATTAAGGTTGACTGTTTTGTTTTTCTTTAAGGGGACTTTTAGTTGGTGATGTGAAGCTTTGGAAAACAAAATTAAATGAAACATGGTCAATTTCTGTTAAAGTAGGACCTCTGTGCCACTTCACATTGATTTTGCAGATGCAAAATGAACCAAATGATGACAAAGCAACAACTTTAGTGCAAAGTGCATATGATAAAGCCATTGTTACACTTCCTTTTTTTGTGTTAAACCATGATCTTAATGTCTGTCACAAAAGCTGATAGTCATAGTTCAGCTTTTTGAGGTGATAGTTTATCTTATGATTGAACAAAACAGACTACTTTGTTCTTCTTTTAGCTTATGACTTTTATTTTTTACGGAATAAAGCTGTGCTAAAAGCAGTTAACAAATTGATTTGCCAGTTATAGAAGGCATAAGACCAAGGAGATATTCTTTGATCTGTAAATGTTGCAAATTGTAATCTTTCAGTTGCCTAAAAGCGATAGAGCGATAAAAAGAGGTCTAAAGAATTTAATGAAAATAGCCGGCTTCCTTTAGGTATCAGCACTCAGTCCAGGTTTCAGATTTCAGTCCAGGATTTCTCCGGCTTTCTTGGCACAGACAAAGGGCTTACGGTGGAGGCATGTCTGGTCGTCCCAGCATTTCGCTTCTGAAAAAGAAAAGCAAAAGTATTTGTCCAATCAGTACCAAAGAGAAGAAAACATGAGGTACTGATAGTACCATGAAAGGCCAAAACCAATAAAACCAACAACCTAAATCTTGAAACCTTAGAGTTGTTGTCCTCATATCTTTCTGATTATATTGTACCTCAGGGTTCTGTTTAGATTCTCTTTTTATTGCTGTTTACATGCTTCCTCTTCAGCAGCAGAACCAGGACTCTAGAACTCTCTTTTCTTTACTTTGAGGTCTGCAGACTGTTTATCTTTATAAAAAGCAACTAAAAATCTATCTTATTAAAATAGCGTTTAATTAACTTTTAAATGTAGTGAAATGTAATGTTTGTTGGAATGTTGATATCTGTACACCACTTTGTGAAAAATTTTGTGAAATGTAGCATGAGCACGATTTGATTTGAGCACACCTGAATATAAGCTACACCATCTACATTTGAAAAGAAAATTAATTTTGTACATATTTAGGCCGCACCTGAAAATAAGCCGGAGGTTTTCATTTTGTAACATGAGATATTCATACAGAATTACGGAATACAGAAGAACTTTTAATTAAGTCTGCCAGGAGGTAATGTTTTCATGCCCATACGTCTGTTTGTCTGTCTGTTAGCAATATAACTCAGAAAGTTATTGACGGATTTTGATGACATTTTCAGGAATGGTCGGCAATAGGACCAGGAACAACTGGTCTCACAAGTGGCTCCCCTCGGGCAGCAGCACCCAATCTCCGCTCTCCACAGGAAGAGCGCAGTGTCAGCACAAACACATCATTAAGAGACATTTTATAGGAAAAGTACTGCAAGTTAGAAGTAGAGAACAACATGGGGATGGGGGTTGGGGGTGAGTGGCCCTGGCGAACGTTTGTGCTCTCTGACTGCTTTTCTAGTTTAAGACATGCTTTTTTTCAAACTCTGCTTGAAAATTGGTAGTACAGCACCAACATGCCTGGTTAGAAAATAACACATACTTTAGCCTACCAAAAAAGTCTTAGTCGCTATTTTCATCTTCCTTTTCCTCTTGCACACTAAAGCCAACGTCTCACCTTTGATTTAATGATGACAAGCTTATGTGCGGTAGCTCTATTTCCTTCTTTGACAGCCAACTCGATTGCCTTTAACTTTAAAGCTGCATCATATGGATTTATATGTGTGCTTTAAATGATGAGGGTGTGTGCTTATCAAAACTAGTGTCTTCTTCAGCGCATAATCTTTCCCCGCTTCCTTCTATATTGCCCTATAAATTAATATATAATATCTTTAAATTAGCCACATCGTTGTATAGGACGCAGGGTCCGATACATGTGAAAAAAGTAGCGGCTTATAGTCCGAAAATTACGGTACTCTGAATAATTCATTTGTTTTAAATAAGAAACAGTTTTACCTTTATGGTTCATGAGTAAGCAATGTTGCTGTCCCAGGTTGTTAGGCTCTCCACGACACCAGTTTGTGTAGTGGAAAGGAGTACCATCAATCCAAAACCATCTATTCTCCTGGAAAACAAAGAAAATTTTAGGAAGTATAGGAGTTGAGGAATATTTACCAGGGTGAGAAATCTCGCAATAAGTGAAATACCTCCTGTGCATCACTGCCTCCAATCCAGGTCTCTGGATAATCGTGACTTACAGCTGTTATCAGCTTCTGAATCTCGTGATACTCTTCAACGTCATGAAACGATGCAAGGTTTGCTCCCTGGGACCTACAGTTTTTTTACAGTATTCAAATACAGAACTGAGACACTTTTGACAAAAGATCTGTTGGCAAATGTTTACCTGCACAAAATTAGCTGATTCATTCACTGAACCGCAAGCCTTTCATTACCTCAGCTTTGGCCCAAGTCAATTGTTTCAGTATGTAGCGGAAGCAGCGACCGTTGAACTCAGTCCATCCATGAGAGCAAAATGTCGACCTCTTCACCAGGTCACTCTTTGCTAAGAAGAACGAGTTAATATGGACACTCCAGTTAGACCTTCTAGGTGTGAAGGTGGAAAGATTTTTCAAGGCTTCTCCCACTTAAACCACACCCAAACTCTTGTTAGATCAGTTTTATCATATAGAATTTTTTCTAGATGAGGACTGATAGCTGTCGCTAAAATCACATATTTTGGGGTTCATAATTAACCCTCAAATACTTAAAAAATATTTAACTGTTCCATTTTATGAAACTGTAACATGTTTGTTATTTTAGTTTCCATAGTTTCCTCAAATTAAATACTTACAAAAAATGGATATATTATACTTGTGTCTGTGTGTTTACCATAACCTATACTAATGTAGTATAGATCTAAAACAATATTTGTTTTACTTTAAATTATTTAAAGGGAGAATTGTATTCAGAATTAGAATAAATCCAAAACGTAAAATGTGATTATAGAAAATGTCATAAAAGTTTAAACTTGCATGAAACCATGATATACAAACAATGCCAATATAGGTCATTTAGGATTTCCCAGTACATATCATATATTAAGAAATATATCACAAGGAAATGTAAATAAAAATTGTTATGTGATCACAAAGTGGAAGTAATATGTGTACATATGACAAAATAATGTAACAATGATAATAATTTCTATTCACTGACCTGTTTTATCATCATCTGACTTTGCTTCTGGGAGAAATGGACAGTTTGAGACAAATGTTATGGATTCATTACTGTTTATGGACAATTTGACTATCTTTACCACTTTTCAACATCATAATGAAAGCTTTAAATTACTTAAGAACTTCTGTTAGTACTTTATGACGTTTATAGGTTAGTTGATTTTGGTTATTGAAAATTAGAATGTAATAAATTGTTTGAAATATTTAGAAAACTTACCAAGGGCATTAGTCAGAACCATCATGGCAGACATGAATGCTGAAAAATACAAGACCCTCATCATTCCGGTGACAGATGCTGATAGCTTGAAACAATCAGATATTGTAGGGGAAGCTGAGCACCCGGACTGACTGAGCAGTGAAGGAGAGTCAGAATATAAGCAAGAGGTAGATTCTGTTCTTCCTCTTTCTGTGTTATCTTGAATACCACTCTTCTTATGAGGAAGTTCCAAGAAAGATCAAAAGATCAAACTCAGGTTTGAACTCAAAAGTGTTTGACCAAAGATGTGCCTTGTTGTATTTAATTATTTTCTTTGGGGTAATTTAAAGAATGCACCAAAAACGCATTATGAGACTTTCGGTAAAAACCCTCTTTGACAGGGAACGTCAAACACAGTTTACTTTGCCATAAACTATACATCAGTGTTTGAATGTAACTAGCAAAGTCACAAATAGTTTCCTCTTGACTTAGCTTTGGTAAAATATGTACCCTGCAAAGTAAGTAAAGCTCGATTATGTGTAACATGACTTGATAAGAAAAAAAGACTTGCACACATTGGAACTTTACTTATAGCATAACTTGTGGACTTAAATGTTCGTTTGGCACAGTGTTTGCTTTGTCATGTTTCATTGTGGTGGCTCTGGTAGAAAGTCTTGTTCTATTGAAAAAAGAAGAACCCAACAATGACCAGGCACTGATGCTAGTTTTAAACTTTTTTGGGAGAGATAAACATCTAAGACCATTTTGTTTCAAAGTTGTTTGAAGAAGTTCCCACTTCTGCAAACAGTAGATCATGTTCTCTTGAAATGTTTCACTACCTTATTTAGCTATATTTTTATTTTTGTGTTGTGCAAAAAACAGCTAAAGTCTTCACGTTTTGTTGTCTCAGTTTCCATATTTGGTAGTGAATCAGCGATTTTCAGACTTTGAGAAAGGCGTTTTTGATGTTGGCCTAAAAGATTGTTCAGTCAATGCTCTAACTTTACGGTTATTTCACACAAAGCTGTCATCTTTTCCTTGTCCTAAAGACATTTTTACATTTTGGAATATTGAAAGCCCTTGATGTTATTATAATTCATGTATGTGTTTAACATTTTTATGGTGTTCTGTTATTCTTTTATTTGTAAGATGGTTAAACATTTATGGATAGAGAGTATGTAGGCAGGCATGTGGTTACAGTTGGTGGGATGGCCCAAAAGCATGAGAAAAATGCATCTGATTCAAAATTAATGGCAATGATATCTTTCACAAGGCAGAGGACAAGATCAACCCAAAATATTATCTTACAGCTAACAATCTGGCAGCGAGTGTTGAAAGTTTCAGGAAATAAACACTGCAGGAGATGAAGATGTTGAACAATTAGGCCAGAATGCTGCTCAGATAGCAGGAAGAAACAAGTACTACAGCAGAAGCAGTGGGGAACAGGGTGAAAGACCCAGAGAGAAATCCTAGCAGTAATCTCCATGCTGACACCTGACAAAGTGCATTCTTACACTACTCAGCAGCTTAGGTTTCACCATGAAGGGTTTATGTGGATTCTGGATCTCCCAGTCCCCCGGCATCTAGGCTGCTAGTTACTAGATCCATACATTTGTCGTTGCTGGACGACTTTTAAATTGCTTGCAGTCTGGCTATACAATTACTCACTTAATGTTTAAATGATCTATCTCTGATGTCTCAATGGTGTCTCAAAGATAAGAGTCAGCAGATGAGTCCTGGTATTTATTCACAAGCAAAGCACAACACAGTGAATTACCCCAAGACAAATGGAAAAGCATAATCTCATGTGACACTTTTTATACAGGTTGCCTGTGAGAAAACCACACCTGTTAGAACCTCTTTTTCTTTATTGGCCTTGAACAAGACCTGTCCTTTTCCTACCACCTGCTCTGAACATATTCTCACCTACACCTGCCTCGTAATTCCACATCAAACATGTTCAAGACTATCCACAGTCCATGACACCTTACAAAATTTGGTTCTAAGCATCTTCCTCCTTAATATCTCTCATCCTTACAGGCTCAGAGGGGTTCTCCTTGTTGATCTTTCATGTAGAAGCTATGTGCATTGAATATGTGTAATGAGAATCCCGGTTAGATTCCTGTATGGTCTCTCTAATTAAGCATTACACTACACATTTTCCCAAACAAATTTATCTGCAAGTTTTTGTCATAGCTGCTTTGTTGTCGCACCAGATTTTTGGCAGCAATAAAGATAAAGCTGGACTGTAGGGAAAACTGTTATATTTGAGGAAATAGAATAAGAATAAACTAGCTGAAAAGATCATAATGTTTTGTGGATACTCGACTTTCAAGACCTTTAACTGTGGTTGTACACCTTAAAAAAGATTACAATTTAAACAGTTTAAAATTACACAGTACATCCTCCACCGTATCATGACTAGACTATTGAAAGAAAAAAAAATGTTCCGCATATTATCAGCACTTTCCCGTTTACTTAGTTACAGGCTAATATTTAGGTTAACCTTTGGTTGTTGAGGTCAAAAATGGAACCATGAGCCAGGGAGTCTGTCAGTGAAAAAGGACATTTTAATGAAGAATAGGATATCCAAAATGTATTCAAGGAAACAGGAGAAACATGTAGAGGGAAATTTTATGATAACCGGGAACCATAACTGTATAAAAGAAGAATCCAAGTAGGAATGGAAGTAAAACTATTGTTAGAAAGGTATTTTTCACTCCAATTTAAAGCCTCTCTTAAAGGAACAGACACCCATTTAATTTTCTGACTCCTAGGCTCTCTCGGGCTCTTGTTTCACCTTCCAGCGTGCTCGTTCATTTCTGTAAAAAGGAGCAATAAGAAACAACAGACACAGTTATAAATTTTATCAGCGAGACGTCGTTCGCTGGGCTCAGTTCTCTTAACTGGGCGCAGTTCTACATCTGCATAGAGTTTTTATTGAAACACGAGTTGCATGAAACCCCTCCCACATCGATCTTTGTTCACAGAATAAGGATCAAAGTCTCTTCACATAAGGGAACGCATGATGTACTACATTCTTCTTGATTGTTCACTGTTTCTAAGTGTTTCCACATGCACTACAGAATTTAAACCCATACAACAACACTGTGCACTCTGTATGAACACTTAGACAAGTCATATATTGAGCAGGAACATCATTTTTAAAGGTCACATGCAAGTCATCTATCAGCCGGAACACAACCCCAAGGATCACATGTCTCCTCAGGCAGATTTCTTTTCCGTGTCCCCCTGTTAGACAAGAAACTTAATTTTACACACAAAATAAATGTACTCTCAACATTTACAGAATTTCTATCTCTTCACTATGTACATAAATGCTGGGGTGGCAGGGTTCCCGGAATGCTACACAGAAGAGGGAGATGAGAGGTGGTGGCTGGTGGGACAAGAAAGCCTAAACAAGAATGATGATAAATGGATCTAGAGAAAACAAATGCATAGAAAACAGGAAATTAATCACTAAATGGTCAATAGAAATTAGACTCCAAATTAATGAAATATAACAAAGAAATCAGAAGGACGTTTTTGGTGTCCCTCTGCTGCACAGCTGCCTTAAAATGAATTAGATTAACAAACTTCTGTAACACTTGATAGCGAAATATATAACTGAATCCTTTGAATCAGTTGTGCTGGAACAGGGAGACATCTAAAACCTGCAGGAAAGGGGTTAGGGGCCTCGGCCATACATGACAAAACCAAAACCATGAGATCAACGCCCCAAGCATCAGAAAAATCATGTTGCCTGTGATGGCCTGGTGGGTGCTGTTGCCACTGTTTCCTTCTTCCTCCCACCCCTAGTTAGATTGTTAAAAATCTAGCTGCACCAGATGGGGGAATGACGATTTATAAAGCTAGCTCTTGTAAAACTCTCTTTCTGTTCTCTCTTTGCAAAGCAGCTTGGTCAACATAGTTATTGTTAGGTTAAAGTTATTTGTTGTTGAAATAAATTCAGCTTTGGCTGAGTAGTCTCCTCTTTTGTTCCCAATTTTGAATCAAGTTGGTAACAAGCCTTAAAAGACAAATCATGAACCCTAAACTGTACAGAGAGACTTTGCATATTTAGATTATCCCAAATAGACAATAGAAATCTATCATTTATTAGAGAAATCACCTTATCTCAGCCATGCATTCAAATAAATGAAACAAAAGCAACGTAGGTGACACTTTAGAAGTCGTGGAATTACACAGAGGGAGAAAAGAATGATGTTTGCCATAAACACTGTCGTTGGGTCAACTTATGCACCAGTAGTTTTGAGATCTGCATCCATGTTTGTGAAATCAATAGTTGACAAAGCAAATGAAAAACAGATTATATTTAACTTAAGCTGTTTTCAGACAGTGCATGGCCGGTTCATTGGCGGGTTGGACCGGCCCCGGCCCTGGCCCTCGTTGGATGCCTGGTCTCGGCGCCCTGCGTTGCGCGGGATCAGGACCCTGGAGCTGGTACAACTTGGCGTCCAGATGCTGGCTGAGCCCGGCCTGGGGATGCTGTCCGTCCCCTGCGGCTATTGGTGGGGCGCTGGGATGTTGGCGGTGGGGATTGGCCTAGGGTGGAGGTGTCACCCTGCAGTGCCGGGGGCCCCTCGTCGGCCGGTCCCTTGTCGGGTCCCTGCTGGGGGGTGGGGTGCCCCTGGGCCCTGGCTCCCCCGGTCTGTTGACCGGCCCGCCCCGGCGCGGCCGGTTGCCGGCGGAGCCCGTGGGCTCGTCACTGCTGCCCCCCGGGCCCCTGCATAGTGGCCGCTGGATGTTCCCCTGGGGTTCTCCTTTGCTCCTCTCTTGGGAGATGCGGTCGGCCCCGCCCGGGTCCGCCTGGGGCTCTGGCGGTCCTGGACGTCTTTGCTCCGATCTCCTTCATGTCTGGATCGATTCCTGGGAGACGGATTGATGTCTGCTCACACCAACTATCGAACACTCTTATGGAGAAACCTTATATGCACCAGCATGCTAACACACACACATAGATGTGGGGTCTCTGGTGTTTAAGGATATATTCTTGGGCTGAGGTTATCATTACTAGAGCATGATTAATCGGTACCATGAGTTTTTCTGTGACATTGTTGTTGTATTTTCATATCTAGTTTTGTGTGATGTGGTTGTGTAATTCTTAGTTCACAATGTTTGGTTTGTTTTGTCGATGTTCCTTTTTCGTGTTTTGTTTTGTTTTTCCCCCTCTCTCTGCCGTCCTGTGGGTATGGAGGCAGACTTCAATGTCTTCCTGTGTTTTCTTTGTTCCCCTTCCTCTCTTGTATTTTCAACTCACCCTCTCTCATGACATTTTGTTTCCTACCTCTCTTCTTCATCTTCCTTCTTTCTTCTCCTTAATTTTCCGTCTCCGTGTCCATAACATCAGGAAATAAAAACCCCAACAATTCATAATAAAGATTTTTCACACATAAATCAAGTGGAGTACTATAGCAAAAGCTGTACTGCTCCGCTTGTGAAAGTAAATCTGTTGGGCTTCTACTTGGTACTCAGACACCAATTCTGAGCTCCACACTGCCAAACAGGACACGTTTAAAAAAATTAAAAAATTAAATAAAGTCATGGAATTACACAGAGGGAGAAAAGAATGATGTTTGCCATAAACACTGTCGTTGGGTCAACTTATGCACCAGTAGTTTTGAGATCTGCATCCATGTTTGTGAAATCAATAGTTGACAAAGCAAATGAAAAACAGATTATATTTAATTTAAGCTGTTTTCAGACAGAAGTTATGGAATATTTGCGAACAATTCCATCCGGTCTTTAACCGGAATTGTGTTTTCAAAAACACCACTTTTTTTTCCAGAACATTGCGTTTCGGCTGCTTTCACACAGCAAGAAATTTTGCCGGAGGATCCTGACCATGTCTGGGGGGCAAGGGGTGAGGGGGAGTGGTTTTTTTATGTGGTTAGTGCGTAAACTTAGTGGGCGGGAGCACGTCATTTTCCCAAACAAAGGGATTATTGCAAAGATGGCCGACAAAACACCAGATCTACTCGCAGAGCTCGTCTTTGTGATGTGTGCAATTTTGCGAACATGGAAACGCTTAATAGACACCGATGAAGAAACTGAAAGGAAAATAGTGACATTTGTACGTCATCAATGTGTGGGTTCACAGCGTTCCCTGCCCCTCTCCCCTTTTCCCCACCGCCCCAAACCTGTCCAGCTTTCCCAGAACATTACCTGATGATCTGAAGGCAAACCCCAAACCGCGTAAAGTCCGCTCTTGATACTAGGTCTTCATCATTAAAATTACCGGTAAAGGGTATCCGGACAAAGTCCGGAAGATTGCTTTCAGACTCAACAGCGAAACAGACAAAGTCAGGAAAATTACCGTTTTTCATGGCCTGTTTGAAAGGGGCTTTACTGATGCAACCCTTCTTTCAATCTTAAGATTTGTGATAAATCAGATCCCAAGTACCTACAGTGGCTTGCAAAAGTATTCGGCCCCCTTGAACGTTTCCACATTTTGTCACATTACAGCCACAAACATGAATCAATTTTATTGGAATTCCACGTGAAAGACCAATACAAAGTGGTGTACATGTGAGAAGTGGAACGAAAATCATACATGATTCCAAACATTTTTTACAAATAAATAACTGAAAAGTGGGGTGTGCGTAATTATTCAGCCCCCTTTGGTCTGAGTGCAGTCAGTGTCCCATAGACATTGCCTGATGAGTGCTAATGACTAAATAGAGTGCACCTGTGTGTAATCTAATGTCAGTACAAATATAGCTGCCCTGTGACGCCCTCAGAGGTTGTCTAAGAGAATGTTGGGATCAACAACACCATGAAGTTCAAAGAACACACCAGACAGGTCAGGGATAAAGATAGTGAGAAATTTAAAGCAGGCTTAGGCTACAAAAAGATTTCCCAAGGCTTTAACATCCCACGGAGCACTGTTCAAGCGATCATTCAGAAATGGAAGGAGTATGGCACAACTGTAAACCTACCAAGACAAGGCCGTCCACCTAAACTCACAGGCCGAACAAGGAGAGCGCTGATCAGAAATGCAGCCAAGAGGCCCATGGTGACTCTGGACGAGCTGCAGAGATCTACAGCTCAGGTGGGGGAATCTGTCCATAGGACAACTATTAGTGGTGCACTGCACAGAGTTGGCCTTTATGGAAGAGTGGCAAGAAGAAAGCCATTGTTAAAAGAAAACCATAAGAAGTCCCGTTCGCAGTTTCCCACAAGCCATGTGGGGGACACAGCAAACATGTGGAAGAAGGTGCTCTGGTCAGATGAGACCAAAATGGAAAACGCAATGTGTGGCGAAAAACTAACACTGCACATCACTCTGAACACACCATCCCCACTGTCAAATATGGTGGTGGCAGCATCATGCTCTGGGGGTGCTTCTCTTCAGCAGGGACAGGGAAGCTGGTCAGAGTTGATGGGAAGATGGATGGAGCCAAATACAGGGCAATCTTGGAAGAAAACCTCTTGGAGTCTGGAAAAGACTTGAGACTGGGGCGGAGGTTCACCTTCCATCAGGACAACGACCCTAAACATAAAGCCAGGGCAACAATGGAATGGTTTAAAACAAAACATATCCATGTGTAAGAATGGCCCAGTCAAAGTCCAGATCTAAATCCAATCGAAAAATCTGTGGCAAGATCTGAAAACTGCTGTTCACAAACGCTGTCCATCTAATCTGACTGAGTTGGAGCTGTTTTGCAAAGAAGAATGGGCAAGAATGTCAGTCTCTAGATGTGCAAAGCTGGTAGAGACATACCCTAAAAGACTGGAAGCTGTAATTGCAGCAGACGGTGGTTCTACAAAGTATTGACTCAGGGGGCAGAATAATTACGCACACCCCACTTTTCCGTTATTTATTTGTCAAAAATGTTTGGAATCATGTATGATTTTCGTTCCACTTCTCACGTGTACACCACTTTGTTTTGGTCTTTCACGTGGAATTCCAATAAAATTGATTCATGCTTGTGGCTGTAATGTGACAAAATGTGGAAAAGTTCAAGGGGGCCGAATACTTTTGCAAGCCACTGTCAACTAGAGGTTATTATCAAGAGGGAGTATGAAGGCATAAGAGAAAAACATATTGTTTGTACACAAAGTGTTTCTATTTGTTTTTTTCTCATCATTCTGAGAGGAAGCATTTGGAACTGAATGCCTGGTCTTGGGAGCTGCATGGTGGCTCTAGTGGTGTGTACTGTTGCCTGACCTCCTAGGTGGAAGGTCACGGATTCAAATCTTTGTTTGAAAACTCATGTTGAAATGTGCTCTTTGTGTTGTGATTTGGTTAGCGTGGTTAATTCGAAGATGTTTGGTTGAGTAGAAACTTAAAGTCTGTCTGGTTGTGTTTGGTCCTTGTGTGTCTTGATGGTGGACTGGGAACCTTACTTCACCCAGACTGTACCCTGGGCTTAAATAATTATAATAATGATTTCAATTAAATAAATAAGCAGCATTTAGATTTATTATGGGTTTTCATTTATTTCATTATTACTCATCCATTCATCAAAACAGAAGATGCACCTTGGTGGTAAACCAGTTTAAAAGTTCCCTTCTACTCAGCAATCTTCATAAATAACTTTTATTTCAAAAGTCACCAAGAGAATGATAAAAAGGAAAAGGTAGGAATAGACCACAGGTGTTCAAACTTTTTATCACTAAATCATGACGTCAAAAGTTCCCACAGGCTGAAAAAAGAATATTCAAGAACTGAAATCACAAAAACATGTATTGTGACTTTTTTTCGCTGCTCAAAAATAAAATAAACAAGCAATATTTTAATTAAACAAAAAAAGTAGTCAAATTTTTTTGTAGGAAAGGGATGTGTGTGTAAATCATTATATATCCTAAACATATAAAGGGTTTGTCTATTCTTATCACTAAGAACAAGATATACATCACTCTTTGAAAACACTACCAATTTAGCTAAGATTAATACAATAAATGAAATACAAGTAAAAGTAAAAGTCACTGCATATGTTGTCCTTTTATTAATAAGTTAAAGACAACTCCCAAAACATTTTAGTAAAAGACTTTGTGTTCTACTCAACATTTTCCAATTTGAGAATATTTTCATTAGTTTGTAATAATTTTAAATAATCAAATCTAAAAAAGTCTCTCTCTCTCTCTTTATATTTGTATATATATATATATATATATATATATATATATATATATATATATATATATATATATATATATATATATATATATATATATACCGCCATCTTGGCTACGTCACTTGTCTTGCACGGAGAATAAAAAAAATGTGCAAAGACGTGGAGTTGAGAGTGGGGCTGTGAGGGTGGAGACGGATGATTGACACCCATCAAACTCTGAGCAGATGTAGCTATGAGCTAACTGAGCCAACCCGGAGCTAACCGAAGCTAACAGAGGTTAACAGGGGCTTTTAGCCAGAAGACTGTGGTTGAATGACTCTGCTACCCCTCTGCCTTCTAGGCTGATTCAATAATTTTGTCAAATAAAATCATGGAAATCGGGAAAAGCGGAGGGGGAACGTGGGGGTGTGTTCAGGAGGGCAGTGACAGCTCGCTTAATGTGACACTGAAACATGGACAGTGACCAAAGCGACGTTGCCAGTTTTGCGACTGATCAACATTCATCTGTTTTGAACGTTAGCCTATGTTAGCATTACCACTCAGAGACTGGACTCCTCCTGTCTCCCTCTGCCTCAGCAGCACCGAGGTCAGGCGGCGCTGGCTCGGCACCCTGAGCCAGCGGATCTCCTCCGCCGTTATCGGAGATAGAGGGAGGCTTTATGGAGCCCAGCGGAAGTGAGCTGTATCAATTCGAGCCGCTGGCTTGGGGCGCTGAGTCAGCGCTGTCCGAGGCCGGCGCTGCTGCTGAGGGAGAGAAAGACAGGTTTGGGTCCAGTCTCTGAGTGGTAATGCTAACATAGCCTAACGTTACCCCTAAACCATAGGGTGACATTCAAAACAGTATGTTAGCTATGCTAACTAAGTGTTAATGTGATAATAATGGTAACCTGAAATAACCAATCCAACTCCAAACTCTCCACGGGGCCGGTATGTCTGATAGATTTATACCCAAACCCACGGGGCGTGTCTGTGAGACCATGGCTGCTCTGACATAGTCAATGCCTGTGACGTAAAGATGTACCGCTCTCCACCAATCACAGAATTCAAATGTAGTAGCCACCGTTCAACCCTAAGAGGGCAGCACTAAGATTTTTTTAGACCAACAAGTGTAGAATTAAACCAGTTTACACCAAAATGTAAAAGAATCCCCAGAAACTGAAAGACTGCATTGGTAAAGACCCATTTATAAAGTTAAGAAGCAAAAAAAAGTGGTTTTGGGGTTTAGTTACACTTTAAGTGTCTTAATGGTCTTGGGCTTTCTTATCTTTCAAAACTGCTTTTACCATGTGAACCTTTGCGGTCTCTGTGCTGCACTGGCAGCCGTCTCCTTGTCATTCCTAAAGTCAGGGCACACACTTATGGCCTTCACCTCTGGAACAGGCTGCCGGAGGACTTCAGGGCCACGAAGAACATTCATGTTATTAATAGCAGGCTCAAGACTCATCTTTTTTGCCTAGCTTTTACCTGATTTCTATGTACCATAGTCTGTTTAATTGCTCTTTTTTACTTAATAAATTTGAGCAGTGTTTTACTATTTTATCTTATATTTATCCACTCTTTATTTTTATTTTTTTTAACCTATTTTATTCATCCTTCCAGGATTTCATCTATGGGAGCCCTCTGCCTCAGGAGTGGTGGTCGGCTGTGGCTGCTCTCCAGGTAGCTCCTGGGTAGAGGCAGGGTTCTCGACCTTGCCTCCTCCTGGCACCCTGGGTCAGTGCTTTAGCTGATACCGGTGCAGATGGCTCCTTTTATGGCGTTTTCTAACCTGGCTCATCTGTACTCAGCCCAATGTCCTTTTTATTGCTGTTCTTAAGTGTGTGCATGGCAGTTGGGTCTGGGGGACTATGTGGGGGAGGGATGGGAATGGGGTCATTTTGCAATTGCAATTGTTGAATGAAAAGCACTTTCTAAATAAAGTTTGACTGATTGACTGATTGATTGATTGATTGATTGATTGATTGATTGATTGATTGATTGATTGATTGATTGATTGATTGATTGATTGATTGATTGATTGATTGATTGATTGGCCCCTTATTATTCATAACTCCATTTTTAAAGAGTAAGTAAACCCCAAAACAACTTTATTTTCCTTATAAACTGTATACATGGGTATTTACCAATGCAATCTTTCATTTTCTGGGAATTTTTAAAAATTTACTTTACGTCACAGGCATGGTCTCACAGACACACCCCATGGGTTTGGGTATAAAACCATCTCTCAGACACACTCGCCCCAACTTGGAGTTGGATTGCGTTTTTCAGGTTTCCATTATTATCACATTAACACTTAGTTAGCGTAACTAACCTGCTGTTTTGAACGTTAACCTTTGTTAGCATTACCACTCAGAGACTGGACCCATCCTGTCTCCCTCTGCCTCAACAGCACCGGCAGCACCGGCCTCGGGCAACGCTGACTCAGCGCCCTGAGCCAGCAGGTCTAATTGATACAGCTCTGGGCTGCTGGGCCCCATAAAGCCTCTCTCTCTGGTGACAGAGGAGGAGATCTGCTGGCTCAGGGTACTGAGTCTAATCTAATTAGATTTTTTTTTATTAATCCACTTCAAAAAGAATTCTGATTTGACTATTTAACATGTTTTCCTCAGCCCTGGTTCTCTCACCCAGGCTTGATGTCTCTCTGGTTACTTCCGTATATAGTTCTATGTGTTGAGGCTATGGCCTTTACTGAACGAACTGGATCTCCCAGCATCCTTTCACTGAACGAACTGCATCTCCCAGCATCCTTTCACTGAACGAACTGGATCTCCCAGCATCCTTTCACTGAACAAACTTCATCTCCCAGCATCCTTTCACTGAATGAACTGCATCTCCCAGCACCCATTGTGCTACCCTCGACCCATTCTCATTGGTCTGTGGCCAGTGATGACATCACAGAGTTGATAAAAGCAGCGCAAAGTTTGAAATCTTGGTCTTTTGGTCTCCAAGCGGTGCCTGTGAGGAGACGCTTTAATCCACTGCTAGCATTTTCCCCTTTTCCGTTCAAACCTGCTGGACCAGGAAGAACTTCCCTTTTAAACTTCGAAGTGAATCGGCCGAGCAAACATACTTCTTGTATGGGTAACCAGGGAGTTAGCTGGCCATCTGAGCTGTATTGAAAACAGGCCTGAGTCCCTCAGCGCCTAAAGTCGGACGTCCGCTTTTCCGACCTCGGCTTTGCGCAAACCGCTCCTTTAAACTGGACACTTTCTACGTTCATCGTCGTGGACTATGGAGAGCTGCCCCCACCAAGTAGGATTAACCTGGTTTATATCTCTCGGTCTGGGTAGAGGAGATTAGGTCTTAACAGTTAATATCCGTTTTCTGTTGGTTAAAATATGTCTGTCAACTTGTTAACCACTGTTATTCTTGGTCGTCTGTCGCTGTACACCGACCCTGAATGTGCATGCTTTTTGTGATTTATTATTTGACTTTGGTTGCAACCAGAAGCAGTATATTATATTGTATTATTTCCTGGCTAGTTTATTGTCCGCTGCGGTCGGCGCGCGTCTGTTTAGACAGGTCGCGTGGACTCAGTTGATCCCCTCTCTCCGTCGTCCCCGTTTCCTGTGTCCAAGCCACCATTGCTAATGAAACTAGCCTTTGTTGAATCGCCACGCGGTCTTCCTTTGTCTTCCTTTGTGAACCGATCGCGCCAATTGATAAGGCTTGAGTTATTTATCGCATTGAGGGGGTTCTGAACCCCCCCTCATCCGCTCGCTGTCTCCCACACACACACACACACGAACACACACATAGCCGCATACACACACATGCCCCTTCCCTCGACGTTAACTTTGTTCTATATTTTTGCATGCGTTAGAATAGATGGAAATTATTAATGAAATGTAATCTGTAAGGTTGACCTATTTCATTAATAAATTCCCTTAAGTAACGAGAAGTTTCCTGTGCTATTTCAGTGTGTGCTGTGAAGTTTGTTTAAACCCCGCGGACGAATTCTACGCCTTTTCAGAGAGACTGACCGTCTGGTTTAATTAAAATGATCTCATTTATGAGATTGGTGCCCCTATATCTTTAATAAACAGGTTAAACTCGAACGTCATCAATAATTATATTAATATTAAATTATTGATAATAATTATTGATGCTCAGAAAACCAGACAACAACTTTTTATTATTAATAGTTACAACAATGTGTTAATGGTTCCATGGATGTGGTAAAAATCTATTCACTGAAAATGTACATAAAAGCTAGAATTACAACCCTATATTAAGAATATCAAAGATTCTTCTGTTCAGCACTCAATTTTCATTTTTCTTTGTTTAAGTAATCCTTTAATTTAATAATTTATTTCTTTGGACTATAAGAAATATAGATGGTTTGGCGATTCTGGCTTTGGGTGATGGGATGCCTTCCAGTTTCAAAGACTTGGAAGTCATCAACAAAGTTAAATCAGTGAAAACATCCAAAATACTTTCTTTTTAAATACTCAGCAATTACAAAAGGAATTTTATTGCTAGAAAATTAACCGATTTTTTAACTCCTTCAGAAGAGTGAAGGATTTTGTACATTATATTTTTTTAAGAAATGTAATTAAAAAAATTGTTTTTAATGCTAAATACTCATTTTATTGTGTTTTATTATCTTTTGAGAGATGCTGGCCTCCCATCAGAAACAAACAAACAAACAAACGCATTGACTGAATAAAAATAACCAATAGATTGTTGGCTTAACTAAAGATTTTTAAATTGTCCAGGAGGGTCAGAAAAATGAAACACTCATTCACACTCCATTTTGTTTAGATGTTTTAAAAATTGAGTTTTACAAAACCCCAAAAAATAAAATAGAAATTAGGCTTTAATGATTTCTGTAGCAATTCTCTGATTCACAAAAAAATGCCAACTTCAATAACTTCTTTTTATTGCAGAAAATATCAACAACCAGGAGAACTTTGGGTTGTCCAGAAGATACTTGACCCAAACTGCTGATAAAAAAAACCCACTAACACAGATGCTTCACTGTTTTTGTTCTTGACAACGTGCCTCTTTTTGAACTCTAGAGTCGCATCAGATTTTCTGAGCGCAGACAGAAGGTCGACGAGAAAAACAGCCCACATCGTCCCAACACTTTCCATCTGTAAACCGCATTAGAGGAAATGAAGAGGGACACCATATAAACTAAATAACGAGAAACAGAAATAAATTAAAAACCTTTAAATTATTATTTACCTCCATAGTTCATCTGCAAACAATTCTGGGACTTTGCATTAGTAGGCTCTCCAGGGCACCAATTTATGTACTGGAAAGGGCTTCCATCAGCCCACAACCAAATGCCTTCCTGAAAAAGAGAAGTAAATGAATTTTTAGTTAGACAAATATTTTACAGAATAGCGGGCAATCATTTAGTACAAATTAAAATTAGCTCCTGTGCGTCAGAGCCTCCAATCCATGCTTTTTTCGCCTCAAAGGTGGCACCTTTTATCACTCCCTGAATGTAGTGGTACTCCTCAAAGTTATGGACTGTTGCGAGCGTTGCCTGCATGGACACGCAGTTCCTCTGCAGAGTAAACAGAGACTTGACACAGGCCTTCAGCAAGGACCCTGAGTCCAACAAAAGACTATCTGGGAAAATATATGTAAAATTAGCTTCAAGGTTACCTCAGCTTTAGGCCAACTCATGGGGGTCGGAATGTAGCGGAAGCAGTGATCATTGAACAGAGACCAGCCGGGAGGACAAGAATCAGACCTCTTAACCAGGTCATTGACTGCTGTCAACAAAAGAGGTATGCATTCCCATGTAAAGACCCTCTTCTGTGTAATTAAAAGAATGCCAGGAAAAATGAATACAAACAATAGTCACAGAAATATCGTACTGAAACACACAAGGGTGGACCTTTCGGAGATGAAACAGCTGTGGAAAGTTAAAACTTTGTGTCTTTTCTTCTTACCTTCAGAGTTAGTGAGAGCCACCACAAAGCAAACAAGAACAAATAGGGCCAGCATCTTCATGATGGACATGATGAGACAACGCAATTTATCTTTACCTAAGTGAAGAGAAGCAATTTGTTACCCATGAGGCCAAAGCAGAGTTCAATTTGATCAAAAATAAACTAAAAAACAAAAGTCAGAAGCTGACCAGAATCTTGGGAGCCAACCTGATGCAGAGGGATCCTCTTCTTCCTCTGTGACGACCAGCACATCAATCCCAGAGTTTTAAATGCTGCTTCTAATATTGTCACCTTCCACAAAATGAGGAACTCAACACTAGTTAACAACATATTTCATGGACAAAATCACATTCAAAACGTGTTGAAACATTTAGCAATGACTCAAATACGTGCCACAAACTTTGTGCTGGACACGACTTTGACAGTTGCAGAAAGAAACCGACTCACAGAGGAGTTGTGTAACGGAGTGGTGTGCTTCACACCACTCCGTCATTTGTTTTCATTCATACCATTGATGTTGAGTGTGGATGCAGCAGCTCAGCCATTTAAACCCACTTTATTCATCATCTGGACATTGTTCATGAGCTGTAGGCCTCATGCAGGTTGGAGGTCAGTTAGCACCACTGCTCTGTGGCTAAGTTCGCTGAGCTCCTGAGACTCTGCAAAAGACATCATGTAATAAACTAGCTGTTGAAGAGAACTCAAAGAACAGCCAAGCCCAAAAGTATTCATACCCATGGTTTAGATTTAAATTAACCTTTCAACTCGATCAACATGCTACTTCTGACTGAACAGCTTATTCTATATTTGTTTGTCTTCTGGGTCCTACAGCAGCTTTCTCTCCTGCAGTTCCAGCAGGTCAGCTAGGCATAGATGGCTCCAGATATTTTTTTTCCAAATCCAAGTTGTGTCTCAAGTCTTTGGGCACAAGGTATATTTGCAAATCTCTGACTCGCTTTCTTCAACTGTGCTTGCCAGGGTCAGTATGAGTGGCTGATCTGTTTGATAGTTTGTAATTTAGTTGTGTAAAGACGGTCAGACGTTAGGAAAAAGATTTGACTCTGTGTGATTTCATCATTGACTCTACATAAAGATGGACGAAGCCTCCGTGAAGTCACCAGTAGGTTTCTGAAGAGCTAAATTGAAGCCAACTGAGCCGTTCCCACCACCGCCATCTTGGCTGCGTCACATGTCTCATCACACCCAGAAAATATAAAAAATGGGCAAAGAGGTGGAGCTGAGAGTGGAAATGGTTGTTTTTGAGTGGTTCTGCTGTAGTTCCGCCACATCCTCTTTAAAGAGCCGAAAGAGAGTTTGATGCTTGAAGTTGATGTAAGATTTTTTTTTTATCAAAATATTTAAAATGCAAAATAAGTGATTACATTATCAACATTTACTTTGTATGATTTACTACCTCTGACCAATTAACAATATTGATCCTTTATCCTAAATCCATGCTGTTGTGTGTTACTACAGCCATGTGTCGCTGCTGCAGACGTCAATACTGCAGAACTCCCCAGCACCCCCTGCTTGATCATTCAAGGTAATGTTACTTTGATCTAGTGTCGACATTTCTAACTCATTATTTCGTTTTAATTTTAGAAATCTACATGACTAGAATAAATAATTATAATAAGAATTACATTTGTATAGCCCTTTGTATCTGAAGCAGATCACAAAGTGCTCATTCATAATGTTGTATCTGTTCATTTCAGCTAACATGATGAAGCCCTCTGGATGGCTTATATCCATCGAGCGACATGTCTTGATGGGCCCACACCCTTTCTTTTTACACGGAGTAGCTTCTTTCTTCAGCAGCTATTACGTTTTCAACCTTGAGTATCCTGCTACTGGATCGTCAACGCTGGAGTTCATTTAAAGGTATTTTACAAAGATCACATTTCACCTTGTAATTCACATTATAGTACAGACTTCCAACTCAATAATTGTCTTGAGATCTAAAATGCTGACAAACGTAGTACCTGAGGCTAGCCTGGTGAGACTATCCTGATCTTGCAAACTCATATTCAATTTCGCTCTGCAGATCAGTCTGGGTATCTACACGTTATGCTGACAAATACCTGCCGGTCCAAACACAGCTGCTTATTTTGTTTTGGGGCAGGCTATGTGATTTCGAAACGTCTATTGTGAAATGCGAATTTATTGAATGAGGTAGAGGAAATTTTATTTAAAATCAGAACAATTGACCCTCAATTGAAAAGGATGTGTTTGTCATACTTTCAACAGGGTTTGGTTTAATTTACCAACTGGCCAATTGCGTGAAGACGCATTTCAGTGGCGTCGCACATTGATATGACCTCTCATAGTAGAAAATCAACTACTTTGCCTCAGGCAAACCTGATCTAACAAGTTTGGATTATAAATCTATTAGGGTTTGGTGTGGGAAAAGGCACTGGTAAAGATCTTGATAAATGCTGCCTGCAATACATACTGTAAGTCTATTTAAAACTGAAACTATCTTTGCTTATTAACAGGTGCTTCCTGGGCATCAACCTGAAAGAGACTCAAAGACCAAGAAGCGGACAACAATGAACCCTCACGTGAGCACCCTTTTGTGGAAACTTATTGACTGAGTGGGCATCATAGTTTTTTTGCAGCAGTAGTTGTTAGGCTCTGTTTTAAGTAGCCTAGTTCTTTTTTTAATTTTTTAAGACAACTTTGCACTGCAAGATTTTTACACAATGCTGTTGCGTGTGGACTCATTATAATGTTTGAGACTGAGAGGAGCGCCTGACCCCTTTACGACATCCCTTCATCGCTGTCTCCCTTCCTCTCTTATCTTGCCGTGAAGGCCTCATTCCCACCCTGTCCATTACTGTTATTGTGACACAGCTAGTTGAATAGTTGAATTGGGGGCAGGTTGTTGAATTGCAAGTTTGCAAGTTCTTGGCATCTGCTGTACATTGAAAAATATTTATTTGTTAGTAAATATGCAATTGGGATAACATTGACTTTACCTCAGAGTTGTTTGTTGTACAATGACTGTTAATTCACAGTAAGTGGAAGCTTCACCTGTAATACTTGTACAGTAAATTACTGGACAATTTTAGAATGACTTCCACAGTATACATTGTAAATTCACAGTAAATTATTGTCAACTTGTACATCACTTTCACAATACACACTGTAAAAGTACAGGGCCTTGTTGTAATGATATAACAGCAAAAGGCTGTAATTCCCCAGTAATGTACTGTAATATGATATTACAGTACATTACTGTGTAATGTAAAACATTGACAGTTTTACACTGTTTCCAATGTGACTTGCACTGCATTCGTGTTTTTTTTTATTTTGTCCGATAAATGTTTTAAATCGACAATTCCTTGTTGGGTCCAAGCGGTATCTCCTCCAAATTATAGAGAGGGAAAGCAGAAAAGATATTGTTTAGCTACACTTGCCGTTAGCCAGTCCTTTCACTGAAACCAGGTCACAGAAAAACTTCGGTTTTGCCACTTTTCCTTTTGTTGGATTTGAATATCGGTTGGTCTATTCGCCCCCCAACCTCTTCCAGAGACATTGATGAAAACGAGTGAGATATTAAATAATCCACCTCGTTTATTCTACTTTACTCGCTGCCGCAGCCATTGTGCCCGCTCTGTCTACGCCAAACCACACCCACAAACCACACATTGTCCATTTTAATTGGCTAAAGCCTGATTCCTTGGTCTAACTCTGGGCTGAACAAAATTAGCCTCAATGAGCAGCAAATTGAGGGGGCGTGGTTAGCAGTCTGTCAATCACTCCAAACCACTAACTGCATTGAATGTAACGGGGGCTGTTTGGGCTGTGAAAAGTTAGCCCTTCGGAGAGATTTTGTGGTTTTCTTGAGATTGTTGGGCACCAATTGGGTACATTTTACAAAATGTGATGCATTTTTTTAATTTGCGTGCAATAGATAGCTATTTTAAAATTTCATTTCTTTTATTTTTCTAAACACAGGGGAGGGCTTAGTCCTACTACCCCACTTATACCAGCCATCACTGGAAATATCACAGTAATTGCTTTATCAATGAAGCTGTGAAGTTACAGTATACAGGTATGCTTTTACAACAATGCATTGTAATATCACAGATATAAAATTACAGTATATTGCTGTGATTATATTTCACAGTAAATTGCGGTAATCCTTACTGTGAAAGTCATGCAAAACTTAGCCAATTATTTACTGTAAATTCACAATGAAAAATTTTACAGTGTGTTCTTGTATTCATCCATCCATCCATTATCTATACCCGTCTATCCTGTGCTGGGTTGCGGATTTTAATTTATTGTTTTTTAAATAAATGTTTACTTCTGGCTTAATTTTCTTGTTTCTTTCTTTTTTCTTCCTAGACTGTACTTATTGGTAGCCCTCTTGTCTCAAGACAAGTCATGGAAATATACCAAAAAGATGTGATACCAAAAGTGCAGTAGTCCAAAAATGAATTGTTTTACATCAACGACTTATATAAAATGATTTTTTTATTTTCATATCATTAAGAAGCTTGTTTCTGAGTAGAAATGAATCTCCAAAAAGCTAACACACTATAAGGGGAATCATTTCTAGAAAGAAATAATTTCTCTGGTTGGGTTTTAATCAAGGCCTGAAGAGTTTCTGTATGGAGTTTGCATGTTATTTCTATATATATATGTTCTTTCTCTCTATATATATAAACAGGTAACTGTTTTTTTTTTTACAGCCAACCTGATATAGAGAGGTCCGCTTCTTTCTCTGTTGTCCACCAGCACCTTTAACCTATACTGGCAAATCTCCAACTTTAAGTAAAACTTCTAATCGTCCCATCTTTCAAAAAATAAGGAACTAAACACACATAATGACATTTAAGATGAAATCTAAACCAAAACTTGTGGCATCATAATGCAACAACAAAAAGCATGTCCTACCTTTGTGTCGGATGTGACTTTGTTAGTTGCAGTAAGTAGACCACTCACAGAGGGGTTGCACAACAATGTCAGGAGAAAAGGAGATACGAAAGAATAGGTCAATCATAACTGTGTCTGTGTCTTCCCTTTCTATAGCCCCTTTCAAACAGGCCATGAAAAACTGTAATTTTCCAGACTTCGTCTGTTTTGCTTTTGTGTCTGAAAGCAATCTTCCGGACTTTGTCCGGATACCCTTTACCGGTAATTTTACAGATGAAGACCTAGTAACAAGAGCGCACTTTTCGCAGTATGGGGTTTGCATTCAGTCAGGTAATGTTCCGGGAATGCTGGAGGGGTGTGGGGCGGTGGGGAAAAGGGGAGAGGGAATGGAACGGCGTGAGCGCACACGTTGATGACGTATAAATGTCACTATTTTACTTTCAGCTTTTTCATCCATGTCTCTTAAGCGTTTCCATGTGCGGAAAATTGCACACATTACCAAGGCGAGCACTGCGAGTAGATCTGCTGTTTTGTCTGGTTTCGTCGACCATCTTTGCAATAATCGCTTTGTCTGGGGAAATGACATGTACACCCGCCGCACTAAGTTAACGTCATATCCACATACAACCCCCCCCACCCCCCAGACATTCATCAGGATCCTCCAGTACATTTCTTGATGTGTGAAAGCAGCCGAAAGGCAATGTACCGGAAAAAAGTGGTGTGTTTGAAAACACAACTCCGGTTAAAGACCGGATGGAACTGTCCGCAAATATTCCAGAACTTTTGTCTGAAAACGGCTTATGTCAGTCCCTGCGTCCTTGATTGTCCCCAGCTGCCTCGAGTTTCTTCCTTATTGCCTTCCCTGTGTATTTATACCCTTCTGTGTTTCCATGTCTTGGTCGGATTGTCATCGTGTATTCAGCCGTCATTGTCATTGCTGCTCACCTGTGTTCTCTGTTTGGACTGATCATCATTAAAAAACACGTTTTTCAAACTCTAAACCTCTCTATGCGCCTGGGTCCATAAACCACATCATGACAAAATCAGGTTTATTTCTCTGAATAATACAACCTGGAACCTCAAATCAGTCAAAAACACAACTAACAACAGGTATGTTTTATTTATGCAGCATTTGGTGAATAAATAACACCATGTTAATGTCAAGGTGGTGTGTTGAGCTTCTAGGTTTCCTTGGCGGGCCTCTCAAGCTCCAGCCGATGAGCTGGCTACCGGTTATGGAACACCTCAGTCATCTGAGCCTGTGCCCATGGTTTTATGTCATTGGGATTTTCCGACTTGATGTGAACCTCACAGTCTCTCTGTTTCCCCAAGGTTGCCTCCTGAGTCCCAACCTGGATCTGTTTCTCAGTGAATCTTTAATGATTTCCAGTTTAAACCGCCTCGGGTCAACTTTCTTCCACAACCGGCAACATCAGGCCCCTCTCTCTCTTAACCACCAAGCCTTAAACCTGTCGGCCCTCCAAGGCTTCACATCTACTCCACACTCTATACTGAAATCCAGGTCACCAAACAAACCGACACCCCCGGACACTGCTCACACCCCAGTCACATTCCAGTTAATACTTCAGTCAAGTAAGATCAACTCTCTGATTTACTTCTCAGTGCTCATTCATCCAGCTCTACTCTTGCACTTTTTCTTCATACTAATCCACCTATGCATGTAAAAGGATCCCTCCCCACCAGACCCTGTTCACCCAGTAAAGAAGTTACACTTTGATCATCGTCTCCTGAGAGCTTCTTGCTTATGGGTCAGAAGTTTACTTCAAAACACAACCAGTTCACACCTATAAGCAGTCAGGTTAATCCATTGGGAAATTGACTAAATTTATATAGTGCTTTTCTAGTCATACTGACCACTCAAAGGGCTTTACACTGGAACCACATTCACCCATTTGCACTCACAAACACGCACACATACATTCACTGATACACAGATCGATAGGGAACTGGGGGCACACTGACATTTGATAGGAGAATGCTAGAACCAAACTTACAACCTTCCAATTACAAGATGACTGCTCAACCCACTGAGCTACAGTCACTCAATGACACTGATGGATTCAAATGTTGTTACCTAGTTTGTCTGTGCAAAATGTTCAACCTAGAAGTGCAACGTTAGACTGAGGAGTGCACAAACCTTGCAACATTTGGGACTAGTAGCTCTGGAAGACACACCAGAGACTCCAACAGCTTTGGCATATGGCCGATACAGAGCTAGGCCTAGAGCAATGCCCTGGAACAACAATCTAAAGTCCACAGAGGTCCAGGGAGGTCCAATCTAGGACTGCTGGCACCTCCTCCAGTGCAGGCTCCTGTTCATAAATTAATTCAATTCAATTCAGTTTATTTATATGGCGCCATCTCACAACAGATGTCATCTCAATGCACTTTACAGGATAAGTTATTCCAATACAATCATTCAAACATTCCAATCAGTTTGAAGTTTTAGTTAGTTTCCTATTTAAGGAATCCCAGCAGATTGCATCTAGTCATTGACTGGCAGTTCATGCAAACTCCAACCACAGCTATCCCTCAGCAATCCCTCATACTGAGCAAGCATGTAGTGACAGTGGAGAGGAAAAACTCCCCTTTAACAGCAGAACCTGGCTCAGTACGAGCGGCCATATGGGGAAGACAGAGCAGAGACACAGAAAGAACCGAAAAAACTGTTTTAAGAGTACTATGTATATTAAAGAAAGTTAAAAGTGAATAATAAGACACATAGGGTGTTCAGTTACTGGGAGCAACATCCCAGTCAATAACCCTCGTCCAACAGGGCATTGTAGCTAATCAGGATACCAGACCAGGTGTAGATTTTATAAAGTGAAAAATACTGAGAGAAAACAAAGTTCCGCTAGGTTCCTTAGGTGTTTGGGTTTTGAGTTTTAGTTGTTCTTGTCTTTTATTTACTTAGGTTCATAGTTAGTCCTTATTCGTCTTTAGTACTCATCTCTGTCTAGTCCTTATGTTTTGAACTCTCCTTTGCATCACTCCTTGTCTTCCTGTGTTTGTCTACTTATCGTCAGCTGTTCTCTGTCTTTGTCCTTCCCTGTTCACAGCTGTTTCTTGACTCCCTGATTGCCTTCCCATTGTTGTTCTAGTCCATTTAAGCCCTTGTGTCTGATCCAGCCCTTTGTCAGGTCCTCATCATTTCAATGAATTCCTTCCCTGCTGCTCGTCCTGTTTCTGTCCCGTCCTGTTCTTCCCCGAGGTTTGGTTTTTGTATTGTTATTGTTATTTGCTATTAAATAGCAGTCCTCAGGACTTTAAATGCCTCTCTGCGCCTGGGTCCTCCCTACAAATCGTGACAAGTTCAGGATGACCTAAGCCACTCCAACTATAAGCTTTATCAGGCCTGATCTTAAAAGTAAACAGAGTGTCTGCCTCACAGACTAAAACTGGAAGCTGGTTCCACAGGAGAGGAACCTGATATCTAAAAGATCTGCCTCCCATTCTACTTTTAGAAATCCTACGAACTACAAGTAAACCTGCATTCTGAGAGCAAAGTGCTCTGTTAGGAACATATGGAACAATCAGATCTCTGATGTATAATTGAGCTTTATTATTAAAGGCTTTTTCTGTAAGAAGGAGGATCTTCAATTATATTATAGATTTAGAGTTAAAATAATGTAAAAAGGCCCTCGGCACAGATAAAACTAGATAAATTCAAGAGAGTCTGAACACCAAACAGCTCCACAGAGTGCAACAGCTCCAACAGGAAATGACGCAGTACGGCTTATCCCGTACGACTTTCACCTGTAGTGCCTAGGTATGGTGAGTTACACATAAGTATTATCTTAAAGGCATTATTTTTTTGTTTCTCCCATCACTAAATGTTGTGAATTATTGATTGATCTGCAAAGACTTCATAAGGAGCCACGAAATGACACTACTGGTTTCAACCTTGGGTAACTTTGAAATGTGACTACCCTACATGGCAGCATGAAGAGACATTGAAGCCTCAATCAAAAACATAAATTCATTTATCTCGAGTCGCAGCTTCCTTCTGCAGTGAGTTAGCAAAACATGTTGCATTAGAACCGTCGACCTGTGTTACTCAATGGTAGTTTACTGATTATTTGTTAATGTCACTAATTTCCATTAAGCTGTATAAATGCAAGTGCATGAATTAATGCTACACAACATCCAAGGCTTTTTACAAAACCTTGAAGTTTACAGAGTGAGATTAAGTTACTTCCAGAATGGGCTGAAGAGTTGTGCACAGCTCCAGGTCTGTTGATTAGAGAACCCAAAGTGAGAATGTACAGGTCCTTCTAAAACAATTAGCATATTGTGATAAAGTTCATTCTTTTCCATAATGTAATGATAAAAATTAAACTTTCATATATTTTAGATTCATAGCACACCAACTGAAATATTTCAGGTCTTTTATTGTTTTAAAACTAATGATTTTGGCATACAGCTCATGAAAACCCAACATTCCTATCTCAAAAAATTTGCATATTTCATCCGACCAATAAAAGAAAAGTGTTTTTAATATAAAAAAGTCAACCTTCAAATAATTATGTTCAGTTATGCACTCAATACTTGGTCGGGAATCATTTTGCAGAAATGACTGCTTCAATGCGGCGTGGCATGGAGGCAATCAGCCTGTGGCACTGCTGAGGTGTTACGGAGGCCCAGGATGCTTCGATAGCGGCCTTAAGCTCATCCAGAGTGTTGGGTCTTGCGTCTCTCAACTTCCTCTTCACAATATCCTACAGATTCTCTATGGGGTTCAGGTCAGGAGAGTTGGCAGGCCAATTTAGCTCAGTAATACCATGGTCAGTAAACCATTTAGCAGTGGTTTTGGCACTGTGAGCAGGTGTCAGGTCTTGCTGAAAAATGAAATCTTCATCTCCATAAAGCTTTTCAGCAGATGGAATCATGAAGTGCTCCAAAATCTCCTGATAGCTAGCTGTATTGACCCTGCCCTTGATAAAACACAGTGGCCCAACACCAGCAGCTGACATGGCACCCCAGACCATCACTGACTGTGGGTACTTGACACTGGACTTCAGGCATTTTGGCATTTCCTTCTCCCCAGTCTTCCTCCAGACTCTGGCACCTTGATTTCCGAATGACATGAAAGTACTTTGGACCACTGAGCATCAGTCCAGTGCTGCTTCTCTGTAGCCCAGGTCAGGCGCTTCTGCCGCTGTTTCTGGTTCAAAAGTGGCTTGACCTGGGAAATGCGGCACCTGTAGCCCATTTTCTGCACACGCCTGTGCACGGTGGCTCTGGATGTTTGTACTCCAGACTCAGTCCACTGCTTTCGCATGTCCCCCAAGGTCTGGAATCGGTCCTTCTCCACAATCTTCCTCAGGGTCCGGTCACCTCTTCTTGTTGTGCAGCGTTTTCTGCCACACTTTTTCCTTCCCACAGACTTCCCACTGAGGTGCCTTGATACAGCACTCTGGGAACAGCCTATTCTTTCAGAAATTTCTTTCTGTGTCTTACCCTCTTGCTTGAGGGTGTCAATGATGGCCTTCTGGGCAGCAGTCAGGTCGGCAGTCTTACCCATGATTGCGGTTTTGAGTAATGAACCAGGCTGGGAGTTTTTAAAAGCCTCAGGAATATTTTGCAGGTGTTTAGAGTTAATTAGTTGATTCAGATGATTAGGTTAATAGCTCGTTTAGAGAACCTTTTCATGATATGCTAATTCTTTGAGATAGGAATTTGGGGTTTTCATGAGCTGTATGCCAAAATAATCCGTTTTAAAACAATAAAAGACCTGAAATATTTCAGTTGGTGTGCAATGAATCTAAAATATATGAAAGTTAAATTTTGATCATTACATTATGGAAAAGAATGAACTTTATCACAATATGCTAATTTTTTTAGAAGGACCTGTAATAACCATAAAGATCATAAAAAGCAGTAGATGTGATATTTAGTATTTTAACTTGACCAGACAAGATTCTGGCTCAGTAGTGGTTTTTAGTTGTGGTATTGAAACAGGAAGTGGGCTTTGAGAGAAAGTGGAAGACGTTCAACAAAAGTTAGAGGTTATGGTTTCAAAATCCAGACACCTGTGACCTGTTTAACAGGCACTAAATCTACCACTAGGCCAAACTGTATTGTTGTTTTACATCTAATTCCTATGTTACAAACTTCTTATCATTTATATAACTTTGTGAAAAAAAAAAGAAAAAAGGTCTGAGTCAGTTTCGTTTAGAGAAGTTGCCTAAAGTGCAATTCCTGTTGACGGTTTTCTTTGTCTTGTGAAATCTTGTTTGCGACACGCTTAGAAATTAAATGTTTCCAGCAGTAGCTTTAGCTCAGGATGATCAAATGAGGGTTTTGACTTTGGATTTACACAGGGTGTAAATGTTTAAGTAAAAGAAACATAATTTGTAGCATGTTTACTTGTGTCATATTTCTTAGGTGTTTTTGTTTTGAGTTTCATTTATTTCATTTCCTTATTCAGTTTACCTTATCATTTCAGTTTATTAGCTTTTGTTAATTTTTACATTAGGTTCTTAGTGTTACTAATTTTGGCTCTGTTTTCCTTCTATATTTTCACTTCCTATCCTTATAAATTCTTAACCTTGTTTAATATTTTATTTGCTTTTTCCTTGTTTCATTATTTGTCCCGGTGAGTTCTGTTATACTTAATTTATCTTATTAGTTGGTCTTCTTATAAAGAATTGTTTCCTAGTATGTTTATTTCTTTCTGTTCTGTTTTCTCCTCTCTAGTGCTCTTGAGTTTCTCTTAAGTTCATTTACTCTCATATTTTTGGACTACAAGATAACTGAATTATCTCAACCGTCTTTATTTAAGTTAGCTGTTCTTACAGCTGCCGGTTCACTTTATTTGTATAGTATCTCAGCAGAGAAACCCTTGCCATATCAGTCAAGGACAGTAGCCCCTTCAGATGCCAGAAGTCAACAAGTAACAGACTTTTTTGTACAGATCTTATTCCATATGGACCTGAAGTTGTCACATGGACTCTGTCATCTAGTTAGTGCAAATGGCTGCAAAGAAACTGAAATACTACTGAAAAACTCCAAAAGAAGACTTACAACTTTAACTGTAAGTAATGCTGGGATGTATGCATAAATTAAACACAGGTGGTCTATGTTTCTTCTTTTGAGTCTGCTTTGATGCATTTTATTTCTGTAATGTGTATCAAAATCTTACTGTTTTTTATTCATAATGCAAATAATCTAACAATGACGAAACATTCCAACCTATGGTGCATCAAATTTAGAGTTTAATGAACAGAATTTTATAGATGAGGCCCATCCAATTGGCAGGATTCATCAAATAGTATTTTGTGATGTACAATGTGTCACACATTTTTGCAGAACGCATCTGTTTATTGGAATTATTGTGGAATGTCACATTTCAACTTAAGTAAATGAGTTAAAGTAATCATTCTCAAAATGTTTTTGCCCTAATACAGCGAGATGTTATGAAATCTTTGAAGACTGCCATCATACTTCTTTCATTAGGACCTATAGTCCCCACTAAGTCAATGTGCAAAGGCCTCGATCCTCTATTATTGGATGGCACATACTGTTGACTCAACTTTTTGAGCCAACAGTATGTGCAAATCATGTCTGTTAGGTGGATTGGTATCTCTAAAATAATTGTGTGTGTGTGTGTGTGTGTGTGTGTGTGTGTGTGTGTGTGTGTGTGTGTGTGTGTGTGTGTGTGTGTGTGTGTGTGTGTGTGTGTGTGTGTGTGTGTGTGGTTGTTTGTCCTGTATGTCTCTGTGTTGCCCTGCGATGGACTGGCGACCTGTCCAGGGTGTACCCCGCCTCTCGCCCCATGACTGATGGAAATTGCACCAGCTCCCCCGCAACCCTAAATAGGATAGACGGGTACAGATAATGGATGGCTGGATGGGCCTTTGTGTGCAAAGAGTCAACGTCCAGCAGTATACGGCCACCCACAGTGCCACCAGGTGGCAGGTTTCTTTTACCTCAGGAGACTCTCAACTTCTTAGATTGCCCAAAGCAATTTTGAAACATATTTAAGACTTTAGAAGGAAATAATTAACTAAACATGCATTTCCTCACTACAAAAAAACAACAAAAAAAATTACTAGCGCAACAAATCAGAAGTAACAGAGCTACTCCAACATGCTGCCACCATAAGAATGACCATACATGACTCTTTCTGACCATACGGCCAGACCAAGATTTAAGGAGGAGCAGCAAAGGCAAATGAGGTGGATTAGCTGTGCTGACCAACACCTGATAATGTCATCAAGGACATCTTACTGTGGACTATCGTCTCTGCTAAACTGATATTAGGCTGTTAGCATGTTTTGATAGTCGTGTATGACAGTCACGAAACTGTCATGCATAAACAGCCTCTTCAGTCAGAGTTCTCTTCAGATTTCTTGCAAGACTACCAGAGATCCGTCCTGCTCACAGCACCACCATACTCAAATCTGTGAAGATGCTTGGATCATATCAGTTATGAGATTTAATTTTCAGTTGGGAAAAAATAAGGTATTTTTTATTGAACGGAATTAAATGCCTGTTTAATAATCACCGCACTTATTATTCACTGAAATTATTTATGTAGAAAAAGAATCTCTTTGCTGTATTAAAATTTTTTAGATAGGAGGCACTGTAAAAAAACAAAAAAACAGAGATTATGTTATTTCTTTTAATCACTCCTGTACTCCTCCTGTCATGTGCTGTGTACCACTTTCCACTACCAACTCTGTAAGGCTGGGACAGAAGAGTCATGCTTCATTTGTTGTGTTAACAAAACACTACAGATGTTGGCCTCATTGTCATTGAATCTTTTTAGATTTAGTTGAAGACAGAAATCTGAGCATTCCTCAGACTCAAGAAAACAATTAATCTACAGAAGCAACAATAAGCAATGAACATCAAACTACTCAACATTCACTTTCATTCATTTCATTTTTTTTATTGATTAATAACGTACTTTAAAACATCCACTTAGGATGACCAAAGCACATAACAATAAAAACAACAGCACAGAGTCAATTTGATTTTTAATTTAAAATCCTGATCAAATATTACCCCTACATCTTTTATACTGTTCTTTAAATTAAAACCCAAAGTACTGACATCTGTAGCACCGTTGCCGCCAAATACAATGCATTAAAACAAAAAGTTCTGGCCCAATCATTGTTTGACAGCAGTAATACATTCCAATAAAGAATGGAGAGCATCATTGCAATCTGGCTTCAGGGAGAATATAAATCTGCAGACCATCTTCATAACAGTGGAAGGACAGCTGGCGCTAGGTCATTATTGCTCCAAGTGGCACCATATAGAGAGAAAATAAAAGGCCAACAATGAAGACTTCAGGAACCACACACAGCAAAGGAGAACAGGAAGAGGTCAAATTATTAATCATCACAGAAAATGTTCCATCTGTCAGACAGGAGGTGAACCACTTCAGTGCTTCACACAGGCGTGCGTGTCTTCTCCTAAAATCAAACACAATCTCTTTACTAAGTTCTCTGTTCGTTCCATAAATAATATATATGTTTAAGAAATAAAGATCTAAAATGATGATGCTTCTTTATTTCACAGACTCAGCTCTGAAATCATCACTGATTGAAACCACAAATGAAAGATAGACCAAGCCTCCCTAATCAGTAAGGCCTTTCCCCTCCATGAAAACAAAACACCTCAAGCATCAGAACCCAAAGATTAGTTATGGGTTTGAAGATTTACAGTATATTTTACCTGTAAGCAATATTGAGTAGTGTGATGGTCATTATTGGGCTCTCCAGGCCACTGTTCCTCAAAGATAATATACTATCAGTCAGAATCCTGACACATTCTTTGATGACAGACACTTGGAGCCGGAAACCCTTCGTTCCTTCAACCCATGAGAGAGACTCTTGATGAGGTCTTGATTGTTATGATTCTCCTCAGGATTGTGATGGAAGATTTCCTCCCCATAGCTATACAAAGCATAGAAGTAGTACTTAAATAGGACAATTGCAAAGAGAAAAGCTGTGAATTCATGAGAACATTAAATCTCTGAATAAATAAAAACCATGAAAGCATCCTCTGAACATTATGTCTTCTTGTGTTACTTATCACTGTCCAATATTGACTCAGCTTAACCCCAATTTTGACTTTTTGGAAAAACCGGAAGCAGCAACCATTGATTAAAGCATAGTAACAAGGTCCTTCCGTCCCATGTTGCTCATCTTGAGGGGAAAAAAAACAAAAAAGGAAGTGGATCACTGACCTCCTGGTCTTTCTCTAGATTTTTATTTGGATTAAAAATCCAGGGATTGCCTGGGCTATTCTAGCACCTTTATTTTCATTCCCTGAAAGTAGAAAAAGAACATTGTTGGCTATATATACTTGCCCCATGTGTGGCAATAAAACATCTTCCCTCTGCAACCCTTACCGTTCTGTGCAGAGAAACTTCAACTTACAGTTCAGAGTCCTGCAACGGGGCGGGTAACCGCAGGTGACTCGCATCAAGTTGTTTCACCGGTGGAAAAATAAATTAATAAAAATTAATGGATCTGGAAGGAAGTTTCTTTAATAGGGTTCTTGGGTTGTGAGTGAGAAAATATAATTGTTTTAATGTTTTGTTTAAGATTTCCAAAGAGGATTGTCTTGATATATTTTGTTGGTGGAAAGAGCATGTAAGAATATTTCGCACAGCGTGCGCTCCTTCTGGATCAGTGAATAAGATGCACTGGTCTTTGTCCGCTGCAGCTAAGCGCGGTGTCCATGTCTGAGATCATACTCTCATTGGAATCGTTTTTTTATGTTTTATTGATTCAATTTCCTAAACTCTGTGCGTAAAGTTGAAATTAACTGCACATCTGCATCAAGTGGTCAGCGGTGTGAATTGTAGACTTTCAAAATGACGGACGGCCTCTAGATTTTTGAATATTGCACAGATTATATTTATTTGATGCAGAGATTGCTGTGCAGCAACGAAATATTGTCCACAATCTTTGGCTTTACCTGTGTTCTCCGTTCCTGAATTGCTTATATTCAAGCACAGAAAAGTTACTCTCGCTGGCAATGCTGGAAGCCTAGATAGCGAGAATATTCTGCTATCAGCGCGAAGTTGGGGGAACATACTGGTATAGGCTACTTTCTCTACAAACACAATATCGGCTATCAACACCACTCTCGTTGGGAGTCTTGCACAAACAAAAATATTACATAAATATTTTTTCACCCGCCTGCAGTAAAGAAACTCCACCAGACCCAGGAAATTAAATGCATCTATTTTGCCATCGTGAAAGGAGTACCCACGACATTCCAGGACTTTGCCATGAAGGTATTTGCAGTAGAGAACAAGTCTTTTAAAACCTTCACATATCCACTGGAAAGAAAGCATCTGCGCAGAAAGAAAACATGTATAAGAAAGTGGAATAATAATTTGTTCAGATACTGATTATGTGGAAATTGTGCTGGGAGCACAAGTGGATGTTGGATCAGCGCTGGTAAGAAATTCCACATCAAGTTTTTAAAAGGGGTGGGGACAAAACCCTCAATCATAAATATTGCCAGCGACATGACCCCAATGGCCCCGGCTAAAATGATGCCTATGCCTTTATGTATCATTTGGAGTTTGTGTTTGGTTCTATTAACCATTTTTATATTTTGTAGTATTATGCTGATAATTCAGATGCATCAATGGAGGCACAACTGCAAGTAAATGACTCCATGCAATCTGCTGGGAGTCCTTAAATTAAAAAACTTTTAAACTAAATTGGAATCTATGTATGACTGAATTGACATGACTTTTCTTGTAAAGTGCCTCGAGATGACGTGTTGTGAATCGGCACAATAAAAAAAAAAAATCTGAATTTAATTTAATTGAATCCAAAAAATATAGAACAATTCACAAGTTTGTTCTATTTTTTGGGTGATCCAGCAGAGAAAAATATACCTCATTAATAATGATACAGTTATCATGGTGACACTATTGACCAAATTGTTTTTTATTGACCATGCATTGTGCACATGCCTATAAAATATTTTATACCATGTTTAAAGGATATTTTCTAGATGCAGTAAAAATATCATACAATGACATAAATATTCAGAGAGTATTTTATTTTGCTGCTTCAAAGGTTTCTTATTGCAAAGCCAAACAAGGGAAGAAAGCTTTATTTGAATGATTCTTGCACAACCCATCCGTTCTGCTCTGATTGACGAGAGATGATCCAACTGCTGTTTCTTACTTATCTCTTCATTCCTTTCGTTTCGTTGCAGATATATATAAAAGCTGTGTAATAGCAGAAAAAGCCTTTGGGGATGTCTTAGAGGGTGATACTTCATAATGAGGAGGTTAAAGCCATTAACACACATCCTCCCCATTTTTCTGATGCTGACATTATCCTCCTGTGTAAACCGTGGAGCCATCAGACTAGCCTGGAGCAGACATAGGGACGCAATCCATCACACCCCAAATCATCCCAGCACTTGTTGTCTATAAGCAGGAACAATACAATTAAACAAATAAAAGAGCATTTGAACCATTCATTTTGTCCTTTAGTCATTGAAACATCCAAGAAATTCCCGACGTAAACTTACCGCTGTAGTTCATCTGCAGACAGTGCTGTCCATAACTGGGCTGTCCTTGGCACCAGTCAGTGTAGTGGGACCCACTTCCATCACTCCACAACCAAACCCCCTGCTATGATACACAAAATAGGTGGATTGTAGATTCTATTCAGTGTTTTGCCAAATATCTGACTGTTCCATTCAAAAAATACCTCCTGTGCATCAGAGCCTCCGATCCATGTTTCTGTATACCGATGCGTTGCAGCTCGTATCAAATCCTGGATGAAATGGTACTCCTCAACGTTATGGACAGATGCAAGGTTTGCCCCCATGGACACACAGTTTCTCTGTGGTGGAGACAAACAGAGATGTTGACGTTGCCAAAGCATTAACTTTAGATCAGACCATCATTTAACAGAGTGTGCAAGAACATAATGTGCATGATAACATTTTAATTCACCTCAGCTTGAGCCCATCTCTGAGCTTTTGGGATGTAGCGGAAGCAGTGACTCTTATGCTGAGACCAGCCAGTAGGACAATATCCAGATCTCTTGACCAGGTCCGGTTTTACTGACAACGAACATATGGAGCTTCTTATTTACACATTGGACAAAGCATTATTCTTTGTCAGTTGGTGTGCAATTAATGTCACTGATGTGATGACTCCTAAAACTCAACACATTATTAAAGAGAAGGATGAGCACACACTGGCAGGATATTAAAATAAGTGTCTATCAAATTTTCTCCAAAAGAAGTGAAAACAAAAAAGGAAAGTCATAAAGCTACAAAGTGATTAAATTGAATTAATTATCACATTTAAAGAGAAATACAGAATAAAATAAAGAATAAAGAAATACAAATTATGACATGATGCTGATTTGTAATGCATCTCACAAAGGAGAACGGGTTAAAACATTTAAAATTAACCGGTAAACGCCTCAAAAGATGCCCACAAATGTGCAAATACAGTATTTGCACATTTGTGGGCGGCTGTTGTCTGTAATTCCTGTGAATATTGTAGGGTCTACTGTACTTTGAACAACCATAGAAGGATTTTGGTCACTGGTCATGTTTTATTTAGCCAAGTTAATAAATATCCAAATCTGCTTTGAATAAGTTTTTGGATATTTTCAGACCCATTTACCACAAAATTAGAATAAGAGGAAAATAATATTTAATAAAATTTCATGTGTCTGCATTTAGTTGGTCAGACATTTGAATATAGTTATATTTAACTATTTCTTAAAAAAATAAAAAAAAAAAACCTTTCTGTTATGAAAACTTTTATTTCATTACTTTTGTCCCATAGAACCACAGCAAGTATGAACTCCGCAGATACCATGTTAGAGAAAATCTTGGATCATGTCTTGGTGCTTCTAAGGTTTTCAAATGAAAAAAAAGGGGTTTCTTTAAACTCTGTGTAACATTTCTGTTTTGAAACTGTGAATAATTTAGAAAACTTGGTTTTAGGAAGTAATTAATCCCTCTTATTTGGTTGCTGTGGAAGCCATTTAAATAACTTTGTTGTAGACATGTGAGAAAACATGAACTGACCTTCTGCATGAGTTTCCTTATTCTCGGTTTCATCCGTTCCATCTGGAGAACCTGGAGAAACTATCATTGAACATAACACATTACATTGAAACATGCTGCTGAAATGTTCAATGGAAATAATTTGTCCAAAGCTGTTACTGATGCCAATGTTTAGACACATTGAACAATCCATGAAAAGAATGATAAAATAGTGTATCTCACTTATTTGATCATACAGAATCCCATAGAAAATGTTGGAAAATATGGGGAAACAGGTGCTTACCTTCTGGAAGTTTTTCTCCAGTCTCAGGTTTATCATTGGCAACTGGAGAATCAACAGATTTTCTCAGTGAATACAATTAAAACTATACATTAAATCATTCGACAAAAATGTTCAAATGGAAAATAGTTTATCTGAAACTCGCTAAATGATGCCAATATTTTCATACATTGGATATTCCCTTAAAGCTGAGATTGAAAAAGTAATCGATGGGACTTAATTGATTACACAGGATAACATGTTATGATATGTTTCCCCAATGAGGCAACATGGAGAGCGGTGAGCTCACCTTCTGTATGAGTTTCCTCAGTCTCATTGAGATCCACAGAAACTGGAGAACCTTCAGATTTAATTTATATAATTAACACAATATGCTGAGACAATGTGAATAAACTGTATCAATATAACTTCCATATAACTTATGGTATTATGGCTTAGATTTGATGTCAGCAGATCAATTAGGCTTATACATTGAAATGACCTCAAGAATAGTTTTCTTATTTCTCAGTATCAGAGGTTCTAGCTGTATCATCAGTTCTTTCTGAGAGAAAAATAAATTCAGTTAGTATCATATGTACAAACTCACCAGCAGCTTGGCTCAGAGCCATCAAGGCCAAAAGAAGACACGGCAGGGTCAGTATCTTCATAGTGGAGATGATGCAGAATTACACTGTGAAGTCAATGAAAGCAGATATATTAACAATAATCGCTCTCAGTGGAAGAAGGAAAGATGATGAGAAGAAGGGTTGATCCTCTAGCTTTGTACCAGCCAATGCCTTTAGTCTTCACTGCAGGATCACTGGTAATAAATACAGCTTCTAATCTTCCAAGATAGAAAAAAAACACAGAATAAAACTTTTTTTGGACCTAAATATGCACCATCATTGACCACCAACCCAAAATAGCGCCTTATCTTTTTCCCTTGCCATGTCTCTGAGAACTGCAGCAAGAAGGACTTTGGCAATGGTGCTGTGTAACAGTGAAAAGCTAAATCTGACTGGGACTGAGCGGCCAGAAGAACGAGCCATGGTATGTTCTTTTGACTGAGTGAAGGAAATGTTTGCTGCTCTCCATGTTGGTGTTTGGTTCTGCATGTTTGGTCTGTATAATTGAACATCCAATAATCTTTTTCTTTTGAAAAATGACACTGACCACATTTACACCTGCATCTTTCCCGAGGAAAGCCAAAAGTAACAACAATGCTAATAATAAAAAAATTGTTTCTTTGTATGTTGTATTCTTTATGTTGTCTGTGACAAGAAACAATATGTGACAAGAAACAATATGTACTCTATGCGAGTGATGTAAATCAAAGATTTGGTTCTTGCACCTTTTAGGGTGCCTACATGACATGCTCCAGTGAGGACTCTGATAGACAGGCTTGGATGAATAAAAATGATTTTATTACAAACAGCCCCATGTTAAACAGATCTCTGCACAATCAGAGGGAAATCAAAGCCAATAAGAGATTCTCTGAAAGAGCTATGGTCACCGTGTCTCTTTATAGGGTACAAACCACACACAAACATCTTCCCATGTTTGTTATGTTTAACCATCACTTCTGTATGTTGAATCTTCAAACAGTGGTCTTTACTGAAACACAATTCGATATACGGAGGCCTGCAGCGTTGACTGGAAGCACATTCACTTCTTCTTCTTCACCTCTTCATAAAAAAACCATTGCATTCTGCCCAGTGTTGTTGCTGAGTTCAGCCCAAAATGCATCAGTTTTAGGCTTCAAAGGTTAAGAAACTGGAAACCACCTGTTTGATAATTACACCCATAAAAAGCAGGACATTTACTGAGTGATTTTTGGTAGCCAAACCGAATCACTTTTTTCATTTAAAGTTTAGGTTCATTGATCCAGTTTGGCAACATGAAAACCTATAAAAAAGTTAGACTTGTTTTAAGAAGCGAGGGCTACGGGGTAGCACTAGTGTCTTGCAGCAAGAAGGTCCTGGGTTCCAATCCAGAAGTCTCTGGTTGTGTCACAAGAGTGACTCCCTTACAATAATTTGACCCGCCATTTGTAAAACCTCACAAGGGTGACTGAGTCTGACAAAAAGCCACAGGCTGAGCAGAATGTGTTGTCAGTTCAATTCAGGGATGTCCAACTCCAGGCATCGACAGGTAATGTCCTGCAGTTTTTAGATGCCTTCCTACTCAAACAGATCTGAAACAAATGGATGGCTCATTGTCAGGCCTCTGCCAAACTTAATGCCATGCTGAATAGGTAATTTAGTCATTTGTTGGAGCAGGGATGTATCTAAAGGTAGGAAGGCAGTAGCTCTCAGGGACTGGAGGTGGAGAACTCGGGTCTAAAGTAACAGACATGGACAGAAGAAGACATAACCACAATCATAGTGTTACTAAGTTAATATGGATGCTACACTCATCAGCATGTATATATCAATTCTGGCAAAATTATGACCAACTGAGGGCAGCCTTTGGACAGTGGATGTTCCAAGAGAATCCAGAAAGGAAAAATGTCCCTTTAACTTTTATGCCATTGCTTGACGCACACTTAAAGCTTTCCTTGTCTGGTAAACACCAGTCACAGTGGACACCGTCGTTACAAAAATGGGGATACAGCCAACAGGACAGAGTATGTCCCCTGTACACTTCTGTCAAGAGACGCCCTTTGAGAGGTGAGAGACAGTGGGTGCTAACCAGGTTTCACTTTGAAGATGTGGTTCTCAAACAGAAAAAGGTGGACTGCTACCTTCTGCCCCCAGGAGAGAAATGTAAGTGTCTTGTTCATGAGTGAGGGTAGGATAGAGAAGGAGATGGTTAACAAAGATCGGGGCCGCGTTATGAAAAAATGCCGGCGTTGCCCCTTTTATAGGAACTTCATGACATCGTTTTCATCTTATTGTTTTCCAAATATGATTGAACGCATTTTGTGAGGAGATACTGGAGCGTTGATGTCTGATTCGTACTTGAGAGAGTGAGAAGTTCTACTCTAAAAGCAATGATTGGAAACTGACCCACCTGCAACCAGAGGAAATTTCAGAAGTAGATTAAAATTGCACTACAAGATCTAAGTTAAAACAATGTTTCTGCAGATAAGATGCTGCACAAGTATTTATACTCTTATCTGCTTGGCATATTGGTGGTGCTGAGTTTCCATGAAATAGGCAAACGAAATAAAAAAATGCTATTTTTTTTTTTTTTTTACCTCTTTTCCAAAACACTTCTTAAGTACCTTAGTTCAGATCAGTGGTCGGGAATCCCAGGCTTTCAGTAAGTTGTTAGAACCATCACACTAGTGCCACACTAGGGTTTTGTTTAGGAGATTCAAGAAACTCAGCAGATATGTGTAAAAATGGTATCGATCTGCAATCAAACAAGAAATTTACAAACCCATCTGCTAAAGATTCCAGCACTGAACCACAAGGAGGTGTTGTTCTAAGCTCATTTGGAAGCCTTTGCACAATTGGATAACTTAGATTTTGGATAAATTAGATGTTGCTAAAAAGGACTTCAGAACATTTTCTGCTCTGAACTGTTAACTATTTTTTTAGCTTGTAAATCCTCACTTGATATTAAGGGTTGTTTCACTCTGTAACTCTGCAGCTCTGTTGCGTCTGTCCACCAGAGATATTTTACAACCTTGGTTAGAACCAAGTTCCTCCTGACCCCGATTAAGAGGTGGGTGGTTAGAAAGATAAGGGGTGATACTGATCAATAGACTATTTTCAAAAAAGTGTGTCGAAATCTGTAGGGTTTTTTTCTTCTCTGTCGTTGTTTGCAACATGTTGAGTAAAAGATACATGTTAAATTATATGTTCTTGTTGACTCAGTCCACCAGAGGGCCAACCGACTGTGCTTGAAGTAATTATTTGCTTTATTGGAACTGACATAGTGACAAGGTTTGCAGGGCAAAGACACATCTCTGAGGACTCACTGGTTCAGTTACATGTGTTTTAGCTGAAGCTCATCTGACACCTTTTTTTTGAGTAATTTTGTATAATTTATTATGAGCTTCTGTAGCTCCGAAACAATGTTTAAAAAAACACGTTTGAATTTCTGTCTAAAAATCCGTGGAGGGTGATGTTAATTATTTAATTAAAAACAATAAGCCTTAATATATCATTAATTAAATTTTTATTTAGTTTGTCATCGTAATATTTAAGAGTATTTAGGTTTTTAAAGGGATGGAACTATATTCAAAGTGAACTATTAAATGTGTTTAACAAGGCATTCAGTTTTCTTCTTTATTCCATATTGAAAAAGCAGAATACTGTATGACCCATGGATTCCTTAGGGAAAGAGAAAATTTTGACCCTGCAGATTTAATGGTTTCTTCTGAGCATCACATTGATTGTTGTTTGGACGCTCAGTTGCCAGATACAGACATGAAGAATATTTGGGATTAAAGTCAATGTTAACCTACATCAGTAATTATAACTGAGCCAACAGTTCATTTCTAGTTCATTCATTTCTACTGAGGAAACTGTCAATTCTAACTACGACATAACCCAACTAGTTTAGTTCATCTTCAAGCTTAATGTCTATTGTTGTGATACTTGAAGGTGAGCATCTGCTGCTCACTGTTGGATCTACCTCAAGAGGTAGGAGATCATCCTGTAACCGGAGACTTGCCAGTTCAAGTCTCTACTCTGTCCATCTCGGTCCTTGAGTCATTGGGCAAGGCACTTCACTAGCCTTGCCTACTGGTAGTGCTCAGAGGTCTGCTGCTGAATACTGATGTCGCCAGTGTCGCCCTGACCTGTAGGGTGTTGAGTTTAGCTTAATTTCTGTCTATTTTATTAGCTTTAGGTGATTTTAGCCTTAATGTCACATTCTCCCACTGATGTTCTTCATCTGTTCCTTTGCTCACCTTTTTAATTAAAACGCTCCTCACTTCATGGTCAGATCCTCTATTAAAATCCTTTATTCATCGGTCTCCACCTATTCTCAGCTCTACCTTTGGGTACTATTCCCTCCACCTTACTGTTCTTCTTCCCCGCCTCAGCACCATGGGGAGCAGAGCTTTCAGTCGCTCTGCACCTCGTCTCTGGAACTCACTCCCCCCCCCGGAAATCAGGAACATTGACAGCTTCACCCTTTTCAAATCCAGACTCAAGACTCATCTGTTTAATCTGCCGATAACTTATATCTTACTATCTTACTATTTCCATGTTGTTTTTATTTATTTTATTTATTGTACTGGATTTTATTATGTTGTTATCTTGTGAAGCGACCTTGGGTGTCCTGAAAGGCGCTATTAAATAAAATGTTTTATTATTATTATTATTATTATTAGTATTATTATTGTTACCAACATAACCATTACATGACATCAGGATTTAGAAATAGCAAAAACTGCTTCTTTTTTGTTAAATAATGGTAATGTAAAGGCTTGAGATTTTATTGACCTAATTGTGAACAGACTAAGTTGGAAAGGCTGTATGGGGTTGTTTGTGAACCAGTTAATGCACAATATGAGTGTTAACCATTTAAAAATCCAGTTTTAAATAAACATGGAGTATTTTGCCGTTTAATAAATGATCATACCAAATGAACCTGAAGTTTCTGTTTACTTTAGATGGAACTGATATTCTGGAGAATGTTTGCAAATCAAACAAAGTCTTTTCTGACAACTCCCTGATTTAGTTTCATGTTTGAACTGACACTCACCTGACAAAAAGACACTAAGTACATACCTTCAATTCAGTTCAGTTTATTTATATAGAGCCAATTCACAGATCTGCTGTTTCGTCTGGTTTCGTCGACCATCTTTGCAATAATCGCTTTGTCCAGGGAAATGACATGTACACCCGCTGCACTAAGTTAACGTCATATCCACATACAACCCCCCGCACCCCCCACCCCCCAGACATTCATCAGGATCCTCCAGTACATTTCTTGATGTGTGAAAGCAGCCGAAAGGCAATGTTCTGGAAAAAAGTGGTGTGTTTGAAAACACAACTCCGGTTAAAGACCGGATGGAACTGTCCGCAAATATTCCAGAACTTTTGTCTGAAAACGGCTTATGTCAGTCCCTGGGTCCTTGATTGTCCCCAGCTGCCTCGAGTTTCTTCCTTATTGCCTTCCCTGTGTATTTATACGCCTCTGTGTTTCCATGTCTTGGTCGGATTGTTGTCGCGTATTCAGCCGTCATTGTCATTGCTGCTCACCTGTGTTCTCTGTTTGGACTGATCATCATTAAAAAACACGTTTTTCAAACTCTAAACCTCTCTATACGCCTGGGTCCATCAACCACATCAACACAAAATCAGGTTTATTTCTCTGAATAATACAACCTGGAACCTCAAATCAGTCAAAAACACAACTAACAACAGGTATGTTTTATTTATGGATTATTTGGTGAATAAATAACACCATGTTAATGTCAAGGTGGTGTGTTGAGCTTCTAGGTTTCCTTGGAGGGCCTCTCAAGCTCCAGCCGATGAGCTGGCTACCGGTTATGGAACACCTCAGTCATCTGAGCCTGTGCCCATGGTTTTATGTCATTGGGATTTCCCGACTTGATGTGAACCTCACAGTCTCTCTGTTTCCCCAAGGTTGCCTCCCGAGTCCCAACCTGGATTTGTTTCTCAGTGAATCTTTAATGATTTCCAGTTTAAACCGCCTCGGGTCAACTTTCTTCCACAACCGGCAACATCAGGCCCCTCTCTCTCTGAACCACCAAGCCTTAAACCTGTCGGCCCTCCAACGCTTCACCATCTACTCCACACTCTATACTGAAATCCAGGTCACCAAACAAACCGACACCCCCGGACACTGCTCACACCCCAGTCACATTCCAGTTAATACTTCAGTCCAGTAAGATCAACTGTCTGATTTACTTCTCAGTGCTCATTCATCCAGCTCTACTCTTGCACTTTTTCTTCATACTAATCCACCTATGCATGTAAAAGGATCCCTCCCCACCAGACCCTGTTCACCCAGTAAAGCAGTTAAACTTTGATCATCGTCTCCTGAGAGCTTCTTGCTTATGGGTCAGATGTTTACTTCTAAACATAACCACTTCACACCTATAAGCAGTCAGGTTAATCCAATGGTAAATTGACTAAATTTATATAGTGCTTTTCTAGTCATACTGACCACTCAAAGGGCTTTACACTGGAACCACATTCACCCATTTGCACTCACAAACACGAACACATACATTCACTGATACACAGATCGATAGCGATCTGGGAGCACACTGACATTTGATAGGAGAATGCTAGAACCAAACCTACAACCTTCCAATTACAAGAGGACTGCTCAACCCACTGAGCTACAGTCACTCAATGACACTGATGGATTCAAATGTTGTTACCTAGTTTGTCTTTGCAAAATGTTCAACCTAGAAGTGCAACGTTAGACTGAGGAGTGCACAAACCTTGCAACATTTGGGACTAGTAGCTCTGGAAGACACACCAGAGACTCCAACAGCTTTGGCATATGGCCGATACAGAGCTAGGCCTAGAGCAATGCCCTGGAACAACAATCTAAAGTCCACAGAGGTCCAGGGAGGTCCAATCTAGGACTGCTGGCACCTCCTCCAGTGCAGGCTCCTGATCATCAATTAATTAAATTCAATTCAGTTTATTTATATGGCACCACTTCACAACTGATGTCATCTCAATGCACTTTACAGGATAAGTTATTCCAATACAATCATTCAAACATTCCAATCAGTTTGAAGTTTTAGTTAGTTTCCTATATAAGGAATCCCAGCAGATTGCATCTAGTCATTGACTGGCAGTTCATGCAAACTCCAACCACAGCTATCCCTCAGCAATCCCTCATACTGAGCAAGCATGTAGTGACAGTGGAGAGGAAAAACTCCCCTTTAACAGCAGAACCTGGCTCAGTACGAGCGGCCATCTGGGGAAGACAGAGCAGAGACACAGAAAGAACCGAAAAAACTGATTTAAGAGTACTATGTATATTAAAGAAAGTAAAAAGTTGATAACAAGACACATAGGGTGTTCAGTTACTGGGAGCATCATCCCAGTCAATGCCCCCCGTCCAACAGGGCATTGTAGCTAATCAGGATACCAGACCAGGTGTAGATTTTATAAAGTGAGGTTCCTTAGGTGTTTGGGTTTGAGTTTTAGTTGTTTCATTTCCTGATTCAGTTTACATTTACATTTTAGTTTATTTCTTGGAGTTTTGTTATGTGTTATTTGAGTTTTTCCTTCCACCATGTTTTCTCTCCCTCTTTTACCCTCGGGTGCTCTTATGTTAGGTTTCTTGTCTTTTATTTACTTAGGTTCATAGTTAGTCCTTATTCGTCTTTAGTACTCATCTCTGTCTAGTCCTTATGTTTTGAACTCTCCTTTGCGTCACTCCTTGTCTTCCCGTGTTTGTCTACTTATCGTCAGCTGTTCTCTGCCTTTGTCCTTCCCTGTTCACAGCTGTTTCTTGACTCCCTGATTGCCTTCCCATTGTTGATCTAGTCCATTTAAGCCCTTTTGTCTGATCCAGCCCTTTGTCAGGTCCTCATCATTTCAATGAATTCCTTCCCTGCTGCTCGTCCTGTTTCTGTCCCGCCCTGTTCTTCCCCGAGGTTTGGTTTTTGTATTGTTATTGGCTATTAAATAGCAGTGCTCAGGACTTTAAATGCCTCTGCGCCTGGGTCCTCCCTACAAATCGCGACAAGTTCAGGATGACCTAAGCCACTCTAACTATAAGCTTTATCAAAAAGGAAAGTTTTAGGCCTGATCTTAAAAGTAAACAGAGTGTCTGCCTCACAGACTAAAACTGGAAGCTGGTTCCACAGGAGAGGAAGCTGATAATTAGAAGATCTGCCTCCCATTCTACTTTTAGAAATCCTAGGAACTACAAGTAAACCTGCAGTCTGAGAGCAAAGTGCTCTGTTAGGAACATATGGAACAATCAGATCTCTGATGTATAATGGAGCTTTATTATTAAAGGCTTTTTCTGTAAGAAGGAGGATCTTCAATTATATTATAGATTTAGAGTTAAAATAATGTAAAAAGGCCCTCAGCACAGATAAAACTAGATAAATTTAAGAGAGTCTGAACACCAAACAGCTCCACATAGTGCAACAGATCCAACAGGAAATGACACAGTACGGCTTACCCCGTACGACTTTCACCTGTAGTGCCTAGGTATGGTGAGTTACACATAAGTATTATCTTAAAGGCATTATTTTTGTTTCTCCCATCACTAAATGTTGTGTATTATTGATTGATCTGCAAAGACTTCATAAGGAGCCACGAAATGACACTACTGGTTTCAACCTTGGGTAACTTTGAAATGTGACTACCCTACATGGCAGCATGAAGAGACATTGAAGCCTCAATCAAAAACATAAATTCATTTATCTCGAGTCGCAGCTTCCTTCTGCAGTGAGTTAGCAAAACATGTTGCATTAGGACCGTCGACCTGTGTTACTCAATGGTAGTTTACTCATTAATTTTTTAATGTCACTAATTTCCATTAAGCTGTATAAATGCAAGTGCATGAATTAATGCTGCACAACATCCAAGGCTTTTTACAAAACCTTGAAGTTTACAGAGTGAGATTAAGTTACTTCCAGAATGGGCTGAAGAGTTGTGCACAGCTCCAGGTCTGTTGATTAGAGAACCCAAAGTTAGAATGTACAGGTCCTTCTAAAAAAATTAGCATATTGTGATAAAGTTCATTCTTTTTCATAATGTAATGATAAAAATTAAACTTTCATATATTTTAGATTCATTGCACACCAACTGAAATATCTCAGGTCTTTTGTTGTTTTAAAACTGATGATTTTGGCATACAGCTCATGAAAACCCAAAATTCCTTTCTCAAGAAATTTGCATATTTCATCCGACCATGAAAAGAAAAGTGTTTTTAATATAAAAAAAGTCAACCTTCAAATAATTATGTTCAGTTATGGACTCAATACTTGTTCAGGAATCCTTTTGCAGAAATGACTGCTTCAATGCGGCGTGGCATGGAGGCAATCAGCTTGTGGCACTGCTGAGGTGTTATGGAGGCCCAGGATGCTTCCATAGCGGCCTTAAGCTCATCCAGAGTGTTGGGTCTTGCGTCTCTCAACTTCCTCTTCACAATATCCCACAGATTCTCTACGGGGTTCAGGTCAGGAGAGTTGGCAGGCCAATTGAGCACAGTAATACCATGGTCAGTAAACCATTTACCATTGGTTTTGGCACTGTGAGCAGGTGCCAGGTCGTGCTGAAAAATGAAATCTTCATCTCCATAAAGCTTTTCAGCAGATGGAATCATGAAGTGCTCCAAAATCTCCTGATAGCTAGCTGCATTGACCCTGCCCTTGATAAAACACAGTGGCCCAACACCAGCAGCTGACATGGCACCCCACACCATCACTGACTGTGGGTACTTGACACTGGACTTCAGGCATTTTGGCATTTCCTTCTCCCCAGTCTTCCTCCAGACTCTGGCACCTTGATTTCCGAATGACATGAAAAATTTGCTTTCATCCGAAAAAAGTACTTTGGACCACTGAGCAACAGTCCAGTGCTGCTTCTCTGTAGCCCAGGTCAGGCGCTTCTGCCGCTGTTTCTGGTTCTAAAGTGGCTTGACCTGGGGAATGTGGCACCTGTAGCCCATTTCCTGCACACGCCTGTGCACGGTGGCTCTGGATGTTTCTACTCCAGACTCAGTCCACTGCTTCCGCAGGTCCCTCAAGGTCTGGAATCGGTCCTTCTCCACAATCTTCCTCAGGGTCCGGTCACCTCTTCTCGTTGTGCAGCGTTTTCTGCCACACTTTTTCCTTCCCACAGACTTCCCACTGAGGGGCCTTGATACAGCACTCTGGGAACAGCCTATTCGTTCAGAAATTTATTTCTGTGTCTTACCCTCTTGCTTGAGGGTGTCAATGATGGCCTTCTGGGCAGCAGTCAGGTCGGCAGTCTTACCCATGATTGGGGTTTTGAGTAATGAACCAAGCTGGGAGTTTTTAAAAGCCTCAGGAATCTTTTGCAGGTGTTTAGAGTTAATTAGTTGATTCAGATGATTAGGTTAATAGCTCGTTTAGAGAACCTTTTCATGATATGCTAATTTTTGGAGATAGGAATTGTGGTGGAAAATTGTTATGCAATTAGGAATTAAGTGTATATTCTCTGTTTAGTGAATGCATCTAAGAAAATGACAAGCTTATTGTTCCAGCTTAATGTTATGAGAAAAATATATGTGTCAGGTCACCAGAGAGACAGACGCCGGGGCAGTAAGATAACAGTCTGGCCTTCGGATGTGCTGCTTTATGCGTTGATATAAGACTCGTGTGAAGCAGTTCTCCAGAGGCGGGGCTTGAACGTTAGGGAGAAGACATCTACAGAGATAAACAATGATTGCTGAATACTATTTAAGCGGTTAGTTAGAAAGGTTGGTTAGGGTGATGCACGAGTAACTCTGTCCCCTCCGTGTCTGGCCAGACATGTTTGAATTAAATACTTAAACGCCTTCCAGGACTCAAGTCTTCTTTATTATGGAAACCCTGAGATACTATTTTTTGCCATTAGAATTTTGGGTTTTCATGAGCTGTATGCCAAAATCATCAGTTTAAAAACAATAAAAGACCTGAAATATTTCAGTTGGTGTGCAATGAATCTAAAATATGTGAAAGTTTAATTTGTATCATTACATTATGGAAAAGAATGAACTTTATCACAATATGCTAACTTTTTTAGAAGGACCTGTACATTCTCACTTTGGGTTCTCTAATCAACAGACCTGGAGCTGTGCACAACTCTTCAGCCCATTCTGGAAGTAACTTAATCTCACTCTGTAAACTTCAAGGTTTTGTAAAAAGCCTTGGATGTTGTGCAGCATTAATTCATGCACAGACTCAGTCCACTGCTTCCGCAGGTCTGGAATCGGTCCTTCTCCACAATCTTCCTCAGGGTCCGGTCACCTCTTCTCGTTGTGCAGCGTTTTCTGCCACACTTTTTCCTTCCCACAGACTTCCCACTGAGGTGCCTTGATACAGCACTCTGGGAACAGCCTATTCGTTCAGAAATTTCTTTCTGTGTCTTACCCTCTTGCTTGAGGGTGTCAATGATGGCCTTCTGGGCAGCAGTCAGGTCAGCAGTCTTACCCATGATTGCGGTTTTGAGTAATGAACCAGGCTGGGAGTTTTTAAAAGCCTCAGGAATCTTTTGCAGGTGTTTAGAGTTAATTAGTTGATTCAGATGATTAGGTTAATAGCTCGTTTAGAGAACCTTTTCATGATATGCTAATTTTTTGAGATAGGAATTTTGGGTTTTCATGAGCTGTATGCCAAAATCATCAGTTTTAAAACAATAAAAGACCTGAAATATTTCAGTTGGTGTGCAATGAATCTAAAATATATGAAAGTTAAATTTCTATCATTACATTATGGAAAAGAATGAAGTTTATCACAATATGTTAATTTTTTGAGAAGGACCTGTAATAACCATAAAGATCATAAAAAGCAGTAGATGTGATATTTAGTATTTTAACTTGACCAGACAAGATTCTGGCTCAGTAGTGGTTTTTAGTTGTGGTATTGAAACAGGAAGTGGGCTTTGAGAGAAAGTGGAAGACGTTCAACAAAAGTTAGAGGTTATGGTTTCAAAATCCAGACACCTGTGACCTGTTTAACAGGCACTAAATCTACCACTAGGCCACACTGTATTGTTGTTTTACATCTAATTCCTATGTTACAAACTTCTTATCATTTATATAACTTTGTGAAAAAAAAAAAAAAGGTCTGAGTCAGTTTCGTTTAGAGAAGTTGCCTAAAGTGCAATTCCTGTTGACGGTTTTCTTTGTCTTGTGAAATCTTGTTTGCGACACGCTTAGAAATTAAATGTTTCCAGCAGTAGCTTTAGCTCAGGATGATCAAATGAGGGTTTTGACTTTGGATTTACACAGGGTGTAAATGTTTAAGTAAAAGAAACATAATTTGTAGCATGTTTACTTGTGTCATATTTCTTAGGTGTTTTTGTTTTGAGTTTCATTTATTTCATTTCCTTATTCAGTTTACCTTATCATTTCAGTTTATTAGCTTTTGTTAATTTTTACTTTAGGTTCTTTGTGTTACTAATTTTGGCTCTGTCTTCCTTCCATATTTTCACTTCCTATCCTTATACATTCTTAACCTTGTTTAATATTTTATTTGCTTTTTCCTTGTTTCATTATTTGTCCCGGTGAGTTCTGTTATACTTAATTGATCTTATTAGTTGGTCTTCTTATAAAGAATTGTTTCCTAGTATGTTTATTTCTTTCTGTTCTGTTTTCTCCTCTCTAGTGCTCTTGAGTTTCTCTTAAGTTCATTTACTCTCATATTTTTGGACTACAAGATAACTGAATTATCTCAACCATCTTTATTTAAGTTAGCTGTTCTTACAGCTGCCGGTTCACTTTATTTGTATAGTATCTCAGCAGAGAAACCCTTGCCATATCAGTCAAGGGCAGTAGCCCCTTCAGATGCCAGAAGTCAACAAGTTCAATTCAATTCAGTTTATTTATATAGCGCCAATTCACAACAGATGTCATTTCAAGGCACTTAACAAGAAGTCATTTCAATACATTTATACAAACATTCCAATCAGTTAAAAAGTTTCCTATTTAAGGAATCCCAGCAGATTGCGTCAGTCATTGGCGTGAGGTTGGGCATACTTTCCAACCACAGCAATCCTTCAGCAATCCCTCATACTGAGCAAGCATGTAGCGACGGTGGAGAGGAAAAACTCCCCTTTAACAGGAAGAAACCTCCAACAGAACCAGGCTCAGTAGGAGCGGCCATCTGCCACAACCGTCTGGGGGTTTGAGAAGACAGAGCAGAAACACAGAAGGAACAGAAGATCTGATATAAGAGAACTTTCTATGTTACAGAAAGTAAAAAGTTGATTACAGGACACAGTGGATGTTCAGTTACTGGGAGCATCATCCCAGTCGATGCCCCCCGTCCAACAGGGCATTGCAGCCAAGCAGGATACCAGACCAGGTATATCTTCTATGGAGAGAAAAACACTGAGAGAAAACAAAGTTAACAGTCGAAATAACAGAATCTACTGTAATACAACTGGAGAGTCGTAGGAGAAAAGGAAGTAGCAGAGTGAAGAAAATTGGTAATTCTGTCCTCCAACAGTCTAAGCCTATAGCAGCATAACTACAGAGATAGCTCAGGATGATCTAAGCCACTCTAACTATAAGCTTTATCAAAAAGGAAAGTTTGAAGCCTGACCTTAAAAGTAAACAGAGTGTCTGCCTCACGGACTAAAGCTGGGAGCTGGTTCCACAGGAGAGGAGCCTGATAACTAAAAGATCTGCCTCCCATTCTACTTTTAGAAATCCTAGGAACTACAAGTAAACCTGCAGTCTGAGAGCGAAGGGCTCTGTTAGGAACATATGAAACAATTAGATCTCTGATGTATGATGGAGCTTGATTATTAAGGGCTTTGTATGTAAGAAGAAGGATCTTAAATTCTATTCTGGATTTAACAGGGAGCCAATGAAGGGAAGCTAAAACAGGAGTTTACATGAATTTATAGCTAAATTATTACATGTTTAATTCACATAGAGTGAAATGAAATATATGTTGAGAATTGGTTTATTTTTTGTGAGTTTTTTTCTTTCTTTTCCAGAGAAGGTTGAGGGTTTTAATTTCACTATGCATTAATACTTGCATAAGAACTTCCCCTTTAACCTTTTAAAGAACCAAAGCAACATATTTCACCTTAATCCAAATAGAATAAACGCAGTGACACTTTTACTCAAGCCAGTCTGATATAGACATCTGCAGGTCACTAGTCTGGGTTCAGACGGAGAACAGAATGGGAAAGAAAGGGCATCTAAGAGACTGAACAAGACCTGGATGTTTGTGCCAGATGGCCTGGTCTGAGTTTCTCAGAACATTCTGCTATATCAAGATATTTATACAGAGTTTGGTCCAGAGAAGCGAAAGTATCCAGAGAGCGGAACGAGTGTAGTTGAAACCGTCTCGTTGACTGAAGAGAGGATAATAGGGAGACTGGTTTGAAACGATACGAAAGGATCAGTAGCTCTAAAAGGGCCTTATTACAACCATAGTATCCCAAATAACATTTCTGAATACACAACACATCAAACCTTGAAGAAGATGGGCTACAGCAGCAGAGGACTGCACCGGACGCTGCTTTTGTCAGCTAGGAACAGGAAACAGAGCTGCAATTTACACAGGTACAGTGATGTTGGATAACAGATTAAAGAAATGTTGGTCTGATGTGTCTTGATTTCAGCAGTATCATTCCGTCTGTGAGGGTTAATATGTAAATAATGTGATACTTAATGGATGACTGAGCTATCAGTAACTCGATACATGCATGAATGATACCTGCCCTTCAACCGTGGTCTAAAATTACTAGTTTTAATGAAGTTGTTGACACGCCTCTGAACAAACATCCTGATTCAGTTTCCTGCCTGATTAAAAATGTTGTCAAAGTCTGATTAATCCATCACAATCAGAGAAGACAGAGCAAATAGTACAAGATCTAGTTTATTCAATCACCGAGTGGATTTATACTGCCAAATCATCAGATACAATGAAAATAAGGTATATAAAACTGGTTTTAGTTAGCGTATTCTCGTTCATATCATGACGCATTGTAGAACAAGGGCTTCAGCATCAGTTTGTTTTCTTTTGTGGGGGGAGTATAGGGAGTGTCCACATCATTGTTCAATATATAGATTAATGGCTTGATTAAAAATGAACCATTATTTTCTCCACCATCAGGTAACTCACAAATTCTAAGAAATTTATTTTCTCAATGAAGGACAAGCTGAGCCATTAACTGGATAAATATTAGAAAATTCCCTGTATTATTTACTTTAGTTTTAGATCACATAGAATCAATGTGTGAATGTGCTTTTTTCCGTGTGCCCCAAAGTTATGCAGTTTGAGCTTTGTTGCAATTTTTCAAAGTAATGCCTGTGATATTTTTACACAAGGTAGGAAAATCCCTGACCAAACTTACTTTAACACGTTGATAAGGATTCAGTGAGCAACATTTGCATCGATAGATGTTGACTGTAACTCCTGAGCAAAGAAGAAAGTTTGGCCTTGACCTAACAATATTAGACAATCTGTTGTACATGATAGACATTGGGATGGAAACTGTAAAATGTAGTTACTTTAATTAGATGATTTCTAAATTAACTCTGTTGATGTTTAATCATATTACGACACCTGAAGATTCTTCAGTGAATTTTCTGAATTGTCCTAACTAGAAGTAACAACTAGATGTTATTTATTTGCACCACACTGAGACCAAATGTTATCACTTTTCAATTCATGTGATTGATATTACTAAAAAGTATAACAGAAGATATTGAATTTGACTATATTTGCATACCATTTACATCCAGTCTCTGTAGTGTGTATTTTCTTCATCTGACACTTAATGGGAATGAAGACATCAAGCATCATTAGCAAGGTACAGCCTGATGCTGAGAAATCTGGGGTTATGTCATTAAATCAATGCAGTTCAGTAAATTTACACAGCTTGAGGTTAAAAGAAGAGAAATGTTGCTGAGTATGTCTTAACTGATCATTTATAGCAATGACAAGAGGAAATTTGGAATTCAACAGTCTTTGTAAAGTTATCACTAAAAGGGAAATTTAGTTTGTCTTGTGTAAACATCGTTGCCAAACCCTTTGAACAACTTCCTTGTAAATGAAAGTCACTTACTGTTTGGTGGGGAGGCTTTTAGTTTGGTGTTATGTATCGGGTGAATATGATAGATAAGCAAATACCGATAATGTTTCATTTTTGCATTGAACTGATGTGTGGATTTTAGGGTAAGAGCTTCTCTCTGTTTTGTCCTTTTTACTTGAGAACCTGAACAGTGGGGAGCTGCATTGATAGTTATCATTGAACTTATAGACCCCTTTAAAACAGGTCTCCGTCCGTTAAGTTGATGAAATACCAAAACTATAAATCTCCAGTTGCCTTCTTTGACCGTTTGGACTTCAGGTAGATTTCTAAAAGGTTTCTTAGTTTTTGTGAAATGTGAGCTGTTTTTGTTTCAGCTCCAGTTTATGTATGCTACAACCAAGTTAAAGAAGGTCATTTGTGTATGTTCTTTCACACTTTTGTTCTTGCATCACATTGTGAACTTTAGTCAATATGCAAAAGTATAAGAAAACATATACAATAATTGTATTTTAAAAGAGTAACATGATAGTAGGCCAGTGTTTTTAGTCACAATGCGGCAGTGGCGTGCAGTTCAGATTCTCTTGGCCCGGCGTTCCATTTGCTGGAGTTTTGTCTCAGCTTCAACACACCTGATGAGCAGCAATAGGTTAAGAACAGACCTTTTAAATCTGATGTTTTGTAGCACAAGCATAAACCTGCAATATGCCAAATCTCAAAAATACAGAATTGTACCCTACTACACAAAGGGTAAATGTAGCAGAGATCTGCTGAAACCTGTAAACACGTGAGTCTAAACTCTAAACGAACATAAAAACCTGAGATGGCTGTCTTAATATTTGAAGGAAGAGATGAATGTTTGATCAGTCTCCTTTCTAAGCAACTTGCACCAAACCGAAAATACGCCCAAAATCGAGTTATATGAGCCATTCATGACAAATGTAACGCAATACCATAGCTGAAATGAACATGGGTTATTTAATATGTCTGTTTTACCATGTGTGTGTCCACAACACTGACATACATGGGCCAAGTTCTTGTTTTGGAGCCTGGCAGGAACACTAAATAAGATTTGGTCTTGGACTTGATCATCACTTCCAGACAGGAAAGCTGAGGATACAGTCTGAATCTCAACTGAAGGAAAGAAGGTAAATCTGCTCTGGGGGTTGGTAAAAAACAGTGTTGACATTTTTCATTAGACTAACAATCAGTTTTATATAAGTCAATGTATTTGATTGACTGTATTTCTTTTTTTTCCAAGGTGAATATTTATCTCCACCTCCATTATCTCCACCATGAAGCTCCTGACTCTGTCGTTCCTTCTTTGCACTCTGCTGGCTCTTAGCCATGCTGCTGGTAAGTATCTGTATATGTTAACCATAGAGAAGGTTGTATCTGTAGTCAATGATCATGCTCAGTCTAAGGACCTCCCAATATTTTTTTTTTATCCCAAGGTGGATTTAGAGTATTATTGTTTCTCAGTCTAATACATGCATATTTACTCCCCACTACATGTGGGGTATACATATACAAGTACTTTATTGTACTTTAAGGTGTTTTGAACAAATGATGTGTGTATATGCTTCATGCATCAATATCTTTACATTACAAGACTATCTGTTTATATATTGTGCTTTTTTTCCTGCTGAGCTCATTTTCTATTTGAAAGTAGCTTGTTATTGCTTTACCACCACAGTCAACAGGGCAACCAGCTGAGTGGGTCTGATTAATAAAACATGCCTCTGTAAAATCCTTTTGAATAGTGGGGATTAGATTTAAACATCCCTAGTTTGAAAATCCATCAGTGCTGAGAATGAACTACACAGTCTGTTGTAAGAAGATGAAACAGCTGAGTACATAAAGTATTTCTACAATAAGCCTGTCTCTAACCTCCATAGATACCAAGAATGAAACTGGGACTGAAGGTGAGCCTCATACGCAATAATAAAGAAACATATAGAGATATTTTCTGTGGAGCTTGATTACAAATTATTTCTAGATGCTTTTTGTAGAGCAAATCTAATGTATTCACAGCTTCAGCTTGTGAAGCTAAAACACTTAGGTGCAACTCTATTTGACAGTCTGTTGACTGGCATTTATGATTTATGATTAAGACCTTCTGTATTTCTTTATAACTACTTTTATCTTTCCTAGAACCTACGATTGAAGAAACTGTTCCAGATGGTGAGTGTAATTAGATTTATTAACGAAGAAGATGTAGGAAGCCTGGTAAATACAGCAAGTTAATGTACTTTTCCCTAATTATCTTAAAACTTATGTTAGATTCAATCACATATCAATGTTTGTGGGGTTTTTCTAGTTGCAGAAGATGAAACTAAGGAAGATAAAGAAGCTCCAGAGGGTTAGTTGAAATAAATTAACTTCGTTTATAGTTACAGTAAATATTCAAACTAATTAGCTACAAAATCTGAACTACCTTAAATGGTGAAATTCTTTCAACAGATGAAGGAAGTGATGCCGACACATCAGGTAGATCATTTTAATCGTTTACTTTTTCATGAATAATGTTTGGTGTTAAAGAAACAGACATGAATGATTCTTGAATACGGATGTTGAGATTTTAGTGGATAACATTGTTGTCTGTATTTCCTTCAGAACCAAGTCATGTGGCCAAGAGAGCGACATCTTGCCCTTGCGGTTGGACAAAATATGGATCTCGCTGTTTCCTCTATGTTGGAGCCAGTTACACCTGGGCTCAAGCTGAGGTAACAAGTTGTTTTTTACATAGAAAACTATTAAAGCTTTTAGCTTACATAGATTAAGCCTGGATATGTTTAATATCGTTTCTAGAGCAAACAGGTACAAATACAAAATATTAAACAAAGTCAAAATTCATATTGATTCTAAGGGAAATCGTACAGTTTGTGAGACACATGATGTATTTTAGAGAAAGTGAGAAGGCAGCTGGGACACAGCACATTTTAGTTTTACTCTATTTTTATTTTGGTCTAATCCAATAAATCAATTACAGCTAAAGATTACTGCAGGATGTTAGTGCATAGGAGGCGTTTCTTCTCTCAGACCGTGTAGTTTCTGAATTTAATCTTTGGTTTGTATTAACCCCTCTAGCACTACTGTACGGCCCGTGGTGCAAACCTTGCATCTGCATGGAGCACCAGTGAATATAGTTGGCTGCAACGCTTCATTTACAGCAAGGCTCGATCTTACAAAATGTCTTGGATTGGAGGTTCTGATGCTCAGCAGGTATGTTGAAGGAATCCTCATAATTACTCTTCAGTAAAATTTGTAAGACTTTGTAAAAGTTTATTTTTGTCTTTTATCAGTTTCAAAACATTAAAAACTCAGAGAAAAAAGGGATGAAAACTCCTTCTGCTTTCTCCCTTTGTTATATCGTTCTAGGAGCGTGTCTGGTTTTGGAGTGATGGCTCACGCTTCTATTTCAGAAACTGGTGTTCCTCAAGGCCTTCTAGCAGCAGCAGCCTTAACTGCCTCGCAATGAATTACAGCAGAATTAAAACAGCATTTATACATTTAATCATGCATAAAGCAAATATTTGACTTCATGGTGAAAATCGTTGTTGTATCATTTCTTTTGTTCTTGCAGCTCGCAGATGTGGGATAGACTACCCATGCAGTTACCGATACCCATTCGTCTGCGTCAGGAAGTGAGAGCGGAACTGACGAGCATCTACAACGAAGATCTCTAATCAATCATACTTTTCTTTACTTCCCTCTCCCTCTGCTGTAACGCTACGAAATGAGTGAAGCGACAAGATTCAGGAGGTGGATCGTCTCTTTGGTCAAAGGTCAAAGAGCAAACTGAATGTGTTGTGGAAAGAATGCTTTTAGCTCAACTAAACCCAAACTTCTTTTCTCTTGCAAAATAAAATTTCTGAAGCATTGAAACAAGTTGTTTTTTTGTGGGGGTTTTGATATTTTGAGGGGCTTTGGAGCACAAAAAAGTTTTAGCCCAATGAAGTAACAAGCAGGAAAATAACAAAAAAAGCAGCAGAGCCCCTGATTCATGAATAATGCTATTGGTGGGGTTTTAAACACATTACTTTCTATGTGTTAAACTAATCTCAGCTTCAGTTCCTACTCTAAACACTATGAAACAATAAGGCTTTGATTCATCAAAGGTTTGTGCTTGCTAAATCAAACTTTATTTATAAAAGCGCTTTTCATACAATTGCAACTCAAAGTGCTGTACAGATTTAAAATGATGGCCCTGAGGATCTCTGGCAGCCTGTTCCAGAGTTGAGGGCCATAATAATGGAAAGACGCCTCACCATGAGTGCGTGTCTGAACTTTAGGGATGACAACAAGACCACTGCCAGAGGAGCGCAGAGACTGCGAAAGTTAATACGATAAAAGCAGTTCAGAGAGTTAAGAAGGCCCAAGACCATTAAGACACTTAAAAACCATTAAAATAACCTTAAAATTGATCCCAAATCATATGGGAAGCCAATGCAGTGAATCTAGGACAGGTGAAAAACGTGCACAAACCTCACAGCGGGCGCAAAATTATGCAGCAGGTGTCATTTATAAAACTTTGCATAGAATCCCTACTAAAACCATACTTAAGCTGTACGCCACCTACACACCCACTCTCTGCCATAAAAGGACAATGCAAAGTGCCTGGTGAATATTCTGCATCGACTTAAGCCGGCTTATATGGGGCGGTTCACGAGTAACCATGGCAACCAAGAGGTGGAGAAAACGCAATGTGGAGGCACGGAAATACCATTTTATTTCAATCAATCAACGTTTATCTGTACAGAGCTTTACTCAGCCAAAAGGCCACCAAAGTGCTTCACAATAAAAAGCAAACATATAGTCAGCAATAAGAAAATGTATAACAAGACAACAAGAGTAAAAATAAAACAATAAAAGCCACAAGCAAAAACAAATGAGAACAATAAACATAAAATTAGAATAATGATTACTTCTTGTAGCAACAATACGATTGGAATAAAATCAAATTAAAACAAATAAAACCAAATTACAACAGAACATAATAAGTTTAAGCACTCCTAGATATTTAAAACCTGTTAACGTTCCGAGGGCCCGCGGGCTGGCCCAGCCCATTTTCTAGTTTAAATCCACCGATTTTCTGACTTCTAACTTCTATGAACCTATACATATTTTATATCATTGGAAAGCTAAGAGTCTTTTGATTCCAATTATATCTGGCGTTTAAGGATACAATCATAACTGAAGACACAGTGAGCGCTTTTGCCAACACAAACGTTCTCCTGATGGAGGTATAGAAAAATGGAACTCACCACTTTGTAGTCCAATAAACGTGACAAAACCGATCCATTTCGGACTAAAATGGTCTTTTTACATCAATAAGGGTCCGATTAAAGTCCTCCAATGTGATTAGTCCCGGACAACAGCAAAACCGATAAAAAATGTAAAACAAACAGTGAAAATGCGCTCCCGAAATGTCTAAGGCCATTTTTGTAGTCTTTACGGCTTTGTTTCCGATTCACTTCCGCCTACAAAGGTCACTGAGCATGCCCAGAAAAAAAATAAAAAAATAAAAAATTCAGCCGGGGTGTTTCTCAATGCCAAGGAACCTTGCCTTGATACCTTGGTCCCGCCCCGGTTCCCTAGGAGACACGTCATCAGGGACCGCCAAGGCGTGTTCCAATGTTCACATGGTACCGAGGCGTCTGTCCTCCGTTTGTCTGCCGTTTAGCTAACTGACCGAGGATACATGGGAGTTTCTTTGATGCCTTCCCTCGGTCAAAAATTTCCCAGAATACATTGTGGTATTTTCGAAGTTGCAGCTTCGGTTGCTAGCAGGTACTAACTCGCTTTCACATTTGATTTAACCAATATATACACAATTTAAAAATTAAAACTCGTTATACATCTATATTGAAACTTAAACATGTAAAATATAACATAAATATTATAATATAAATATATATCAATATATAATAAAATATATAAACAGAGCGCGTAAGCAAAAGGCGGGCCCTGGGCAGCCGCGGTCACATGATGCAAGTCTGTTCCATTTAACTGTTTTCTTTGACCAAGGAAGGACAGTGTCCTCGTTAGCAAGGCGCCTCGACTACCGAGGCGTTGCCTTGGTAGGCGAGGGGCCTTGACATTGAGAAACACCCCCAGTGTTTTCCTTACGTAGTGTAGATCTCCAACCAGTGGCGCATGGATGGAAAGTAACGTTATGGTAAGTAGCTCGAACCAGTCGCGGTCCAGAACTCTGATGACTGACGCACGGAATAGCCAATGTAATGCTGTAAACGCAGATATATAACTTGACCGGGCGGACTTGTTCGCAGCCATTGTATATGACGTGCGTAAAATGTCTTATTCATGAAGAGATTACGCACAGTGCGTACCAGTAACATACTGTTTCAGCACCATGTCCAAACACCCTTTATAATCAAAATACAACATTGAAAGAAGCCGTGGAGCTTTATATAGTAAGATGAAGTTATGATTCTGATGATATTTTTAATGTGAGGACTACGGCATTTACCCAGGAGATGGCGCATATGGCACACTTTTGACCACCTTTGACCTGTAGTTAAAAAAATGTGTGCAGAATATAAATTTTTTGGTTTATTGCTGTCAAATGTGGTGTGGATGAAGGTAATACTTCAGGTTTAGACCCACAGTGTGTTTTAGGTCACCACCTCTTTTTAAAGCCATTTTTGCAGCATGTATTTATATAAAATAAATAATCGGACACAAATAAAATTTCATTTCCTTATTCAGCTTACCTTATAATTTTTTGTTTATTTCTAGGCATTAGCTTCTGTTATGTTTTACTTTAGGATGTTAGTGTTATTTTTGGTCCTATCTCCCTTCCATATTTTCACTTCTCTCTCCTTAGATATTTACACTTTTGTTTCATTGTTTTTGGGTTGTTTCAATCTTTTATTTGTTTTTCCTGATCTCATTTGTCTGTTTTTGTTCTGTTTTACTTCATTTCTCTTATTAGAAGGTTTTTCTGTTTGAATCTCTATCTGGTGCTTGTGTTTCCCTCTATCCTCCCTTCTCTGTTCGTTGGTGCTCTTGTTTGGATTTTCTCCTGGGTTCCTTTTATCCTTATTTTCTTGGATGTCTTTTATCTTTAGTTACATGTGATATAATTCTTAAATGCAACATATTTTCATTCAGATTCTCATTTTAATTCTGAGTTCAGAGACAGGGTTGGGAGCTGACTGTGTGTGTGTGAAGCTCCACAAGTCTGAAAATATGGGCTAAATTCAAAAGTTTGTCATCTCACCGGCTGCGCTGCCAGTGTCCCCTATGTCCAAAATATGCGTAAGCAAGATCCTTACTGTGCTTAAAGTTGTGCACATTTTTCCTCCAAGCTTTTTTTTATAAGTCCCAAACTTGGCATAGAAAGTGACTTACGCCGTTTTAAGACCCCGTTTTGTGCGTAAGCAAGCTTTATAAATGAGACTCCAGATCTTTATTTAATTCAAGCGGCTAGAGAAGCGATGCACTTTAGGAATTTGGAATACCAGAGGCAGAGCTTTGTATCCTTAGAGCACTGTTTGACAACTCTGGTCGTCAAGGCCCATAGCCCTGCATGTTTTAGATTGTTCCCTGATTTAACACACCTGATTAAGATGATTGGAGTTTATTGAAAGCTTGTTAATTAGCGTTGGTTGAAGTCAAGTGTGCTGAATCAGGGAACCATCTAAAACATGCAGTGCAATTTGCTTTGAGGAGCAGGGTTGGGAGACACTGCCTTAGAAATCAGGCTACTTACAGTTAGCAATATATAACATAACATAACTTACTTTTTAACATTTTCTTGAGTAAAAAAAACATACAGTAATACATTTAGGATACTGTGAGTCACAATAATAAATAATAAATCCAAGATCACTGACAATCTCCCTTGGCTCAATGCAAGATCTCATCTCGTGGGGTACACATGATCTAGAGAATGGTGAGGAAACAGCCCCAGAACTACACTGGGGGAACTGGTCTATAACCTGAAGAGAACTGGGACCACAATAACAAAAGGTTAGTATGTTGGACCCACAAATTATTTAAGGAAGCATTACTTTTGGTTCCTGGCCCCATTTTAGACATGATGAACCTCCCTTGGTAAATGGATGCGTGACACAGTAATTTAAGGTTGCTGTAATTAAAACTTTACTTAAGGAGGCAAGGCTCCTTTCAGTGTGTTAAGTACATTTATTTTTTTCAAATTTGAAATGAATGAACCAGGTGTCAGTTTGAAGATGTGGTTCTCAAACAGGACTGCTACCTTGGAGACTGGTTTCTGCCTCAAGGAGAGGAAGTTAAGTGTCTTGTTCATGAATGAGGGTAGGATGGAGAAGGAGATGGATACAAAGATCGGGGCCTCGTTATGAAAAAATGCTGGTGTTGCTCCTTTCATTGGAAATGTATTACGTCCTTTTATCTTATTCTTCTCTAAATATAATTCAACACATTTTGAGGGGAGATACTGGATCATTGACGTCTGATTTGTACTTGAGAGAGTGAGAAGTTTTTCTCTGAAAGCAATGGTTGGAAACTGACCCACCTGCAAACGGAACAAGAGGAAATTTCAAAAATGAATTAAAATTGCACAAGATCTAAGATATGGAGTTATTTTTCTTCTGCAGGTATGATGCTGCATAAGTATTTATACTCTTATCTGCTTGACATATGGGTGGTACTGAGTTTCCATGAAACAGGCTAACAATAAAAAAAGATGCATAAATAATATTAAATAGTTCTTCAGTTCTTCAGTTTCTCAGTTCGGCTCAGTGGTCGGGAATCTCAGGGTTTCAGAAAGTTGAAAGTTGAAAGAACCATCACACTAGGCCAAAATATCACATGCTTCATGTGTGAATGGTAGAAGAATAACTGTAGTATGGTGTTCTAGAAATACCAAATCTAAAGCCACCTTCTCTGTAAATTGCTTTTTTCCCCCTCAGTTATCTGAGCTACCTGCCTTCCTGTAAAGGGATGACCTCAGACGCCCCCTGTCTTTAAGAGGAATGGCTCAGCTGATCCTCAAAATGATGTAAAAAGCGTTACTGTCTCCTACCTTTGGTGCATGATTGCAGGGGCCCTCCAGGTATACAAACCATGTTATTGGGTTTTGTAAGAAAGGCACTGGCAGCAGGAGCTAAAGAGGGCCTCACACCAAAGTGGCGCTGTTATCAACATATTTACCTGTCTTTAGACTCTGCCTATAAGATCTCTTTTTTCTGGGTCTTTGCTTTTATGTACATGACCTAAGCCTGGCCTGTGTTGGAGTTTCTGCATTCTGAACTGAACTGTGAACTGATTCTGTAACCGTCCATCCATCCATCTATTGTTATAGTAATTTTACAATATATGCTAAAGATGTATTACTGTCCCCTGTTGGTGTGTCTGTGCACTACATGGAATAAAAAAAGGTTGTTGCTAAAGGCTACTCACAGATTTATGGTGCTGACTCAATTTGTACACTGTTATCATTTGCTGAGCAGAAAAAGCTAAATGTGCATCAAATGGATGTTAAAACTGCATCCCTAACACTGGACAATGGACACTTGGAAGAGGAAATCTACATGGAGCAACCAGAGGGTTACATCAAACCAGGACAGCAACAGCTGAATCAAAGGAGAGCATGATGTTGAAACTATTAATAATAAAAAGTTGTTGTCTGGTTTCCTGAGCATCAATAATTATAATCAATAATTTAATATTTATATATTTATTGATGACGTTCGAGTTCAACCTGTTTATTAAAGATATAGGGGCACCAATCTCACAAATGAGATAATTTTAATTAAACCAGACAGTCAGTCTCTCTCTGAAAAGGCGCAGTTCGTCCGCGGGGTTAAAACAAACTTCACAGCACACACTGAAATAGCACAGGAAACTTCTCGTTACTTAAGGGAATTTATTAATGAGATAGGTCAAACTTACAGATTACATTTCATTCATAATTTCCATCTATTCTAACGCATGCAAAAATATAGAACAAAGTTAACGTCGAGGGAGTTTGAGTGTGTGTGCGGTTGTGTGTTTGTGTGCGGCTGTGTGTGTGTTTGAGACAGCGAGCAAATGGGGGGTGGGGGGTGGGGTTCAGCTTACCCCGTCAATGCGATAAATAACTCAAGCCTTATCAATTGGCGAGATCGGTTCACAAAAGCCATTTTCAGACAGAAGTTCTGGAATATTTGCGGACAATTTCATCCGTTCTTTAACCGCAGTTGTGTTTTCAAACACGCCACTTTTTCCAGGAACATTGCCTTTCGGCTGCTTTCACACAGCAGGAAATGTGCCGGAGAATCCTGATGAATATCTGTGAGGTGAGGGGTGCGGGGGAGTGATATTAGGTAAACTTAGTAGGGCGAGCATACGTCATTTCCCAAAACAAATGCATTATTGCAAAGATGGTAGACGAAACTGCAGAACGGTGTACAGCGACAGACGACCAAGAATAACAGTGGTTAACAAGTTGACAGACTTATTTTAACCAACAGAAATCGGATATTAACCGTTAAGACCTATTCTCCTCTACCCAGACCGAAAGATATGAACCAGTTTAATCCTACTTGGTGGGGGCACCTCTCCGCAGTCCAAGACGAAGAAAGTGTCCAGTTTAAAGGGAGCGGTTTTGCGCAAAACCGAGGTCGGAAAAGCGGACGTCCGACTTTAGGCGCTGAGGGACTCAGGCCGCTTTAAATAGAGCTCAGATGGCCAGCGGACTCCCTGGTTGCACGTACAGGAGAGTTTGCTTGCTCAGCCGATTCACTTCGAAGCTTTAAAGGGAAGTTCTTCCTGGTCCAACAGGTTTGAATGAAAAAGGGAAAAATGCTAGCAATGGATTAAAGTGTCTCCTTGCGGCACCGCTGGGGAACCAAAAGACGAAGATTTCAATCTTTGCACTGCCCTTTATCAACTCTGTGATGTCATCACTGGCCACAGACCAATGAGAATGGGTTGATGGCAGCGCAACGGATGCTGGCAGATGCAGTTTGTTCAGTGAAAGGATGCCGGGAGATGCAGTTTGTTCAGTGAAAGGATGCCGGGAGATGCAGTTTGTTCAGTCAAATGCTCAACAATGAACAACTCAAAGGACACTCTGAAGAAACACTACAAAATGAAGGACATGGGTGAGCTATCCTACATTTTAGGCATCTCAGTGGTCCAAGACAAGGCCAAAAACCATGTTATGCTTCATCAAGCAATACATTGAGAACATACTACAAAAGTATGGAATGGACAGTGCCAATCCAGTAGCAACTCCAGCTGACACAAACGTCAAATTAAGAAAGAATGATGAAGTCAGTACACCAGTAAACCCAGGTACCTATCAGTCAATGGTTGGAAGTTTATTGTATGTTGCCATGGCCACACCACCAGACAATGCACAAGCGGTGAGTGTAGTTTCAAAGTTCAATGAAAATCCACACACTGCACATCTAACAGCTTTGAAAAGAATCATGTGATACTTGAAAGGCACCCTAAACCTGGGACTCAAATACCAAAAGGTCAGAAACTGGAACTTTTGGTTGGATTTCTTAAATGCTGATTGGGCAGCAGATCAGGACAATCGGCGTTCTACAGCTGGAAACATCTTTGTTCTTGCTGGAGGTCAGTTGGCTTAGTAAGAAAAAAGCAACAGTTGCGCTTTCAACTGCAGAGGCTGAGTATATTGCTTAGAGCCAATCCAAGAAGGAATATGGTTGAGACGACTACTAACTGAACCTGGAATGAAGACCACAGCGACAGTGATCCTGGAGGACAATCAAGGAGCAGTTGCAATTCCAAGGAATCCAGTTGATCATGCAAGAACAAAGCACATTGACATTTGCTATCACTACATGCGTGAATGTGTGCAAAATGGACAAATACAGAAAACATGAGGGCTGATATCTTAACCAAGCCATTGTCTAGACAAAAGTTTGAGTATCTCATAGAAAGGATTGGACTGTGTTCAGTCTAACAAGGTTATGATGTGCTTAAAATGCCTAAATTGTGTTTATTGTTAAGATAGGCTTATAATTGTGTTAGATTTTTTTGTGTTCAAATCAGAAGAGAAAAATGTTTTTTATTTCTAAATAATACTGATTTAAGTGCATAATCATTCTTTGTTTACTGACAGAAAAAATTGAGCAATGTCAGTGAAGTAAGTGAACCTCATAGGAAAATTAAGTAGTGTTGTTATATTAATTTTATAAGTATACTAAAGGCGTATTACTGCCCTCTTTTGGTGTCTCTGTGGACTACATGTGGGGGATGGGGGTCGCTGTTGCCCATCTCCAGCAGTCATGGGACGAGAGGCAGGGTACACCCTGGACAGGTCGCCAGTCCATCGCAGGGTTCAGAGTTCAGATTTAGTTTTATTGACCTATGTTGTTCATAAATTGGACTTGGATTCTGTCTTTGTTCCAGGAAAATTCCCATGTCTCACTTTCTCCCTCTCTCCAGTTGAATATCACTTTCATAATGTAGAGCTCCCTCCTAGTACCTCTCCTCCCAACCTCCACTGCCTTATCCCCTAAGCTGATCTTGGCTCAAGGGGTGCCACCACTCCACTGCAAAGGTTTTGTTTAGGAGGTTCAAGAAACTCAGCAGATATGGGTAAAAAAATCATTTATTGGCAATTATTGGCACTAAGTGTTGCTAAAAGGACTTCAGAACACTGTTCAGCTCTGAACTGTTAACTATCTTTTTATCTTGTAAATACTCACATGAGATTAAGGGTTGTTCCTCTCTGTAACTCTGCAGTTCTTTCCTTAAAAATCTAGCAGCAGAGATATTTTACAACCAGCAGCATCCTAAGTTCCTCCTGACCCTGGTTAAGAGGTGGGTGGTTAGAACGATAAGAGATGATATTGATCAACTGACTGTATTTAATCCAGAGTGTTGAAATCTGCAGTTATTTTACCTTCTTTGTATTCAATTCCAATGGCTCATATTAAATTATGATATGTTGCTGTTTACTCAGTCCACCAGAGGTCAAACTAACTGTACTTGAATTCATTATTTGCTTTACTGGAACTGATATAGTGACAATGTTTGCAATGCAAACATTCCTCTCTGAGGACTCCCTGGTTCAGTTACATGTGTTTTAGCTGAAGCTCGTCTGACAAGTTTCTCTCACGAGACACCCTTTTATTTGGAGTAGTTTTATAGCATTTATTATCAGCTTCTGTAGCTCTAAAACAATAATGTTTTGAATTTCTGTCTAAAAATCCACTGAGGGTTTTACTATTTAATTACAAACAATTCCCCTCAATAAAAGGCTAATTAAATTAGCCTCGTATCCAGCAACCCAAAATACTGTATCTGCCTAATTTGGGGATCTGTCAGCAACATATCATAATTTAATATGAGGACTGTTATGGTAAAAAGAAACAAGAACCACCTTAGATTCAGGGGAACAATCTGTAGCAGGGGTGCCCAATTCCAGTCCAGGAGAGCTGCTATCCTGCAACTTTTGGATGCATCCCCGCTCCAACACCTGAACAAAATGGCTGAATTCCCTCATCATCAGTCGTCCAGCTCTGCAGAGGCCTGATAACAAGCCAATCATTCAAATCAGTTGTGATGAAGAAGGGATGCATCTAAAAGTTGCCTGTAGGATTTTGAGTTTAGTTTTTAATTTTCGTCTTTTTTATTTGCCATTAGCGATTCTTGACCCAGTTTCAATATTCTCCCATTGAAGTTCTTCATCTTTCCTTTGCTCACCTTTCCATAAAACTCTCCTCACTTCATGGTCAGATCCATTGTTGTTTATCACCAGTCTATTCCTGAGTCCTCTTACTAAAATCCTGTGTTCTCTACACTCCTCCCATTCTCAGCTCTACCTCTGGGTACTCAACATAATTACTACATGACATCAGGATTTCGAGGTAACAAATAAGAACCCCTCTATTTTGGCTTAATCTTTGTTAAATAATGGCAGTTTATAACCTTTGGAATGTGGGCTTGATGTTAAGTTGAATTAGATCTAGAGAGACTAAGTTGGACAGGCAGTCTGGGTTTGTTTTGGACCATTCATGCTCAATATGAGTGTTAACCATATAAAAATGCAGTTTCAAATAAGCATGCTGTATATTAATGTTTAGTAAATGATCTTACATAATGAAACCCGAGTTTCTGTTTCTGAAGATTCTGGAAGATTTTTGCAGATCAAACAAATACCTCTTTGACAACTCCCTGATTTAGTTTCATGTTTGAACTGACACTCACCTGACAAAAGGGACACAAAGTACATACTTGAATTTAAAGCTAAATTAATAAAAGTTTCATTCACATAAGGGGAAATGAAATATATTGTTGATTTTATTTGATTTTTTTCTTCTTTTTCCAGAGAACCTTGAGGATACACTTTAGGTATACATCACACATTGCTAATGACTAATAAAATATTCATATCAACTGTAAGATAGATGACTGCTTTATCTGTTCCTATAGTAGGAAAGAAAACATCTGTCTGGAATATGGATTATGTTTTGTGACTGTTTCACATTTTCCATCTCTTTTCTGGAGTCTGATAGTGGAGAAGTTGTCAGAAGTTCCTCTCCCAAAAAGGTCGAGCATATTTCAAGGTCAAACCTTGGATTTAATTAATTTGACACCCATTTTTTATACAGCTAAGTTGTGAAGGTAAGACAGATGCTGGATAAACTGACATTGATTTGTGTGTTTTGTTTTTAGCGGCTTCTGAATGTACAATTTTATGAAAGTTGGAAACTCAATTTGAAATGACTGAACAGGACAACTTAAATGGCTGTTATGAAAAGTAAAGAGAGAGATGAACGTTTGATCAGCCTCCTTTCTAAACAAATTGTACTGAAACAAAACAACGCCCAGAATCGTGTTATACGATCCATTCATGACAAATGTAACACAATATCATAGCTGAAATGAACATGGGTTATTTAATATGTCTGTTTTACCATGTGTGTGTCCACAACACTGACATACATGGGCCAAGTTCCTGTTTTGGAGCCTGGCAGGAACACTATATAAGATGTGGTCTTTGACTTGTTCATCACTTCCAGACAGGAAAGCTGAGGATACAGTCTGAATCTCAACTGAAGGAAAGAAGGTAAATCTGCTCTGGGGGTTGGTAAAAACTTTCAAATTTTTTTTATTAGACTAATAATCATTAGTTTTATGTACTGTAAGTCAATGTCTTTGATTGACAGTATTTCTTTTTTCCCCAGGTGAATATTATTCTCCACCTCCATTGTCTCCACCATGAAGCTCCTGACTCTGTCGTTCGTTCTTTGCGCTCTGCTGGCTCTTAGCCATGCTGCTGGTAAGTATCTGTATATGTTAACCATAGGTTGTATCTGTAGTCGATGATCATGCTTAGTCTAAGGATCTCCCGATAAATCTTTTTATCCCAAGGTGGATTTAGGGTATTATTGATTCTCAGTCTAATATATGCATATTTAGTCCCCACTACATGTGATTGTACTTTTTTTTAAAGGTTTGGTGGCCACAGTGGCCTTTATTGTACAGTGGACAGCATAGAAAGGGGGTGAGAAGTGGGGAAGCGACATTGGCAAATGTCCGCGGGGTGGAAGCGAACTGAGGCATCTGAACACGGGGCACCCACCTAACGCGACGCCCCAGTGATTGTACTTTAAGGTGTTTTAAACAAATGATGCGTATATGCTTGATGCATCAGTATATTTACTGTTTATATATTGTGCATTTTCTTCTGCTGAGCTCATTTTCTATTTGAAAACAGTTGAAACCAGCTGAGTGGGTCTGATTAATAAAGCATGCCTGTGTAAAATCCTATCGAATAGTTGGAATCAGATTTAAATATTCTGAAAATCCATCAGTGCTGAGAACGAACTACATAGTCTGTTGTAGGTAGATGAAAGAGCTGAGTACATAAAGTATTTCTACAATAATCCTGTGTTTAACCTCCACAGATACCAAGAATGAAACTGGAACTGAAGGTGAGCCTCATCCTAAACAATAAAGAAATATATACACATTTTATTTTTTATTTTTTTGGATGAGCTCGATTCCAAATTATTTGCTGATTATTTGTTGTAGAGCAAATCAAACATTTTCACAGCTTCAACTTAGGAAGCTAAAGTACTTTGCCGCAACGCTACTTTAGATATATATATATATATATATATATGTAGTTAAGTACTTTAAGGCCTTCTGGATTTCTTTAATCTGAGATTAAGGAAACTGTTCCAGAAGGTGAGTTTAATTAGATTGATTGCTGAAGAAGATGTTGGAACCCTGGTAAATAGGGCAAGTCAATGTGATTTTCCCTAATTATCCTAAAACGTACATTAGTTTCAATCATGTATCAATGTTTTGGGGTTTTTCTAGTTGCAGAAGATGAGTTCGAGGGAGATGAAGTAGAGGGTTAGTTGAAATTATAAATTATCCATTTATTCAAAGTGATTAGCAATAAAATCTGAACTATCTCAACTGGTGCAATTCTTCCAGGAGAAGGAGGAACTGACAGTGATTTGGACACATCAGGTGGGTATGTTTTTATGTTACATGAATGTTTTGTAATAAAGAAACAGACATTAATGATTCCTGAAAACTGATGTTGAGATTTTAGTGGATAACATTTTTTTCCGTATTTCCTTCAGAACCAAGTCATGTGGCCAAGAGAGCGACATCGTGCCCCAGCGGTTGGACGAAATATGGATCTCGCTGTTTCCTCTATGTTGGAGCCAGTTACACCTGGGCTCAAGCTGAGGTAACAAGTTGTTTTTCACATAGAAAAATGTTTAAAACTTTAGCTTATATTTTTTAATTCTGGACATTTTGTAATGTTTTTTGTAGAGCAAACAACTGGAAATAATACAACATATCTGATAGAAATTTCTAATATCACAAAAATGTACTAAATAATAAAAGGGTAATGTAAAAGGTACAGAGGACAGCTGAATCCAATATAAAGATGACATTCTTCACGGTAATAAAAAACGCAAGATATGTTTTCTTGATAGAGACGCACCATGGGTCCTGTGGCACTACATGTCTGATTTCGAAAAAAGTGAGATGTACAGAACAATATTAAAACTAAATTAACTCAATTTGAAGAAAACTTTGCTTTCCAGCTTGATGTGCAAGAAAACCCACCAATAACAAAACCTTATTGAGATATACGAAAAAACATGCTAAATCTTTTAATTATGTAAAGTCAAACAAAACCAATGAATTCAAGTCAATTAACACAGACTTAAACTGTTTCAGTCATTTCAAGTCAAATTAAACAGTCAATTTGGTTAAATTATTAATAAGGAAGATCCCATTGATTTTGTTCTCCCATCATATAAAAGCAAAAGAATCTTTCCCCAAAACATTTTGGATATTTATCGAAAAAAAATGAGCACCGCAGCTGGGTTTTGTTCTTTTTAACTTGGTCTACCTCCAGAAATCAAATACAGCTAAAGATTGTTGCAGGATATTGATGCTTCATTGGCTGGTTTTCCCCTCAGACAGTTCAGCTTCTGAATTTCTTTTTCTTTGTTTTTCACTGAATACTAGATCTATTGTACGGGTCGTGGTGGAAACCTTGCATCTGTAAGGAGCACCAGTGAATATAATTGGCTGAGAAGCTTCATCTACAGCAAGGCTCGGTCATACAAAATGTCTTGGATTGGAGGTTCTGATGCTGAGCAGGTATGTTGAAAGAATAATTTTAATAATTGGTCAGTACAATTTGTGTAAGAGTTTGGAAAAGTTTCCTTTTTTATCTGTTTCAGCAAACATACTGAAAACTCATTAGACAACAAACAGATGCAAAAAAGCTGATATTTTAAAGACGACTTTTTTTGTTAACCAAACCAAAAGTATTTACGGATTTCAAATATTCACAGTTTACTTCTGCTTTCTCCCTATGTTATATCTTTTTAGGAGCGTGTCTGGTTTTGGAGTGATGGCTCACGCTTCAGTTTCAGAAACTGGTGTTCATCAAGACCTGCAACCAGCAGCAGTTACAACTGCCTCGCAATTAATTATTCATGTAATCTAACGCAGAAATGAATTCAATAGCATCAGTACATTTAATCATATGCAAAGCCATAATGTGCCTTCATGGTGAAAATCATTGCTGTACCATTTTTTTCGTTCTTGCAGCTTGCCGATGTGGGATAGACTACCCATGCAGTCACCGATACCCATTCGTCTGCGTCAGGAAGTGAGAGCGGAACTGACGAACAACTAAAACGAAGATCTCTAATCAATCATACTTTTCTTTACTTCCCTCTCCTTCTGCTGTAACGCTACGAAATGAGTGAAGCGACAAGTTTCAGGAGGTGGATCGTCTCTTTGGTCAAAGAGTGAATGTGTTGTGAAAAGAATGCTTTTAGCTCAACTTAACCTTAACCTCTTCTCTCTTGCTAAATAAAATTTCTGAATCATTGACACAAGTTGTTTTTATGTGGGGTTTTTATATCTCGAGCAGCTTTGGAGCAAAACAAAATCTTCAAACACAATAAAGCAAATGGCGGGACATTAAAAAAGCAGCAATGCATTATGGTGTGGAGAGTTCCAAGAATCAGCAGTTTTAAAATAAAGAAATGTAGTGACTGGTACAGCTCTGTTCCATTAATAATCCTATTGATTGGCTTTTAAACACATTACCTTGTATTTTTAAAATCATTCCAATTTCAGTTTCTGCGCAAAACACCGTGAATAAATCTTTTAAACCTTCATTCTTACATAATTTTATCACAAACCTTTTTTATTCCTAATCAGGACTCCTCATCTTTACCTATTTTAATCCTACACAATACAACAGAAAAGTACACTTTTCTCCAATCCAACAATGACATTTGAACATTACCCTGGATGTCATACATAAAGACTCCAATCTTTCCTCATACTGTGTGCAAAACACACTATAGAACATGGCCATTATTTGACCATAAAGCAACATCCACACATAATGGCACCCCATGGTAGAGATGTAAAACCTTAAAACTTTATTTGTATTGTTTTTTTTTTCTGATGTCTGATGACATCATTTTCTATTAATAAGTGAGATGTTATGATCAGTCTCTCAGTACTCCCTAAGTACTTAAATATCTTTTTTCACTCTGTTTTTTTACCCAAATTCTTTTTTACTCTTACTATAGTCATATCTTGACAAGCAACTGATTACTTTTACTCGAGCAAAGATATGTTGAAGTTTTTCTGCTCTTATTTGTTTTTTGGGTTCCTACAAAAGAGATTAACATGACCAAACACACAACCCGTTCAGGTTCTTTTTTTAATATTTCACAAAATTTGAAAGAAAGTCTTCTTTCATGTCATCAACTCATTGCTCTTTTGATTCATGTTATGGATTAATTATGGATTGTATCATTTTTGTTCCAAGGGAAGGTGTGTGCCATTTGTAAAGATTGAATTTGCTCCTTTGTTACCTGATCAGGAAGACAGATGATCTGTGAACACATATCACCAAACCAAGGCAGCGCCCAACCCAATGTCATAAGATACAGAAACAACAAATATGAAATATAATTCCCCAGTGTGTATTAATATGGTCATAATATACATTTTTTTGTTTTCTTTCTGTACATGTGCTTTATAGACAAACCTGTACTGAATTTCCTGGTTTGGCAGCTGGCAGAAACAGTATTTAAGAGCGGCTCTTCGACTTGTTCAGCACCTCCAGACAGGAAAGCTGAGACTGCCGTCTGACACTGAACTCAAGGAAAGAAGGTGATTCTGCTGTGAGGTTGGTTCAAACCGTCCACATTCTTTTGTCTTCATTCTCACTGACCTGTTTGTTTTTAGTCAAGGTGATCTCCATTTTTGCTTCCACCATGAAGTTACTGTCTCTGCCGCTTCTTCTTTGTGCCTTACTGGCTCTGAGCAAAGCTGCCGGTGAGTTTTTAGAGCTGGATCTGAAAGCAGAAATGTATAACCCTACAGTGCTGATAACCTGCTTCCTCTGCAGATAGTTTAGGCTTCCTGACATAACTTGCAATGCAAACTTTATTTCATAAAACAGAGCTATGCACAGTTTCTTTTTTTTTTTTGATCAAATGAAATGAAATGAAGTGAAATTAATCTTTTCTTGTCTTGTTAGAAAATGAGAAGGAGACACCTGCTCCAGAAGGTGAGTTGAAATAAGATGTGTTTCAGTCATAACCGTAATAAGTGCATTAACTTATCAAAGTTAAAAAATTATAATAATGTCAACGGTGTTTCGCTTTTAGAAGCAGCAGTAAGTGGGATGGGTGAATCAGGTGAGTCCATCTTTTACTCCCGAATGATCTCCTGTCACAGAATGAAGCATTCATCCTCACACAAATTTAAAACTTGATGTTTCATGTCCTGCTTTCTTTACTTCAGGAAAGAATGTGGTCAAAAGAGCGTCATCTTGTCCCGGTGGTTGGACATATCATGGTTCTCGCTGTTACCTTTATGTCTCTGCCAGCTACACCTGGTCGGAGGCGGAGGTAATGACTTATTTCTCACACAGTAAACATATATTATTCTGACATTTCTGCAGACAGAAATAGTTAATATGAAGAATTGTCCTATAATGTAATTCTAACTGTTATGAAAGCTTGAAAGAAAAATGTCTAAACGTGTTGTGGGAGTTCATTGGATGGAAAAACCAAGCAAAAGAGGAAAACTCAACAGAAAAATGAGAATGGGAGTTAAATATTTGACAGTTAGGAATAATGATGAAACCCTCTTTTTAAAGTTGTTTAATATCGGTAAGATTCAGAAGATTATTAACCACAAAACCCCAAAAAATAGCAAGGAAGGTGGGCTTGTGGAGAGAATTTCACCAAATTATTCCTGAGGGCTTTAGAATATTTTCATATGTTCTTTTTTTATCTGTTTTGAAACAGTTTGTCATAAATAAACACAAGGTTTCATTTATCTGTATGATTTTTTTTTTATGGCATGTAGACCTACTGTTTGAGCCAGGGTGGAAACCTCGCATCTGTACTGAGCTCCACTGAGAATGAATGGCTTAAAAACTACATATACAGCAAGACTCACACTTATCCGCTGACCTGGATCGGAGGGTCTGATGCCGAGCAGGTATTCTGTCACTCTAACAATTTTAACACCTCTCATTCAGATGTACCAGCAGCAAGTAAAAAAATAAATAAACATAATAATAAAAAAAACGAGAGTAAGAAATAAAAGACTTTACACTAAAGGCAAATTTACAACATAAACAATCCTGTAAGGTTATTAAAGCTTGCTTTTTCTGATCCAAAGAAGAGTGCAAGTAAGCAGGGCTATTTAGAAAATGTATAATATGTGTATATTTGTGCACAGAGAGCAGCTAGTTCCACTTAAAGAGTAAAAAAAAAGATAAATATATACACACCGATATAACTAGTTTAATACGCCTGTAAATTTTCCTGAAGGTAGAAATGTTCACAATTACCGAGATGCTTTTTGAAATCTAATAGTATGAATGTTGCTTTTTTCAAATGATAAAGGTAAGAACAAATATATATATTTATGAACTCCTTTAATTGTTGGTTGAACTGCTCATCCTTTGTAGGAGAGTTACTGGTTCTGGAGTGATGGCTCCCGTTTCAGCTATAAAAACTGGTGCTCAGGAATGCCGAGGACCACCAGTAGTTACAACTGCATTCTGATAAACTACTCCGGTAATTTAATCTGAACAGTGAATGAAAAAGCTTATTTAACTTATTAAACATGTGCTAAAAATGTCCAACACATATCCATCGTTCTGAATAGGGTCTTTTAAAGAGAGCTCTAATCAGACATCTTTCTGCTTTTTTCCCCCACATGCAGATTGCAGATGCTGGCTGGACTATCCATGCAGCTACCGCTTCCCATTCGTCTGTGTCAGGAAATAAACGCTGGAAGGCAATGAATCCACATCATGAAAAAAATCTAATCAGTCTTATGTTTCTTTATCTTTCTCCTATTGCCGTAATGCTAATAAGTTTGTGAAGCGACAAGATAGAAAATAACAGGTTGATTGTCTCTTAGGTCATGTGCCAAAGAGCAAACAGAAAGTGTTGTAGATGAAAGGCTTTCAGCAAAACTGAACTCTGCAGTAAACTATGCTTTCTTCTCTTTTACCTAATAAAGTTTCTGGAGCATCAAAAAGGCTGCTGTATGTGTTATTATTTCTGAAAATATTTTTGGAAGATTTTTTTTTTGTCGTGTTGGGTTTCTTTGCTGTTTCCATAGTATCCAACCAGAGCCCGTTGTTTGGCAGCACAACACCACAGTATTTAATAAAGAACAGCACAAAACATTCAAAGAGAGAAATTAACTCTAATTTTTCTAGTTTTTGTTGGTTCACGTTTGGAGGCATTTTTCCTATCTTTTGCAAAGAATAATTAATTCGTTTTACAGCCAGCAGTAACAAAAGTACACATATGAAACAAAATGTAAACATAATGTAAAAACTGAATGTTTATGGACACCATAAAAAATATTTTATTTTTTTTTACTCCCTGTGTACCATTCAGCCAGCCTGAGCTTTTTTGTCTTTGCTCAGCTATAGGTTTCTCAAAATTACTTCAGTTTTTCATACCAGAATGATGATATAAATATATGTTTGTGTATTTTTAACTGGTGTTAACGATTGTCTGCTATTGTCAAATTAAACTTTATGCTTGGAGGATTTTAACACTAACCCACAAACAACTCATGATTTCTTTAAGCTATGGCTTGAGTGGATCTGAATAAACAGCCAAACTGTAAGCTGTAGCTGACAATTCTTTTAAAAGGGTTAAAAAGATAAAAAAGAACCCTTTGTCACAAATCTTTCAAATTGAGGGTTTTCTTTGTGTTGATTTTCAACCAACTGTCCATTTCAGTTTGTCTGAAAGGCCTTTCAGAGGGAATTTATATAACTCCTGAGGTGATCCTAGATCGGAGACTAGTCCTAGACTGGCGCTGCAGCTGCTGTGACATATTCAATGCCTGTGACATAAAGATGTACCGCTCTCCACCAATCACAAAATTCAAATGCAGTAGCCATCGTTCAACCGTAAGAGGGCAGCACTAAGACGTTTTTAGACCAAAAAGTGTAGAATTAAACAAGTTTACACGAAAATGTTAAAAAAAAATCCCAGAAACCGAAAGATTGCATTGGTAAAGACCCATTTATACAGTTTAGAAGCAAAAAAAGAATAAATGAATGACACAGTTTTAGAAGAGGTATGTTTTGGAAATAGCCTGTTTATTGTTGGGTTAAACGTGGTATTATAATGTTACAATCCTCCCTCATCAACAATGTTTCGTGTTTCCAGCTTTGGTCTTGTGTGATGTAGCAGAAAAAAAGGCTCAAAATGACTCATTCATTTCGCTTTCCCTTAGTCATGTCCAGTTTCACACCAGCAGACTCACATTAACATTTATTCTGAGGCATTGTTTTACACTTTTGTTTAGATCTGCCCTTCCTCTCCTCACCAATGGCATATTGTTGACACAGGAGCCCTGTCTGCAGGGGAAGTATTCTGCCTTTATGTCCTGCTGTGCACCGAAATCTCCTCTGGAATAAATCTGTAGAAAATTGCAAAAACACAACTTCATTTAAGTTTAGGCTAAATTCCATCTGTTTAGAACTGTTTAGAGCTGACATGGTCTTTAGCCTTAACTAATTAAGTACCGTAATTTTCGGACTATAAGCCGCTACTTTTTTCACACGCCTTGGAACCTGTGGCCTATACAACGCTAAAATATATATTTTTTACTAGCTAACCACCTCCGAGGGAGTACTGTAGCACTATAGACATGTGGGGAAAGATTATGTGCCGAAGAAGACACCACTGATAGCTTTCATGCACACACTCTCATCATGGAAAACACATCAAGAAATGCAGCTTTTAAGTTAAATTCAATTTAGAAGGAAATAGAGTTACTTCACGTAAGCTTGAGATCAATGAATCGATGTTGAGACGTTGCAGGAGGCAAAAGCTGTCTGAGGACATAAAAACTCAGAATTCAGTGGCTTTAGTGAGGAAGACGAAGATGAAGATAGCGACCAATTACTTTTCTGGTAGGGTAAAGTATGTTTTATTTTATAATCAAACATGTTTCTGTTGTGTTGAGTTTGTGCCGTAATGCCGATTTTCAGGTAGAGTTTGAAAAAAAAGCACGTCTTATGTTAATACCTAGAAAAGCACTCAGATTGCACAGACCTCCATCACAGCCACTCCCCCCCCCCCCACACACACAATTCTAACTTTTGGTACTTTTCCAATAAAATGTCTGTTAATGAGATGCATGGCTGCACTCTTCCAGCGGAGAGTGGAAATACGGGGCTGCTGCGCGAGGGGAGGCCTTGTGAGCTCTGACACGGGAGAGGAGTGGAGCACCACTGGTCGGTGGGTGTAGGCCCGGCGCCCCATTCAGGTATCGGGCCCATCCCAAGACAGTTTACAGTGTCTTAAGTTCTAACCATGCAATGTATTGACTCTGCTCCGGTCCACACTCCACGGCAGTCAGTGGTGATAATGCACCAACCTTGCTGTTTGCAGGCCGTTTATAAACACGAAGAAGAAGAAATGTGCCGTGTTAGGCTAACTTGCATGGTGACGGTTGTTCTGATGAAAGTTTGTGAGAATTACACACAAGGAAGGGAATTTTCAAGGTTTTGAGAAACAGATGATGTTAGATTTTGGACATAAGACCTGTTGTAGACTAACTATTTTAAAGGAGAACATTACTGGACCATTGTGGATGTGAAAATATTGTTTTTGTTGGAGATGGCTCTGTCCTGGGTTTTGAAATGTAGCTTCAAATGGTACGTTGCCATTTATTTGATTTCTGAGTGGTTTGACAAACTGTGTCTATAGTTATGATTTGTTATATCGTTGATTGGCCAACATTATTTGAATCACAAGCAAGGATAGGATGGCGTTGAAATTCAGCCCAGGAGCTTGAACATTTCTTTACCTCTGGTGAGTCAGAATTTTCCATTAATTTCCATGAATATCTCAAACTTTCTGGCACTGAGGCGACCTATATTTGGAAGCACACTGGCAGGCTTCCTTTCAAAGCAGAAGAGAGCTACTGACGTCTGGTAGCAGGTAGCAAACAATATCAAAATAGTTGACATAGAATCCAGTGCAGCAGCTAGAAGTACTAATCACTCGCAGCTTCAGCACCACCAGTTGCTCTTACAGTACAAAGATCTTCTATAAAGGAAAATGCCTTACTCACATACACAAGCAGACACACAGCAGGATCATGACAGAGGCTCATCCGCGGCTGCTTTGGAGTACAAAATGTTTCTTTAACACAAAACATTATTCATGAAAAAGTAAACAATTAAAATGATCTACCTGATGTGTCTGCATCACTTTCAGTTTCTTCTTCTTCTGCTGAAAGACTTGTAGAGTTTGAGGTAGTTCAGATTTCGTAGCTAATACGTTTGAATAGTTTCTATAACTATAAATGCAGTTAATGTTAACTAACCCTCTGGAGCTGCTTTGTCTCCCTCAAATTCATGTTCTGCATCTAGAAAAACCCCACAAACATTGGTATGTGATTGAATCTAATGTAAGTTTTAGGATAATTAAGGAAAATCACATTGATTGCCCTATTTACCAGGCTCAACAATAAATCTAATTATACTCACCTTCTAGAACAGTTTCCTCAATCACAGGTTCTAGGAAAGATAAAAGTAGTTATAAAGAAATCCAGAAGGACTTAACTATAAACTACTTCTTGTCTAGCACAAATATATATATATACATATATATATATATATATATATATATATATATATATATATATGTATATATATATATATATGTATATATATATGTATATATATATATATGTATATATATATATGTATATATATATATATATATATGTATATATATATATCCATTTATCCATTTTCTTCCGCTTATCCGGAGTCGGGTCGCGGGGGCAGCAGCCTAAGCAAAGAGACCAAGACTTCCCTCTCCCCAGCCACTTGTTCCAGCTCCTCGGGAGGAACCCCAAGGCGCTCCCAGGCCAGCCGAGAAACATAGTCCCTCCAGCATGTCCTGGGCCTTCCCCTGGGCCTCCTCCCAGTGAGACGTGCCTGAAACACCTCACCAGGGAGGCGTCCAGGAGGCCTCCTGACCAGATGCCCGAGCCACCTCAACTGACTGCGGCTCTACTCTGAGCCCCCTCCGGATGACTGAGCTTCTCACTCTATCTCTAAGGGAGAGCCCAGACACTCTGTGGAGGAAACTCATTTCAGCCGCTTGTATCCGTGATCTCGTTCTTTCGGTCACCACCCAGAGTTCGTGACCATAGATGAGGGTAGGAACATAGATCGACCGGTAAATCGAGAGCTTCGCCTTTTGGCTCAGCTCTCTCTTCACCACGACAGACCGGTTCACCACGACAGACCGGTAGAGCGCCCGCATAACTGCAGATGCCCCACCAATACGTCTATCAATCTCCCGCTCCATTTTTCCCTCATTCGTGAACAAGACCCCCAGATACTTAAACTCCTCCACTTGGGGAAGGACCCCATCCCCGACCCGGAGAAGGCACCCCACCCTTTTCCGGCTCAAGACCATGGCCTCGGATTTGGAGGTGCTGATTCTCATCCCAGCCGCTTCATACTCGGCTGTGAACCGCTCCAGCGAAAGCTGTCGATCACATTCCGATGAAGCCAACAGGACCACGTCATCTACAAAAAGGAGAGACCCGATCCTGAGGCCACCAAAACGGATCCCCTCAACGCCTTGGCTGCGCCTAGAGATCCTGTCCATAAAAGTTAGGAACAGGATCGGTGACAAAGGGCAACCTTGGCGGAGTCCAACTCTCACTGGAAACAAGCCCGACTTACTGCCGGCAATGCGAACCAAACTCTGGCACCGGTCGTACAGGGACCTAACAGCCCATATCAAGGGGCCCGGTACCCCATACTCCCGGAGCACGGTCGAACACCTTCTCCAAGTCCACAAAACACATGTAGACCGGTTGGGCGAACTCCCACGCACCCTCCAGGACCCTGCTGAGGGTGTAGAGTTGGTCCAGTGTTCCATGGCTGTAGTTGGAACACACCCTGTGGTCCCCCATTTTAAACAGGGGGACCACCACCCCGGTCTGCCAATCCAAGGGAACTGCCCCCGATGTCCACCCAATATTGCAGAGCCGCGTTAACCAACACAGCCCCACAACATCCAGAGCCTTGAGGAACTCCGGTCGAATCTCATCCACCCCCGGAGCCTTGCCACCGAGGAGCTTTTTAACGACCTCGGTGACCTCAGCACCAGAGATTGGAGAGACCAACCCCAAGTCCCCAAACCCTGCTTCCAGATTGGAAGGCGTGCTGGTGGGATTGTGGAGGTCTTCGAAGTATTCCATTCACAGACCCAAAACGTCCCGCGTCGAGGTCAGCAGCATACCATCCCCACTGTAAACAGGGTTGTTGGCAGACCGCTTTCCCCCCCTGAGACGCCGGATGGTGGACCAGAATCGCTTCGAAGCCGTACGGAAGTCGTTTTCCATGGCCCCTCCAAACTCCTCCCACGCCCGAGTTTTTGCCTGAGCAACTATCCGAGCCACATCCCGCTTTGCCTGTCGGTACCTATCAGCTGCTTCAGGGGTCCCACAAGCCAAAAAGACCTGGTAGGACTCCTTCTTCAGCCTGACAGCATCCCTTACCGCCGGTGTCCACCAGCGGGTTCGGGGGTTGCCGCCGCGACAGGAACCGACCACCTTGCGGCCACAGCTTCGGTCAGCCGCCTCGGCAATGGAGGCGCGGAACATGGTCCACTCGGACTCATTGTCCCCCGCCTCCCCCGGGACGTGTTCAAAGTTCTGCCGGAGGTGTGAGTTAAAGCTCCTTGTGACAGGAGACTCTGCCAGACGTTCCCAGCAGACCCTCACAACACGTTTGGGCCTTCCAGGTCTGTCCGGCGTCCTCCCCCACCATCGGAGCCGACTCACCACCAGGTAGTGGTCAGTGGACAGCTCAGCCCCTCTCTTCACCCGAGTGTCCAAAACACGCGGCAATTGTACTGGAGTGATGGACACAGGTCATTTTGTGTTTTCTACGTAATGGTCTCACTGTGTACAGTGTGCCTTACATATTGGGGCCATTACCGAAAAATACTAAAGACAACCTTTTTCAATGTGGCATCAATTTCAACATTCTGTGAGTTTAAAAAGCTGGTATTGTCAGTAAGTCATTCCAGCTTCATCCTTCAAACAGCCATGAACACACAACGCCACTTAACGGACGAGCAGCGCCACCTGGCCATAGAGCGCCATCGGGTCGGTGGCAGGCAGTCAGATGTTGCATGTGAACTTGGTGTGTCTCAAAGTGTCATCAGCAGACTTACATCAAGACACAGAACTACTGGCAGAGTTTGTGACAGACACAAGAGTTGAGCCCCATGAGTGACAGACTGCAATGATGACCAGTACCTAACCAGTACCTAGCACTCAGACATCGTCATGCAACTGCCACACAGCTGCTGGCCCGTTAAATATTACACTAATAAAAAAAGTGTTTCTTCTCATTCATTATTAGTAATATCAATGGATATTTTTACTTATTTCAATAAAATTCAGACCAAATAGGAATAGGGCATCTTGTGTTATGTGTGTTTCATGCTAATTTGCTACTTTTAATTTCCATTGATGTATTCTGTGTTTTTTTTTCTTTTAATCACCAAATCATGTAAAGCACCTTGAAGTTACCTCGTTGTTGAAAGTGTGCTATACAAATAAAATTGCCTTGCCTTGCCAAATAGGAATAGCACTCACGTAAATAACAACATCCCTAACTTATTGTAAATAGTGTATTTATTTTATGAAGCAAACAGTACATAGATCCCAGTGGTCAGAACGATATTAAACTAAAACCAGTTTTCCCTTATGGCCTACTCGGTTCCCTTTTCGGAGTGTGGATCTTCTTTCTGGTTTGTGTAGACACAAGGTAACAAAAGCTCATCACTACCTTAGAGTCCTGGAGCACGTCCGTTGTGAAGTTTGCTTGTGTTTTAGGATTTGCAAGTGTTTTGGGATTTGCATGTGTTGTTGGATTTGCATGTGTTTCTTGATTTTGCATGTGTTTTTGGATTTGCAAGTCTTTTGTCTCTAGGGGCCACCATAAGAATCAATTATTTTAAATTGTCAGTCTGGTTGTTTCTTCGCAACAGGAAGTATTAACTGTTTTGTAGAGGTATGGCTACCAGTTAAACTGAGAGGAGAGTGCTCCACACCATTTGTGACTTGTTCCAATCTAGGATAGCCTCAGGAATTATAGAAATTCCCTCTGAAAGGCCTTTCAGACAAACTGAAATGGACAGTTGGTTGAAAATCAACACAAAGAAAACCCTCAATTTGAAAGATTTGTGACAAAGGGTTCTTTTTTATCTTTTTAACCCTTTTAAAAGAATTGTCAGCTACAGCTTACAGTTTGGCTGTTTATTCAGATCCACTCAAGCCATAGCTTAAAGAAATCATGAGTTGTTTGTGGGTTAGTGTTAAAATCCTCCAAGCATAAAGTTTAATTTGACAATAGCAGACAATCGTTAACACCAGTTAAAAATACACAAACATATATTTATATCATCATTCTGGTATGAAAAACTGAAGTAATTTTGAGAAACCTATAGCTGAGCAAAGACAAAAAAGCTCAGGCTGGCTGAATGGTACACAGGGAGTAAAAAAAAATAAAATATTTTTTATGGTGTCCATAAACATTCAGTTTTTACATTATGTTTACATTTTGTTTCATATGTGTACTTTTGTTACTGCTGGCTGTAAAACGAATTAATTATTCTTTGCAAAAGATAGGAAAAATGCCTCCAAACGTGAACCAACAAAAACTAGAAAAATTAGAGTTAATTTCTCTCTTTGAATGTTTTGTGCTGTTCTTTATTAAATACTGTGGTGTTGTGCTGCCAAACAACGGGCTCTGGTTGGATACTATGGAAACAGCAAAGAAACCCAACACGACAAAAAAAAAATCTTCCAAAAATATTTTCAGAAATAATAACACATACAGCAGCCTTTTTGATGCTCCAGAAACTTTATTAGGTAAAAGAGAAGAAAGCATAGTTTACTGCAGAGTTCAGTTTTGCTGAAAGCCTTTCATCTACAACACTTTCTGTTTGCTCTTTGGCACATGACCTAAGAGACAATCAACCTGTTATTTTCTATCTTGTCGCTTCACAAACTTATTAGCATTACGGCAATAGGAGAAAGATAAAGAAACATAAGACTGATTAGATTTTTTTCATGATGTGGATTCATTGCCTTCCAGCGTTTATTTCCTGACACAGACGAATGGGAAGCGGTAGCTGCATGGATAGTCCAGCCAGCATCTGCAATCTGCATGTGGGGGAAAAAAGCAGAAAGATGTCTGATTAGAGCTCTCTTTAAAAGACCCTATTCAGAACGATGGATATGTGTTGGACATTTTTAGCACATGTTTAATAAGTTAAATAAGCTTTTTCATTCACTGTTCAGATTAAATTACCGGAGTAGTTTATCAGAATGCAGTTGTAACTACTGGTGGTCCTCGGCATTCCTGAGCACCAGTTTTTATAGCTGAAACGGGAGCCATCACTCCAGAACCAGTAACTCTCCTACAAAGGATGAGCAGTTCAACCAACAATTAAAGGAGTTCATAAATATATATATTTGTTCTTACCTTTATCATTTGAAAAAAGCAACATTCATACTATTAGATTTCAAAAAGCATCTCGGTAATTGTGAACATTTCTACCTTCAGGAAAATTTACAGGCGTATTAAACTAGTTATATCGGTGTGTATATATTTATCTTTTTTTTTACTCTTTAAGTGGAACTAGCTGCTCTCTGTGCACAAATATACACATATTATACATTTTCTAAATAGCCCTGCTTACTTGCACTCTTCTTTGGATCAGAAAAAGCAAGCTTTAATAACCTTACAGGATTGTTTATGTTGTAAATTTGCCTTTAGTGTAAAGTCTTTTATTTCTTACTCTCGTTTTTTTTATTATTATGTTTATTTATTTTTTTACTTGCTGCTGGTACATCTGAATGAGAGGTGTTAAAATTGTTAGAGTGACAGAATACCTGCTCGGCATCAGACCCTCCGATCCAGGTCAGCGGATAAGTGTGAGTCTTGCTGTATATGTAGTTTTTAAGCCATTCATTCTCAGTGGAGCTCAGTACAGATGCGAGGTTTCCACCCTGGCTCAAACAGTAGGTCTACATGCCATAAAAAAAAAATCATACAGATAAATGAAACCTTGTGTTTATTTATGACAAACTGTTTCAAAACAGATAAAAAAAGAACATATGAAAATATTCTAAAGCCCTCAGGAATAATTTGGTGAAATTCTCTCCACAAGCCCACCTTCCTTGCTATTTTTTGGGGTTTTGTGGTTAATAATCTTCTGAATCTTACCGATATTAAACAACTTTAAAAAGAGGGTTTCATCATTATTCCTAACTGTCAAATATTTAACTCCCATTCTCATTTTTCTGTTGAGTTTTCCTCTTTTGCTTGGTTTTTCCATCCAATGAACTCCCACAACACGTTTAGACATTTTTCTTTCAAGCTTTCATAACAGTTAGAATTACATTATAGGACAATTCTTCATATTAACTATTTCTGTCTGCAGAAATGTCAGAATAATATATGTTTACTGTGTGAGAAATAAGTCATTACCTCCGCCTCCGACCAGGTGTAGCTGGCAGAGACATAAAGGTAACAGCGAGAACCATGATATGTCCAACCACCGGGACAAGATGACGCTCTTTTGACCACATTCTTTCCTGAAGTAAAGAAAGCAGGACATGAAACATCAAGTTTTAAATTTGTGTGAGGATGAATGCTTCATTCTGTGACAGGAGATCATTCGGGAGTAAAAGATGGACTCACCTGATTCACCCATCCCACTTACTGCTGCTTCTAAAAGCGAAACACCGTTGACATTATTATAATTTTTTAACTTTGATAAGTTAATGCACTTATTACGGTTATGACTGAAACACATCTTATTTCAACTCACCTTCTGGAGCAGGTGTCTCCTTCTCATTTTCTAACAAGACAAGAAAAGATTAATTTCACTTCATTTCATTTCATTTGATCAAAAAAAAAAAAGAAACTGTGCATAGCTCTGTTTTATGAAATAAAGTTTGCATTGCAAGTTATGTCAGGAAGCCTAAACTATCTGCAGAGGAAGCAGGTTATCAGCACTGTAGGGTTATACATTTCTGCTTTCAGATCCAGCTCTAAAAACTCACCGGCAGCTTTGCTCAGAGCCAGTAAGGCACAAAGAAGAAGCGGCAGAGACAGTAACTTCATGGTGGAAGCAAAAATGGAGATCACCTTGACTAAAAACAAACAGGTCAGTGAGAATGAAGACAAAAGAATGTGGACGGTTTGAACCAACCTCACAGCAGAATCACCTTCTTTCCTTGAGTTCAGTGTCAGACGGCAGTCTCAGCTTTCCTGTCTGGAGGTGCTGAACAAGTCGAAGAGCCGCTCTTAAATACTGTTTCTGCCAGCTGCCAAACCAGGAAATTCAGTACAGGTTTGTCTATAAAGCACATGTACAGAAAGAAAACAAAAAAATGTATATTATGACCATATTAATACACACTGGGGAATTATATTTCATATTTGTTGTTTCTGTATCTTATGACATTGGGTTGGGCGCTGCCTTGGTTTGGTGATATGTGTTCACAGATCATCTGTCTTCCTGATCAGGTAACAAAGGAGCAAATTCAATCTTTACAAATGGCACACACCTTCCCTTGGAACAAAAATGATACAATCCATAATTAATCCATAACATGAATCAAAAGAGCAATGAGTTGATGACATGAAAGAAGACTTTCTTTCAAATTTTGTGAAATATTAAAAAAAGAACCTGAACGGGTTGTGTGTTTGGTCATGTTAATCTCTTTTGTAGGAACCCAAAAAACAAATAAGAGCAGAAAAACTTCAACATATCTTTGCTCGAGTAAAAGTAATCAGTTGCTTGTCAAGATATGACTATAGTAAGAGTAAAAAAGAATTTGGGTAAAAAAACAGAGTGAAAAAAGATATTTAAGTACTTAGGGAGTACTGAGAGACTGATCATAACATCTCACTTATTAATAGAAAATGATGTCATCAGACATCAGAAAAAAAAAACAATACAAATAAAGTTTTAAGGTTTTACATCTCTACCATGGGGTGCCATTATGTGTGGATGTTGCTTTATGGTCAAATAATGGCCATGTTCTATAGTGTGTTTTGCACACAGTATGAGGAAAGATTGGAGTCTTTATGTATGACATCCAGGGTAATGTTCAAATGTCATTGTTGGATTGGAGAAAAGTGTACTTTTCTGTTGTATTGTGTAGGATTAAAATAGGTAAAGATGAGGAGTCCTGATTAGGAATAAAAAAGGTTTGTGATAAAATTATGTAAGAATGAAGGTTTAAAAGATTTATTCACGGTGTTTTGCGCAGAAACTGAAATTGGAATGATTTTAAAAATACAAGGTAATGTGTTTAAAAGCCAATCAATAGGATTATTAATGGAACAGAGCTGTACCAGTCACTACATTTCTTTATTTTAAAACTGCTGATTCTTGGAACTCTCCACACCATAATGCATTGCTGCTTTTTTAATGTCCCGCCATTTGCTTTATTGTGTTTGAAGATTTTGTTTTGCTCCAAAGCTGCTCGAGATATAAAAACCCCACATAAAAACAACTTGTGTCAATGATTCAGAAATTTTATTTAGCAAGAGAGAAGAGGTTAAGGTTAAGTTGAGCTAAAAGCATTCTTTTCACAACACATTCACTCTTTGACCAAAGAGACGATCCACCTCCTGAAACTTGTCGCTTCACTCATTTCGTAGCGTTACAGCAGAAGGAGAGGGAAGTAAAGAAAAGTATGATTGATTAGAGATCTTCGTTTTAGTTGTTCGTCAGTTCCGCTCTCACTTCCTGACGCAGACGAATGGGTATCGGTGACTGCATGGGTAGTCTATCCCACATCGGCAAGCTGCAAGAACGAAAAAAATGGTACAGCAATGATTTTCACCATGAAGGCACATTATGGCTTTGCATATGATTAAATGTACTGATGCTATTGAATTCATTTCTGCGTTAGATTACATGAATAATTAATTGCGAGGCAGTTGTAACTGCTGCTGGTTGCAGGTCTTGATGAACACCAGTTTCTGAAACTGAAGCGTGAGCCATCACTCCAAAACCAGACACGCTCCTAAAAAGATATAACATAGGGAGAAAGCAGAAGTAAACTGTGAATATTTGAAATCCGTAAATACTTTTGGTTTGGTTAACAAAAAAAGTCGTCTTTAAAATATCAGCTTTTTTGCATCTGTTTGTTGTCTAATGAGTTTTCAGTATGTTTGCTGAAACAGATAAAAAAGGAAACTTTTCCAAACTCTTACACAAATTGTACTGACCAATTATTAAAATTATTCTTTCAACATACCTGCTCAGCATCAGAACCTCCAATCCAAGACATTTTGTATGACCGAGCCTTGCTGTAGATGAAGCTTCTCAGCCAATTATATTCACTGGTGCTCCTTACAGATGCAAGGTTTCCACCACGACCCGTACAATAGATCTAGTATTCAGTGAAAAACAAAGAAAAAGAAATTCAGAAGCTGAACTGTCTGAGGGGAAAACCAGCCAATGAAGCATCAATATCCTGCAACAATCTTTAGCTGTATTTGATTTCTGGAGGTAGACCAAGTTAAAAAGAACAAAACCCAGCTGCGGTGCTCATTTTTTTTCGATAAATATCCAAAATGTTTTGGGGAAAGATTCTTTTGCTTTTATATGATGGGAGAACAAAATCAATGGGATCTTCCTTATTAATAATTTAACCAAATTGACTGTTTAATTTGACTTGAAATGACTGAAACAGTTTAAGTCTGTGTTAATTGACTTGAATTCATTGGTTTTGTTTGACTTTACATAATTAAAAGATTTAGCATGTTTTTTCGTATATCTCAATAAGGTTTTGTTATTGGTGGGTTTTCTTGCACATCAAGCTGGAAAGCAAAGTTTTCTTCAAATTGAGTTAATTTAGTTTTAATATTGTTCTGTACATCTCACTTTTTTCGAAATCAGACATGTAGTGCCACAGGACCCATGGTGCGTCTCTATCAAGAAAACATATCTTGCGTTTTTTATTACCGTGAAGAATGTCATCTTTATATTGGATTCAGCTGTCCTCTGTACCTTTTACATTACCCTTTTATTATTTAGTACATTTTTGTGATATTAGAAATTTCTATCAGATATGTTGTATTATTTCCAGTTGTTTGCTCTACAAAAAACATTACAAAATGTCCAGAATTAAAAAATATAAGCTAAAGTTTTAAACATTTTTCTATGTGAAAAACAACTTGTTACCTCAGCTTGAGCCCAGGTGTAACTGGCTCCAACATAGAGGAAACAGCGAGATCCATATTTCGTCCAACCGCTGGGGCACGATGTCGCTCTCTTGGCCACATGACTTGGTTCTGAAGGAAATACGGAAAAAAATGTTATCCACTAAAATCTCAACATCAGTTTTCAGGAATCATTAATGTCTGTTTCTTTATTACAAAACATTCATGTAACATAAAAACATACCCACCTGATGTGTCCAAATCACTGTCAGTTCCTCCTTCTCCTGGAAGAATTGCACCAGTTGAGATAGTTCAGATTTTATTGCTAATCACTTTGAATAAATGGATAATTTATAATTTCAACTAACCCTCTACTTCATCTCCCTCGAACTCATCTTCTGCAACTAGAAAAACCCCAAAACATTGATACATGATTGAAACTAATGTACGTTTTAGGATAATTAGGGAAAATCACATTGACTTGCCCTATTTACCAGGGTTCCAACATCTTCTTCAGCAATCAATCTAATTAAACTCACCTTCTGGAACAGTTTCCTTAATCTCAGATTAAAGAAATCCAGAAGGCCTTAAAGTACTTAACTACATATATATATATATATATATATATCTAAAGTAGCGTTGCGGCAAAGTACTTTAGCTTCCTAAGTTGAAGCTGTGAAAATGTTTGATTTGCTCTACAACAAATAATCAGCAAATAATTTGGAATCGAGCTCATCCAAAAAAATAAAAAATAAAATGTGTATATATTTCTTTATTGTTTAGGATGAGGCTCACCTTCAGTTCCAGTTTCATTCTTGGTATCTGTGGAGGTTAAACACAGGATTATTGTAGAAATACTTTATGTACTCAGCTCTTTCATCTACCTACAACAGACTATGTAGTTCGTTCTCAGCACTGATGGATTTTCAGAATATTTAAATCTGATTCCAACTATTCGATAGGATTTTACACAGGCATGCTTTATTAATCAGACCCACTCAGCTGGTTTCAACTGTTTTCAAATAGAAAATGAGCTCAGCAGAAGAAAATGCACAATATATAAACAGTAAATATACTGATGCATCAAGCATATACGCATCATTTGTTTAAAACACCTTAAAGTACAATCACTGGGGCGTCGCGTTAGGTGGGTGCCCCGTGTTCAGATGCCTCAGTTCGCTTCCACCCCGCGGACATTTGCCAATGTCGCTTCCCCACTTCTCACCCCCTTTCTATGCTGTCCACTGTACAATAAAGGCCACTGTGGCCACCAAACCTTTAAAAAAAAGTACAATCACATGTAGTGGGGACTAAATATGCATATATTAGACTGAGAATCAATAATACCCTAAATCCACCTTGGGATAAAAAGATTTATCGGGAGATCCTTAGACTAAGCATGATCATCGACTACAGATACAACCTATGGTTAACATATACAGATACTTACCAGCAGCATGGCTAAGAGCCAGCAGAGCGCAAAGAACGAACGACAGAGTCAGGAGCTTCATGGTGGAGACAATGGAGGTGGAGAATAATATTCACCTGGGGAAAAAAGAAATACTGTCAATCAAAGACATTGACTTACAGTACATAAAACTAATGATTATTAGTCTAATAAAAAAAATTTGAAAGTTTTTACCAACCCCCAGAGCAGATTTACCTTCTTTCCTTCAGTTGAGATTCAGACTGTATCCTCAGCTTTCCTGTCTGGAAGTGATGAACAAGTCAAAGACCACATCTTATATAGTGTTCCTGCCAGGCTCCAAAACAGGAACTTGGCCCATGTATGTCAGTGTTGTGGACACACACATGGTAAAACAGACATATTAAATAACCCATGTTCATTTCAGCTATGATATTGTGTTACATTTGTCATGAATGGATCGTATAACACGATTCTGGGCGTTGTTTTGTTTCAGTACAATTTGTTTAGAAAGGAGGCTGATCAAACGTTCATCTCTCTCTTTACTTTTCATAACAGCCATTTAAGTTGTCCTGTTCAGTCATTTCAAATTGAGTTTCCAACTTTCATAAAATTGTACATTCAGAAGCCGCTAAAAACAAAACACACAAATCAATGTCAGTTTATCCAGCATCTGTCTTACCTTCACAACTTAGCTGTATAAAAAATGGGTGTCAAATTAATTAAATCCAAGGTTTGACCTTGAAATATGCTCGACCTTTTTGGGAGAGGAACTTCTGACAACTTCTCCACTATCAGACTCCAGAAAAGAGATGGAAAATGTGAAACAGTCACAAAACATAATCCATATTCCAGACAGATGTTTTCTTTCCTACTATAGGAACAGATAAAGCAGTCATCTATCTTACAGTTGATATGAATATTTTATTAGTCATTAGCAATGTGTGATGTATACCTAAAGTGTATCCTCAAGGTTCTCTGGAAAAAGAAGAAAAAAATCAAATAAAATCAACAATATATTTCATTTCCCCTTATGTGAATGAAACTTTTATTAATTTAGCTTTAAATTCAAGTATGTACTTTGTGTCCCTTTTGTCAGGTGAGTGTCAGTTCAAACATGAAACTAAATCAGGGAGTTGTCAAAGAGGTCTTTGTTTGATCTGCAAACATCTTCCAGAATCTTCAGAAACAGAAACTCGGGTTTCATTATGTAAGATCATTTACTAAACATTAATATACAGCATGCTTATTTGAAACTGCATTTTTATATGGTTAACACTCATATTGAGCATGAATGGTCCAAAACAAACCCAGACTGCCTGTCCAACTTAGTCTCTCTAGATCTAATTCAACTTAACATCAAGCCCACATTCCAAAGGTTATAAACTGCCATTATTTAACAAAGATTAAGCCAAAATAGAGGGGTTCTTATTTGTTACCTCGAAATCCTGATGTCATGTAGTAATTATGTTGAGTACCCAGAGGTAGAGCTGAGAATGGGAGGAGTGTAGAGAACACAGGATTTTAGTAAGAGGACTCAGGAATAGACTGGTGATAAACAACAATGGATCTGACCATGAAGTGAGGAGAGTTTTATGGAAAGGTGAGCAAAGGAAAGATGAAGAACTTCAATGGGAGAATATTGAAACTGGGTCAAGAATCGCTAATGGCAAATAAAAAAGACGAAAATTAAAAACTAAACTCAAAATCCTACAGGCAACTTTTAGATGCATCCCTTCTTCATCACAACTGATTTGAATGATTGGCTTGTTATCAGGCCTCTGCAGAGCTGGACGACTGATGATGAGGGAATTCAGCCATTTTGTTCAGGTGTTGGAGCGGGGATGCATCCAAAAGTTGCAGGATAGCAGCTCTCCTGGACTGGAATTGGGCACCCCTGCTACAGATTGTTCCCCTGAATCTAAGGTGGTTCTTGTTTCTTTTTACCATAACAGTCCTCATATTAAATTATGATATGTTGCTGACAGATCCCCAAATTAGGCAGATACAGTATTTTGGGTTGCTGGATACGAGGCTAATTTAATTAGCCTTTTATTGAGGGGAATTGTTTGTAATTAAATAGTAAAACCCTCAGTGGATTTTTAGACAGAAATTCAAAACATTATTGTTTTAGAGCTACAGAAGCTGATAATAAATGCTATAAAACTACTCCAAATAAAAGGGTGTCTCGTGAGAGAAACTTGTCAGACGAGCTTCAGCTAAAACACATGTAACTGAACCAGGGAGTCCTCAGAGAGGAATGTTTGCATTGCAAACATTGTCACTATATCAGTTCCAGTAAAGCAAATAATGAATTCAAGTACAGTTAGTTTGGCCTCTGGTGGACTGAGTAAACAGCAACATATCATAATTTAATATGAGCCATTGGAACTGAATACAAAGAAGGTAAAATAACTGCAGATTTCAACACTCTGGATTAAATACAGTCAGTTGATCAATATCATCTCTTATCGTTCTAACCACCCACCTCTTAACCAGGGTCAGGAGGAACTTAGGATGCTGCTGGTTGTAAAATATCTCTGCTGCTAGATTTTTAAGGAAAGAACTGCAGAGTTACAGAGAGGAACAACCCTTAATCTCATGTGAGTATTTACAAGATAAAAAGATAGTTAACAGTTCAGAGCTGAACAGTGTTCTGAAGTCCTTTTAGCAACACTTAGTGCCAATAATTGCCAATAAATGATTTTTTTACCCATATCTGCTGAGTTTCTTGAACCTCCTAAACAAAACCTTTGCAGTGGAGTGGTGGCACCCCTTGAGCCAAGATCAGCTTAGGGGATAAGGCAGTGGAGGTTGGGAGGAGAGGTACTAGGAGGGAGCTCTACATTATGAAAGTGATATTCAACTGGAGAGAGGGAGAAAGTGAGACATGGGAATTTTCCTGGAACAAAGACAGAATCCAAGTCCAATTTATGAACAACATAGGTCAATAAAACTAAATCTGAACTCTGAACCCTGCGATGGACTGGCGACCTGTCCAGGGTGTACCCTGCCTCTCGTCCCATGACTGCTGGAGATGGGCAACAGCGACCCCCATCCCCCACATGTAGTCCACAGAGACACCAAAAGAGGGCAGTAATACGCCTTTAGTATACTTATAAAATTAATATAACAACACTACTTAATTTTCCTATGAGGTTCACTTACTTCACTGACATTGCTCAATTTTTTCTGTCAGTAAACAAAGAATGATTATGCACTTAAATCAGTATTATTTAGAAATAAAAAACATTTTTCTCTTCTGATTTGAACACAAAAAAATCTAACACAATTATAAGCCTATCTTAACAATAAACACAATTTTGGCATTTTAAGCACATCATAACCTTGTTAGACTGAACACAGTCCAATCTTTTCTATGAGATACTCAAACTTTTGTCTAGACAATGGCTTGGTTAAGATATCAGCCCTCATGTTTTCTGTATTTGTCCATTTTGCACACATTCACGCATGTAGTGATAGCAAATGTCAATGTGCTTTGTTCTTGCATGATCAACTGGATTCCTTGGAATTGCAACTGCTCCTTGATTGTCCTCCAGGATCACTGTCGCTGTGGTCTTCATTCCAGGTTCAGTTAGTAGTCGTCTCAACCATATTCCTTCTTGGATTGGCTCTAAGCAATATACTCAGCCTCTGCAGTTGAAAGCGCAACTGTTGCTTTTTTCTTACTAAGCCAACTGACCTCCAGCAAGAACAAAGATGTTTCCAGCTGTAGAACGCCGATTGTCCTGATCTGCTGCCCAATCAGCATTTAAGAAATCCAACCAAAAGTTCCAGTTTCTGACCTTTTGGTATTTGAGTCCCAGGTTTAGGGTGCCTTTCAAGTATCACATGATTCTTTTCAAAGCTGTTAGATGTGCAGTGTGTGGATTTTCATTGAACTTTGAAACTACACTCACCGCTTGTGCATTGTCTGGTGGTGTGGCCATGGCAACATACAATAAACTTCCAACCATTGACTGATAGGTACCTGGGTTTACTGGTGTACTGACTTCATCATTCTTTCTTAATTTGACGTTTGTGTCAGCTGGAGTTGCTACTGGATTGGCACTGTCCATTCCATACTTTTGTAGTATGTTCTCAATGTATTGCTTGATGAAGCATAACATGGTTTTTGGCCTTGTCTTGGACCACTGAGATGCCTAAAATGTAGGATAGCTCACCCATGTCCTTCATTTTGTAGTGTTTCTTCAGAGTGTCCTTTGAGTTGTTCATTGTTGAGCATTTGACTGAACAAACTGCATCTCCCGGCATCCTTTCACTGAACAAACTGCATCTCCCGGCATCCTTTCACTGAACAAACTGCATCTGCCAGCATCCGTTGCGCTGCCATAAACCCATTCTCATTGGTCTGTGGCCAGTGATGACATCACAGAGTTGATAAAGGGCAGTGCAAAGATTGAAATCTTCGTCTTTTGGTTCCCCAGCGGTGCCGCAAGGAGACACTTTAATCCATTGCTAGCATTTTTCCCTTTTTCATTCAAACCTGTTGGACCAGGAAGAACTTCCCTTTAAAGCTTCGAAGTGAATCGGCTGAGCAAGCAAACTCTCCTGTACGTGCAACCAGGGAGTCCGCTGGCCATCTGAGCTCTATTTAAAGCGGCCTGAGTCCCTCAGCGCCTAAAGTCGGACGTCCGCTTTTCCGACCTCGGTTTTGCGCAAAACCGCTCCCTTTAAACTGGACACTTTCTTCGTCTTGGACTGCGGAGAGGTGCCCCCACCAAGTAGGATTAAACTGGTTCATATCTTTCGGTCTGGGTAGAGGAGAATAGGTCTTAACGGTTAATATCCGATTTCTGTTGGTTAAAATAAGTCTGTCAACTTGTTAACCACTGTTATTCTTGGTCGTCTGTCGCTGTACACCGTTCTGCAGTTTCGTCTACCATCTTTGCAATAATGCATTTGTTTTGGGAAATGACGTATGCTCGCCCTACTAAGTTTACCTAATATCACTCCCCCGCACCCCTCACCTCACAGATATTCATCAGGATTCTCCGGCACATTTCCTGCTGTGTGAAAGCAGCCGAAAGGCAATGTTCCTGGAAAAAGTGGCGTGTTTGAAAACACAACTGCGGTTAAAGAACGGATGAAATTGTCCGCAAATATTCCAGAACTTCTGTCTGAAAATGGCTTTTGTGAACCGATCTCGCCAATTGATAAGGCTTGAGTTATTTATCGCATTGACGGGGTAAGCTGAACCCCACCCCCCACCCCCCATTTGCTCGCTGTCTCAAACACACACACAGCCGCACACAAACACACAACCGCACACACACTCAAACTCCCTCGACGTTAACTTTGTTCTATATTTTTGCATGCGTTAGAATAGATGGAAATTATGAATGAAATGTAATCTGTAAGTTTGACCTATCTCATTAATAAATTCCCTTAAGTAACGAGAAGTTTCCTGTGCTATTTCAGTGTGTGCTGTGAAGTTTGTTTTAACCCCGCGGACGAACTGCGCCTTTTCAGAGAGAGACTGACTGTCTGGTTTAATTAAAATTATCTCATTTATGAGATTGGTGCCCCTATATCTTTAATAAACAGGTTGAACTCGAACGTCATCAATAAATATATAAATATTAAATTATTGATTATAATTATTGATGCTCAGGAAACCAGACAACAACTTTTTATTATTAATAGTTTCAACATCATGCTCTCCTTTGATTCAGCTGTTGCTGTCCTGGTTTGATGTAACCCTCTGGTTGCTCCATGTAGATTTCCTCTTCCAAGTGTCCATTGTCCAGTGTTAGGGATGCAGTTTTAACATCCATTTGATGCACATTTAGCTTTTTCTGCTCAGCAAATGATAACAGTGTACAAATTGAGTCAGCACCATAAATCTGTGAGTAGCCTTTAGCAACAACCTTTTTTTATTCCATGTAGTGCACAGACACACCAACAGGGGACAGTAATACATCTTTAGCATATATTGTAAAATTACTATAACAATAGATGGATGGATGGACGGTTACAGAATCAGTTCACAGTTCAGTTCAGAATGCAGAAACTCCAACACAGGCCAGGCTTAGGTCATGTACATAAAAGCAAAGACCCAGAAAAAAGAGATCTTATAGGCAGAGTCTAAAGACAGGTAAATATGTTGATAACAGCGCCACTTTGGTGTGAGGCCCTCTTTAGCTCCTGCTGCCAGTGCCTTTCTTACAAAACCCAATAACATGGTTTGTATACCTGGAGGGCCCCTGCAATCATGCACCAAAGGTAGGAGACAGTAACGCTTTTTACATCATTTTGAGGATCAGCTGAGCCATTCCTCTTAAAGACAGGGGGCGTCTGAGGTCATCCCTTTACAGGAAGGCAGGTAGCTCAGATAACTGAGGGGGAAAAAAGCAATTTACAGAGAAGGTGGCTTTAGATTTGGTATTTCTAGAACACCATACTACAGTTATTCTTCTACCATTCACACATGAAGCATGTGATATTTTGGCCTAGTGTGATGGTTCTTTCAACTTTCAACTTTCTGAAACCCTGAGATTCCCGACCACTGAGCCGAACTGAGAAACTGAAGAACTGAAGAACTATTTAATATTATTTATGCATCTTTTTTTATTGTTAGCCTGTTTCATGGAAACTCAGTACCACCCATATGTCAAGCAGATAAGAGTATAAATACTTATGCAGCATCATACCTGCAGAAGAAAAATAACTCCATATCTTAGATCTTGTGCAATTTTAATTCATTTTTGAAATTTCCTCTTGTTCCGTTTGCAGGTGGGTCAGTTTCCAACCATTGCTTTCAGAGAAAAACTTCTCACTCTCTCAAGTACAAATCAGACGTCAATGATCCAGTATCTCCCCTCAAAATGTGTTGAATTATATTTAGAGAAGAATAAGATAAAAGGACGTAATACATTTCCAATGAAAGGAGCAACACCAGCATTTTTTCATAACGAGGCCCCGATCTTTGTATCCATCTCCTTCTCCATCCTACCCTCATTCATGAACAAGACACTTAACTTCCTCTCCTTGAGGCAGAAACCAGTCTCCAAGGTAGCAGTCCTGTTTGAGAACCACATCTTCAAACTGACACCTGGTTCATTCATTTCAAATTTGAAAAAAATAAATGTACTTAACACACTGAAAGGAGCCTTGCCTCCTTAAGTAAAGTTTTAATTACAGCAACCTTAAATTACTGTGTCACGCATCCATTTACCAAGGATAGGTTCATCATGTCTAAAATGGGGCCAGGAACCAAAAGTAATGCTTCCTTAAATAATTTGTGGGTCCAACATACTAACCTTTTGTTATTGTGGTCCCAGTTCTCTTCAGGTTATAGACCAGTTCCCCCAGTGTAGTTCTGGGGCTGTTTCCTCACCATTCTCTAGATCATGTGTACCCCACGAGATGAGATCTTGCATTGAGCCAAGGGAGATTGTCAGTGATCTTGGATTTATTATTTATTATTGTGACTCACAGTATCCTAAATGTATTACTGTATGTTTTTTTTACTCAAGAAAATGTTAAAAAGTAAGTTATGTTATGTTATATATTGCTAACTGTAAGTAGCCTGATTTCTAAGGCAGTGTCTCCCAACCCTGCTCCTCAAAGCAAATTGCACTGCATGTTTTAGATGGTTCCCTGATTCAGCACACTTGACTTCAACCAACGCTAATTAACAAGCTTTCAATAAACTCCAATCATCTTAATCAGGTGTGTTAAATCAGGGAACAATCTAAAACATGCAGGGCTATGGGCCTTGACGACCAGAGTTGTCAAACAGTGCTCTAAGGATACAAAGCTCTGCCTCTGGTATTCCAAATTCCTAAAGTGCATCGCTTCTCTAGCCGCTTGAATTAAATAAAGATCTGGAGTCTCATTTATAAAGCTTGCTTACGCACAAAACGGGGTCTTAAAACGGCGTAAGTCACTTTCTATGCCAAGTTTGGGACTTATAAAAAAAAGCTTGGAGAAAAAATGTGCACAACTTTAAGCACAGTAAGGATCTTGCTTACGCATATTTTGGACATAGGGGACACTGGCAGCGCAGCCAGTGAGATGAAAAACTTTTGAATTTAGCCCATATTTTCAGACTTGTGGAGCTTCACACACACACAGTCAGCTCCCAACCCTGTCTCTGAACTCAGAATTAAAATGAGAATCTGAATGAAAATATGTTGCATTTAAGAATTATATCACATGTAACTAAAGATAAAAGACATCCAAGAAAATAAGGATAAAAGGAACCCAGGAGAAAATCCAAACAAGAGCACCAACGAACAGAGAAGGGAGGATAGAGGGAAACACAAGCACCAGATAGAGATTCAAACAGAAAAACCTTCTAATAAGAGAAATGAAGTAAAACAGAACAAAAACAGACAAATGAGATCAGGAAAAACAAATAAAAGATTGAAACAACCCAAAAACAATGAAACAAAAGTGTAAATATCTAAGGAGAGAGAAGTGAAAATATGGAAGGGAGATAGGACCAAAAATAACACTAACATCCTAAAGTAAAACATAACAGAAGCTAATGCCTAGAAATAAACAAAAAATTATAAGGTAAGCTGAATAAGGAAATGAAATTTTATTTGTGTCCGATTATTTATTTTATATAAATACATGCTGTAAAAATGGCTTTAAAAAGAGGTGGTGACCTAAAACACACTGTGGGTCTAAACCTGAAGTATTACCTTCATCCACACCAATTTTGACAGCGATAAACCAAAAAATTTATATTCTGCACACATTTTTTTAACTACAGGTCAAAGGTGGTCAAAAGTGTGCCATATGCTCCATCTCCTGGGTAAATGCCGTAGTCCTCACTGAATTAAAAATATCATCAGAATCATAACTTCATCTTACCATATAAAGCTCCACGGCTTCATTCAATGTTGTATTTTGATTATAAAGGGTGTTTGGACAAGGTGCTAAAACAATATGTTACTGGTACGCACTGTGCGTAATCTCTTCATGAATAAGACATTTTACGCACGTCATATACAATGGCTGCGAACAAGTCCGCCCGGTCAAGTTATATATCTGCGTTTACAGCATTACATTGGCTATTCGGTGCGTCAGTCATCAGAGTTCTGGACCGCGACTGGTTCGAGCTACTTACCATAACGTTACTTTCCATCCATGCGCCACTGGTTGGAGATCTACACTACGTAAGGAAAACACTGGGGGTGTTTCTCAATGTCAAGGCCCCTCGCCTACCAAGGCAATGCCTCGGTAGTCGAGGCACCTTGCTAACGAGGACACTGTCCTTCCTTGGTCAAAGAAAACAGTTAAATGGAACAGACTTGCATCATGTGACCGCGGCTGCCCAGGGCCCGCCTTTTGCTTACGCGCACTGTTTATATATTTTATTATATATTGATATATATTTATATTGTAATATTTATGTTATATTTTACATGTTTAAGTTTCAATATAGATGTATAACGAGTTTTAATTTTTAAATTGTGTATATATTGGTTAAATCAAATGTGAAAGCGAGTTAGTACCTGCTAGCAACCGAAGCTGCAACTTCGAAAATACCACAATGTATTCTGGGAAATTTTTGACCGAGGGAAGGCATCAAAGAAACTCCCATGTATCCTCGGTCAGTTAGCTAAACGGCAGACAAACGGAGGACAGACGCCTCGGTAGCATGTGAACATTGGAACACGCCTTGGCGGTCCCTGATGACGTGTCTCCTAGGGAACCGGGGCGGGACCAAGGTATCAAGGCGAGGTTCCTTGGCATTGAGAAACACCCCGGCTGAATTTTTTATTTTTTTTCTGGGCATGCTCAGTGACCTTTGTAGGCGGAAGTGAATCGGAAACAAAGCCGTAAAGACTACAAAAATGGCCTTAGACATTTCGGGAGCGCATTTTCACTGTTTGTTTTACATTTTTTATCGGTTTTGCTGTTGTCCGGGACTAATCACATTGGAGGACTTTAATCGGACCTTTATTGATGTAAAAAGACCATTTTAGTCCAAAATGGATCGGTTTTGTCACGTTTATTGGACTACAAAGTGGTGAGTTCCATTTTTCTATACCTCCATCAGGAGAACGTTTGTGTTGGCAAAAGCGCTCACTGTGTCTTCAGTTATGATTGTATCCTTAAACGCCAGACATAATTGGAATCAAAAGACTCTTAGCTTTCCAATGATATAAAATATGTATAGGTTCATAGAAGTTAGAAGTCAGAAAATCGGTGGATTTAAACTAGAAAATGGGCTGGGCCAGCCCGCGGGCCCTCGGAACGTTAACAGGTTTTAAATATCTAGGAGTGCTTAAACTTATTATGTTCTGTTGTAATTTGGTTTTATTTGTTTTAATTTGATTTTATTCCAATCGTATTGTTGCTACAAGAAGTAATCATTATTCTAATTTTATGTTTATTGTTCTCATTTGTTTTTGCTTGTGGCTTTTATTGTTTTATTTTTACTCTTGTTGTCTTGTTATACATTTTCTTATTGCTGACTATATGTTTGCTTTTTATTGTGAAGCACTTTGGTGGCCTTTTGGCTGAGTAAAGCTCTATACAGATAAACGTTGATTGATTGAAATAAAATGGTATTTCCGTGCCTCCACATTGCGTTTTCTCCACCTCTTGGTTGCCATGGTTACTCGTGAACCGCCCCATATAAGCCGGCTTAACTCGATGCAGAATATTCACCAGGCACTTTGCATTGTCCTTTTATGGCAGAGAGTGGGTGTGTAGGTGGCGTACAGCTTAAGTATGGTTTTAGTAGGGATTCTATGCAAAGTTTTATAAATGACACCTGCTGCATAATTTTGCGCCCGCTGTGAGGTTTGTGCACGTTTTTCACCTGTCCTAGATTCACTGCATTGGCTTCCCATATGATTTGGGATCAATTTTAAGGTTATTTTAATGGTTTTTAAGTGTCTTAATGGTCTTGGGCCTTCTTAACTCTCTGAACTGCTTTTATCGTATTAACCTTCGCAGTCTCTGCGCTCCTCTGGCAGTGGTCTTGTTGTCATCCCTAAAGTTCAGACACGCACTCATGGTGAGGCGTCTTTCCATTATTATGGCCCTCAACTCTGGAACAGGCTGCCAGAGATCCTCAGGGCCATCATTTTAAATCTGTACAGCACTTTGAGTTGCAATTGTATGAAAAGCGCTTTTATAAATAAAGTTTGATTTAGCAAGCACAAACCTTTGATGAATCAAAGCCTTATTGTTTCATAGTGTTTAGAGTAGGAACTGAAGCTGAGATTAGTTTAACACATAGAAAGTAATGTGTTTAAAACCCCACCAATAGCATTATTCATGAATCAGGGGCTCTGCTGCTTTTTTTGTTATTTTCCTGCTTGTTACTTCATTGGGCTAAAACTTTTTTGTGCTCCAAAGCCCCTCAAAATATCAAAACCCCCACAAAAAAACAACTTGTTTCAATGCTTCAGAAATTTTATTTTGCAAGAGAAAAGAAGTTTGGGTTTAGTTGAGCTAAAAGCATTCTTTCCACAACACATTCAGTTTGCTCTTTGACCTTTGACCAAAGAGACGATCCACCTCCTGAATCTTGTCGCTTCACTCATTTCGTAGCGTTACAGCAGAGGGAGAGGGAAGTAAAGAAAAGTATGATTGATTAGAGATCTTCGTTGTAGATGCTCGTCAGTTCCGCTCTCACTTCCTGACGCAGACGAATGGGTATCGGTAACTGCATGGGTAGTCTATCCCACATCTGCGAGCTGCAAGAACAAAAGAAATGATACAACAACGATTTTCACCATGAAGTCAAATATTTGCTTTATGCATGATTAAATGTATAAATGCTGTTTTAATTCTGCTGTAATTCATTGCGAGGCAGTTAAGGCTGCTGCTGCTAGAAGGCCTTGAGGAACACCAGTTTCTGAAATAGAAGCGTGAGCCATCACTCCAAAACCAGACACGCTCCTAGAACGATATAACAAAGGGAGAAAGCAGAAGGAGTTTTCATCCCTTTTTTCTCTGAGTTTTTAATGTTTTGAAACTGATAAAAGACAAAAATAAACTTTCTTACAAATTTTACTGAAGAGTAATTATGAGGATTCCTTCAACATACCTGCTGAGCATCAGAACCTCCAATCCAAGACATTTTGTAAGATCGAGCCTTGCTGTAAATGAAGCGTTGCAGCCAACTATATTCACTGGTGCTCCATGCAGATGCAAGGTTTGCACCACGGGCCGTACAGTAGTGCTAGAGGGGTTAATACAAACCAAAGATTAAATTCAGAAACTACACGGTCTGAGAGAAGAAACGCCTCCTATGCACTAACATCCTGCAGTAATCTTTAGCTGTAATTGATTTATTGAATTAGACCAAAATAAAAATAGAGTAAAACTAAAATGTGCTGTGTCCCAGCTGCCTTCTCACTTTCTCTAAAATACATCATGTGTCTCACAAACTGTACGATTTCCCTTAGAATCAATATGAATTTTGACTTTGTTTAATTTTTTTGTATTTGTACCTGTTTGCTCTAGAAACGATATTAAACATATCCAGGCTTAATCTATGTAAGCTAAAAGCTTTAATAGTTTTCTATGTAAAAAACAACTTGTTACCTCAGCTTGAGCCCAGGTGTAACTGGCTCCAACATAGAGGAAACAGCGAGATCCATATTTTGTCCAACCGCAAGGGCAAGATGTCGCTCTCTTGGCCACATGACTTGGTTCTGAAGGAAATACAGACAACAATGTTATCCACTAAAATCTCAACATCCGTTTTCAAGAATCATTCATGTCTGTTTCTTTAACACAAAACATTATTCATGAAAAAGTAAACGATTAAAATGATCTACCTGATGTGTCGGCATCACTTCCTTCATCTGTTGAAAGAATTTCACCATTTAAGGTAGTTCAGATTTTGTAGCTAATTAGTTTGAATATTTACTGTAACTATAAACGAAGTTAATTTATTTCAACTAACCCTCTGGAGCTTCTTTATCTTCCTTAGTTTCATCTTCTTCAACTAGAAAAACCCCACAAACATTGATATGTGATTGAATCTATTATAAGTTTTAAGATAATTAAGGAAAAGTACATTGACTTGCTGTATTTACCAGGCTTCCTACATCTTCTTCGTTAATAAATCTAATTACACTCACCATCTGGAACAGTTTCTTCAATCGTAGGTTCTAGGAAAGATAAAAGTAGTTATAAAGAAATACAGAAGGTCTTAATCATAAATCATAAATGCCAGTCAACAGACTGTCAAATAGAGTTGCACCTAAGTGTTTTAGCTTCACAAGCTGAAGCTGTGAATACATTAGATTTGCTCTACAAAAAGCATCTAGAAATAATTTGTAATCAAGCTCCACAGAAAATATCTCTATATGTTTCTTTATTATTGCGTATGAGGCTCACCTTCAGTCCCAGTTTCATTCTTGGTATCTGTGGAGGTTAGAGACAGGCTTATTGTAGAAATACTTTATGTACTCAGCTGTTTCATCTTCTTACAACAGACTGTGTAGTTCATTCTCAGCACTGATGGATTTTCAAACTAGGGATGTTTAAATCTAATCCCCACTATTCAAAAGGATTTTACAGAGGCATGTTTTATTAATCAGACCCACTCAGCTGGTTGCCCTGTTGACTGTGGTGGTAAAGCAATAACAAGCTACTTTCAAATAGAAAATGAGCTCAGCAGGAAAAAAAGCACAATATATAAACAGATAGTCTTGTAATGTAAAGATATTGATGCATGAAGCATATACACACATCATTTGTTCAAAACACCTTAAAGTACAATAAAGTACTTGTATATGTATACCCCACATGTAGTGGGGAGTAAATATGCATGTATTAGACTGAGAAACAATAATACTCTAAATCCACCTTGGGATAAAAAAAAAATATTGGGAGGTCCTTAGACTGAGCATGATTATCGACTAAAAATACAACCTTCTCTATGGTTAACATATACAGATACTTACCAGCAGCATGGCTAAGAGCCAGCAGAGTGCAAAGAAGGAACGACAGAGTCAGGAGCTTCATGGTGGAGATAATGGAGGTGGAGATAAATATTCACCTTGGAAAAAAAAGAAATACAGTCAATCAAATACATTGACTTATATAAAACTGATTGTTAGTCTAATGAAAAATGTCAACACTGTTTTTTACCAACCCCCAGAGCAGATTTACCTTCTTTCCTTCAGTTGAGATTCAGACTGTATCCTCAGCTTTCCTGTCTGGAAGTGATGATCAAGTCCAAGACCAAATCTTATTTTTTTGTTCCTGCCAGGCTCCAAAACAAGAACTTGGCCCATGTATGTCAGTGTTGTGGACACACACATGGTAAAACAGACATATTAAATAACCCATGTTCATTCCAGCTATGGTATTGTGTTACATTTGTCATGAATGGCTCATATAACTCGATTTTGGGCGTATTTTCGGTTTGGTGCAAGTTGCTTAGAAAGGAGACTGATCAAACATTCATCTCTTCCTTCAAATATTAAAACAGCCATCTCAGGTTTTTATGTTCGTTTAGAGTTTAGACTCACGTGTTTACAGGTTTCAGCAGATCTCTGCTACATTTACCCTTTGCGTAGTAGGGTACAATTCTGTATTTTTGAGATTTGGCATATTGCAGGTTTATGCTTGTGCTACAAAACATCAGATTTAAAAGGTCTGTTCTTAACCTATTGCTGCTCATCAGGTGTGTTGAAGCTGAGACAAAACTCCAGCAAATGGAACGCCGGGCCAAGAGAATCTGAACTGGACGCCACTGCCGCATTGTGACTAAAAACACTGGCCTACTATCATGTTACTCTGTTAAAATACAATTATTGTATATGTTTTCTTATACTTTTGCATATTGACTAAAGTTCACAATGTGATGCAAGAACAAAAGTGTGAAAGAACATACACAAATGACCTTCTTTAACTTGGTTGTAGCATACATAAACTGGAGCTGAAACAAAAACAGCTCACATTTCACAAAAACTAAGAAACCTTTTAGAAATCTACCTGAAGTCCAAACGGTCAAAGAAGGCAACTGGAGATTTATAGCTTTGGTATTTCATCAACTTAACGGACGGAGACCTGTTTTAAAGGGGTCTATAAGTTCAATGATAACTATCAATGCAGCTCCCCACTGTTCAGGTTCTCAAGTAAAAAGGACAAAACAGAGAGAAGTTCTTACCCTAAAATCCACACATCAGTTCAATGCAAAAATGAAACATTATCGGTATTTGCTTATCTATCATATTCACCCGATACATAACACCAAACTAAAAGCCTCCCCACCAAACAGTAAGTGACTTTCATTTACAAGGAAGTTGTTCAAAGGGTTTGGCAACGATGTTTACACAAGACAAACTTAATTTCCCTTTTAGTGATAACTTTACAAAGACTGTTGGATTCCAAATTTCCTCTTGTCATTGCTATAAATGATCAGTTAAGACATACTCAGCAACATTTCTCTTCTTTTAACCTCAAGCTGTGTAAATTTACTGAACTGCATTGATTTAATGACATAACCCCAGATTTCTCAGCATCAGGCTGTACCTTGCTAATGATGCTTGATGTCTTCATTCCCATTAAGTGTCAGATGAAGAAAATACACACTACAGAGACTGGATGTAAATGGTATGCAAATATAGTCAAATTCAATATCTTCTGTTATACTTTTTAGTAATATCAATCACATGAATTGAAAAGTGATAACATTTGGTCTCAGTGTGGTGCAAATAAATAACATCTAGTTGTTACTTCTAGTTAGGACAATTCAGAAAATTCACTGAAGAATCTTCAGGTGTCATAATATGATTAAACATCAACAGAGTTCATTTAGAAATCATCTAATTAAAGTAACTCCATTTTACAGTTTCCATCCCAATGTCTATCATGTACAACAGATTGTCTAATATTGTTAGGTCAAGGCCAAACTTTCTTCTTTGCTCAGGAGTTACAGTCAACATCCATCGATGCAAATGTTGCTCACTGAATCCTTATCAACGTGTTAAAGTAAGTTTGGTCAGGGATTTTCCTACCTTGTGTAAAAATATCACAGGCATTACTTTGAAAAATTGCAACAAAGCTCAAACTGCATAACTTTGGGGCACACGGAAAAAAGCACATTCACACATTGTTTCTATGTGATCTAAAACTAAAGTAAATAATTCAGGGAATTTTCTAATATTTATCCAGTTAATGGCTCAGCTTGTCCTTCATTGAGAAAATAAATTCCTTAGAATTTGTGAGTTACCTGATACCTGATGGTGGATAAAATAATGGTTCATTTTTAATCAAGCCATTAATCTATATATTGAACAATGATGTGGACACTCCCTATACTCCCCCCACAAAAGAAAACAAACTGATGCTGAAGCCCTTGTTCTACAATGCGTCATGATATGAACGAGAATACGCTAACTAAAACCAGTTTTATATACCTTATTTTCATTGTATCTGATGATTTGGCAGTATAAATCCACTCGGTGATTGAATAAACTAGATCTTGAACTATTTGCTCTGTCTTCTCTGATTGTGATGGATTAATCAGACTTTGACAACATTTTTAATCAGGCAGGAAACTGAATCAGGATGTTTGTTCAGAGGCGTGTCAACAACTTCATTAAAACTAGTAATTTTAGACCACGGTTGAAGGGCAGGTATCATTCATGCATGTATCGAGTTACTGATAGCTCAGTCATCCATTAAGTATCACATTATTTACATATTAACCCTCACAGACCTTACAGACGGAATGATACTGCTGAAATCAAGACACATCAGACCAACATTTCTTTAATCTGTTATCCAACATCACTGTACCTGTGTAAATTGCAGCTCTGTTTCCTGTTCCTAGCTGACAAAAGCAGCGTCCGGTGCGGTCCTCTGCTGCTGTAGCCCATCTTCTTCAAGGTTTGATGTGTTGTGTATTCAGAAATGTTATTTGGGATACTATGGTTGTAATGAGGCCCTTTTAGAGCTACTGATCCTTTCGTATCGTTTCAAACCAGTCTGCTTATTATCCTCTCTTCAATCAACAAGACGGTTTCAACTACACTCGTTCCGCTCTCTGGATACAATCTCTTCTCTCGACCAAACTCTGTATAAATATCTTGATATAGCAGAATGTTCTGAGAAACTCAGACCAGGCCATCTGGCACAAACATCCAGGTCGTGTTCAGTCTCTTAGATGCCCTTTCTTTCCCATTCTGTTGCTCCGTCTGAACCCAGACTAGTGACCTGCAGATGTCTATATCAGACTGGCTTGAGTAAAAGTGTCACTGCGTTTATTCTATTTGGATTAAGGTGAAATATGTTGCTTTGGTTCTTTAAAAGGTTAAAGGGGAAGTTCTTATGCAAGTATTAATGCATAGTGAAATTAAAACCCTCAACCTTCTCTGGAAAAGAAAGAAAAAAACTCACAAAAAATAAACCAATTCTCAACATATATTTCATTTCACTCTATGTGAATTAAACATGTAATAATTTAGCTATAAATTCATGTAAACTCCTGTTTTAGCTTCCCTTCATTGGCTCCCTGTTAAATCCAGAATAGAATTTAAGATCCTTCTTCTTACATACAAAGCCCTTAATAATCAAGCTCCATCATACATCAGAGATCTAATTGTTCCTTATGTTCCTAACAGAGCCCTTCGCTCTCAGACTGCAGGTTTACTTGTAGTTCCTAGGATTTCTAAAAGTACAATGGGAGGCAGATCTTCTAGTTATCAGGCTCCTCTCCTGTGGAACCAGCTCCCAGCTTTAGTCCGTGAGGCAGACACTCTGTTTACTTTTAAGGCCAGGCTTAAAACTTTCCTTTTTGATAAAGCTTATAGTTAGAGTGGCTAAGGTCATCCTGAGCTATCTCTGTAGTTATGCTGCTATAGGCTTAGACTGCTGGAGGACAGACTTACCAATTTTCTTCACTCTGCTACTTCCTTTTCTACTACAACTCTCCAGTTGTATTACAGTACATTCTGTTATTTCGACTGTTAACTTTGTTTTCTCTCAGTGTTTTTCTCCCCATAGAAGATATACCTGGTCTGGTATCCTGCTTGGCTGCAATGCCCTGTAGGACGGGGAGCATCGACTGGGATGATCCTCCCAGTAACTGAACATCCACTGTGTCCTGTAATCAATTTTTTACTTTCTGTAACATAGAAAGTTCTCTTATATCAGATCTTCTGTTCCTTCTGTGTTTCTGCTCTGTCTTCTCAAACCCCCAGACGGTCGTGGCAGATGGACGCTCCTACTGAGCCTGGTTCTGTTGGAGGTTTCTTCCTGTTAAAGGGGAGTTTTTCCTCTCCACCGTCGCTACATGTTTGCTCAGTATGAGGGATTGCTGAAGGATTGCTGTGGTTGGAAAGTATGCCCAACCTCACGCCAATGACTGACGCAATCTGCTGGGATTCCTTAAATAGGAAACTTCTTAACTGATTGGAATGTTTGTATAAAAGTATTGAAATGACTTCTTGTTAAGTGCCTTGAGAGGACATCTGTTGTGAATTCGCGCTATATAAAAAAACTGAACTGAATTGAAGGTATGTACTTAGTGTCTTTTTGTCAGGTGAGTGTCAGTTCAAACATGAAACTAAATCAGGGAGTTGTCAGAAAATACTTTGTTTGATTTGCAAACATTCTCCAGAATATCAGTTCCATCTAAAGTAAACAGAAACTTCAGGTTCATTTGGTATGATCATTTATTAAACGGCAAAATACTCCATGTTTATTTAAAACTGGATTTTTAAATGGTAAACACTCATATTGTGCATTAACTGGTCCACAAACAACCCCATACTGCCTTTCCAACTTAGTCTGTTTACAATTAGGTCAATAAAATCTCAAGCCTTTACATTACCATTATTTAACAAAAAAAAGCCGTTTTTGCTATTTCTAAATCCTGATGTCATGTAATGGTTATGTTAATAATAATAATAATAATAATAATAATAATAATAATAATAATGATAAAACATTTTATTTAATAGCGCCTTTCAGGACACCCAAGGTCACTTCACAAGATAACAACATAATAAAATCCAGTACAATAAATAAGATAAATAAAAACAACATGGAAATAGTAAGATAGTAAGATATAAGTTATCGGCAGATTAAACAGATGAGTCTTGAGTCTGGATTTGAAAAGGGTGAAGCTGTCAATGTTCCTGATTTCTGGGGGGGGGAGTGAGTTCCAGAGACGAGGTGCAGAGCGACTGAAAGCTCTGCTCCCCATGGTGCTGAGGCGGGGAGAAAGAACAGTAAGGTGGAGGGAATAGTACCCAAAGGTAGAGCTGAGAATAGGTGGAGACCGATGAATAAAGGAATTTAAATAGAGGATCTGACCATGAAGTGAGGAGCGTTTTAATTAAAAAGGTGAGCAAAGGAACAGATGAAGAACATCAGTGGGAGAATGTGACATTGAGGCTAAAATCACCTAAAGCTAATAAAATAGACAGAAATTAAGCTAAGCTCAACACCCTACAGGTCAGGGCGACACTGGCGGCATCAGTATTCAGCAGCAGACCTCTGAGCACTACCAGTAGGCAAGGCTAGTGAAGTGCCTTGCCCAATGACTCAAGGACCGAGATGGACAGAGTAGAGACTTGAACTGGCAAGTCTCCGGTTACAGGATGATCTCCTACCTCTTGAGGTAGATCCAACAGTGACCAGCAGATGCTCACCTTCAAGTATCACAACAATAGACATTTAGCTTGAAGAAGAACTAAACTAGTTGGGTTATGTCGTAGTTAGAATTGACAGTTTCCTCAGTAGAAATGAATAAGGATGTTTGTTCAGAGGACTGTTGGCTCAGTTATAATTACTGATGTAGGTTAACATTGACTTTAATCCCAGATATTCTTCATGTCTGTATCTGGTAACTGAGTGTCCAAACAACAATCAATGTGATGCTCAGAAGAAACCATTAAATCTGCAGGGTCAAAATGTTCTCTTTCCCTAAGGAATCCATGGGTCATACAGTATTCTGCTTTTTCAATATGGAATAAAGAAGAAAACTGAATGCCTCGTTAAACACATTTAATAGTTCACTTTGAATATAGTTCCATTGCTTTAAAAACCTAAATACACTTAAATATTACGATGACAAACTAAATAATAATTTAATTAATGATATATTAAGGCTAATTGTTTTTAATTAAATAATTAACATCACCCTCCATGGATTTTTAGACAGAAATTCAAACGTGTTTTTTTAAACATTGTTTTCGGAGCTACAGAAGCTCATAATAAATTATACAAAATTACTCAAAAAAAAAAGGTGTCAGATGAGCTTCAGCTAAAACACATGTAACTGAACCAGTAAGTCCTCAGAGATGTGTCTTTGCCCTGCAAACCTTGTCACTATGTCAGTTCCAATAAAGCAAATAATTACTTCAAGCACAGTCGGTTGGCCCTCTGGTGGACTGAGTCAACAAGAACATATAATTTAACATGTATCTTTTACTCAACATGTTGCAAACAACGACAGAGAAGAAAAAACCCTACAGATTTCGACACACTTTTTTGAAAATAGTCTATTGATCAGTATCACCCCTTATCTTTCTAACCACCCACCTCTTAATCGGGGTCAGGAGGAACTTGGTTCTAACCAAGGTTGTAAAATATCTCTGGTGGACAGACGCAACAGAGCTGCAGAGTTACAGAGTGAAACAACCCTTAATATCAAGTGAGGATTTACAAGCTAAAAAAATAGTTAATAGTTCAGAGCTGAAAATGTTCTGAAGTCCTTTTTAGCAACATCTAATTTATCCAAAATCTAAGTTATCCAATTGTGCAAAGGCTTCCAAATGAGCTTAGAACAACACCTCCTTGTGGTTCAGTGCTGGAATCTTTAGCAGATGGGTTTGTAAATTTCTTGTTTGATTGCAGATCGATACCATTTTTACACATATCTGCTGAGTTTCTTGAATCTCCTAAACAAAACCCTAGTGTGGCACTAGTGTGATGGTTCTAACAACTTACTGAAAGCCTGGGATTCCCGACCACTGATCTGAACTAAGGTACTTAAGAAGTGTTTTGGAAAAGAGGTAAAAAAATAAAATAAAATAGCATTTTTTTATTTCGTTTGCCTATTTCATGGAAACTCAGCACCACCAATATGCCAAGCAGATAAGAGTATAAATACTTGTGCAGCATCTTATCTGCAGAACCATTGTTTTAACTTAGATCTTGTAGTGCAATTTTAATCTACTTCTGATATTTCCTCTGGTTGCAGGTGGGTCAGTTTCCAATCATTGCTTTTAGAGTAGAACTTCTCACTCTCTCAAGTACGAATCAGACATCAACGCTCCAGTATCTCCTCACAAAATGCGTTCAATCATATTTGGAAAACAATAAGATGAAAAAGATGTCATGAAGTTCCTATAAAAGGGGCAACGCCGGCATTTTTTCATAACGCGGCCCCGATCTTTGTTAACCATCTCCTTCTCTATCCTACCCTCACTCATGAACAAGACACTTACATTTCTCTCCTGGGGGCAGAAGGTAGCAGTCCACCTTTTTCTGTTTGAGAACCACATCTTCAAAGTGAAACCTGGTTAGCACCCACTGTCTCTCACCTCTCAAAGGGCGTCTCTTGACAGAAGTGTACAGGGGACATACTCTGTCCTGTTGGCTGTATCCCCATTTTGACACTAGTGCTACCACGTAGCCCTCGCTTCTTAAAACAAGTCAAACTTTTTTATAGGTTTTCATGTTGCCAAACTGGATCAATGAACCTAAACTTTAAATGAAAAAAGTGATTCGGTATGCTACCAAAAATCACTCAGTAAATGTCCTGCTTTTTATGGGTGTAATTATCAAACAGGTGGTTTCCAGTTTCTTAACCTTTGAAGCCTAAAACTGATGCATTTTGGCCTGAACTCAGCAACAACACTGGGCAGAATGCATTGTTTTTTTTATAAAGAGGTGAAGAAGAAGAAGTGAATGTGCTTCCAGTCAACGCTGCAGGCCTCCGTATATCGAATTGTGTTTCAGTAAAGACCACTGTTTGAAGATTCAACATACAGAAGTGATGGTTAAACATAACGAACATGGGAAGATGTTTGTGTGTGGTTTGTACCCTATAAAGAGACACGGTGACCATAGCTCTTTCAGAGAATCTCTTATTGGCTTTGATTTCCCTCTGATTGTGCAGAGATCTGTTTAACATGGGGCTGTTTGTAATAAAATCATTTTTATTCATCCAAGCCTGTCTATCAGAGTCCTCACTGGAGCATGTCATGTAGGCACCCTAAAAGGTGCAAGAACCAAATCTTTGATTTACATCACTCGCATAGAGTACATATTGTTTCTTGTCACTTGTTCAGACAACATAAAGAATACAACATACAAAAAAACAATATTTTTTATTATTAGCATTGTTGATACTTTTGGCTTTCCTCGGGAAAGATGCAGGTGTAAATGTGGTCAGTGTCATTTTTCAAAAGAAAAAGATTATGGGAAGTTCAATTATAAAGACCAAACATGCAGAACCAAACACCAACATGGAGAGCAGCAAACATTTCCTTCACTCAGTCAAAAGAACATACCATGCATCATTCTTCTGGCCGCTCAGTCAATTCAATTCAATTCAATTCAGTTTATTTATATAGCGCCAATTCACAACAGATGTCATCTCAAGGCACTTAACAAGAAGTCATTTCAATACATTTATACAAACATTCAAATCAGTTAAAAAGTTTCCTATTTAAGGAATCCCAGCAGATTGCATCAGTCATTGGCGTGAGGTTGGGCCCCGTTGATGCAGACTTTCCAACCACAGCAATCCTTCAGCAATCCCTCATACTGAGCAAGCATGTAGCGACGGTGGAGAGGAAAAACTCCCCTTTAACAGGAAGAAACCTCCAACAGAACCAGGCTCAGTAGGAGTGGCCATCTGCCACGACCGTCTGGGGGTTTGAGAAGACAGAGCAGAAACACAGAAGGAACAGAAGATCTGATATAAGAGAACTTTCTATGTTACAGAAAGTAAAAAGTTGATTACAGGACACAGTGGATGTTCAGTTACTGGGAGGATCATCCCAGTCGATGCCCCCCATCCAGCAAGGCATTCCAGCCAAGCAGGATACCAGACCAGGTATATCTTCTATGGAGAGAAAAACACTGAGAGAAAACAAAGTTAACAGTCGAAATAACAGAATGTACTGTAATACAACTGGAGAGTCGTAGGAGAAAAGGAAGTAGCAGAGTGAAGAAAATTGGTAAGTCTGTCCTCCAGCAGTCTAAGCCTATAGCAGCATAACTACAGAGATAGCTCAGGATGACCTAAGCCACTCTAACTATAAGCTTTATCAAAAAGGAAAGTTTTATGCCTGGCCTTAAAAGTAAACAGAGTATCTGCCTCACGGACTAAAGCTGGGAGCTGGTTCCACAGGAGAGGAGCCTGATAACTAAAAGATCTGCCTCCCATTCTACTTTTAGAGATCCTAGGAACTACAAGTAAACCTGCAGTCTGAGAGCGAAGGGCTCTGTTAGGAACATAAGGAACAATTAGATCTCTGATGTATGATGGAGCTTGATTATTAAGGGCTTTGTATGTAAGAAGAAGGATCTTAAATTCTATTCTGGATTTAACAGGGAGCCAATGAAGGGAAGCTAAAACAGGAGAAATGTGATCTCTCTTTTTAATATTCATCAGAACTCTTGCTGCCGCATTTTGGATCAACTGAAGGCTTCTAATGGCATTTTGTGGTCTACCTGATAGTAAAGAATTACATTAGTCCAGCCTTGAGGTAACAAATGCATGGACTAGTTTCTCAGCATCACTCCTGGACAGGATGTTTCTAATTTTAGCAATATTCCGGAGGTGAAAGAAAGAAATCCTAGAAACCTGTTTAATATGGGATTTAAATGTCAAGTCTCGGTCAAAAATAACGCCGAGGTTATTTACGTTATTACTGGGGGCCAATTTCATGCCATCCAGATGAAGTGATTGACTAATCAGTTTCTGTTTAAGAACTTCTGGTCCAAAGACAGCAACTTCTGTTTTGTCAGAGTTTAAAAGCTAAAAGTTTTGGGTCATTCATGTTTTTATGTCTTCCAGACATGCCTGTAATCTACCAAACTGACTGGGTTCATCAGGATTTATGGATAAATATAGTTGTGTATCATCTGCATAGCTGTGGAAATTTATCCCATGCTGTCTAATGATTCTACCAATTGAGAGCATATATATGGTGAACAGAATTGGTCCAAGCACAGAACCCTGTGGAACTCCACAATTAACCCTTGAGAGTGAAGAAGATTTATCATTTAGATGAACAAACTGGAATCTATCAGACAAATATGATTTAAACCAGCCTAGGGCTGTTCCTTTGATCCCTGCAACATGTTCAAGCCTTTCTAAGAGAATATTATGATCGACTGTGTCAAAAGCAGCACTGAGATCTAACAAAACCAGAACAGACACCAGTCCATTATCTGAGGCCATGAGAATATCATCAGTAACCTTCACCAGTGCTGTTTCAGTGCTATGATGAGCTCTAAAACCTGACTGAAACTCTTCAAACAGCTCGTTATTGTTTAAATGCTCACAGACTTGATTAGCAACAATTTTCTCAAGGACTTTGGATAAGAAAGGAAGGTTAGATATAGGTCTGTAATTCACTAAGTCATCTTGATCAAGGGAAGGTTTCTTGAGTAAAGGTTTAATTACAGCTATTTTAAATTCCTGTGGTACGTATCCGTTTACTAAGGATAGATTCATCATATCCAAAATGGGGCCAGGAACCAAATGGAACACTTCTTTAAATAATTTGGTTGGAATTGGGTCCAACATACAAGTTGAAGGTTTAGATGAGGCTAATATTTTTGATAATTCCGAAAGCTCGACTGAATCAAAACAGCCTAAGCACAACTGAGGATCTACAGTTCTTTCCGATACTGCCTCATTTACTGAGGAAGAAGTAATCATGTTTGGGAGGATGCCAATGATTTTATTTTTAATAGAATTAATTTTATTTACGAAGAATCCCATAAAATCATCACTGCTAAGAGCTGGGGGAATAGTTGGCTCAACAGAGCTATGACTCTGTGTAAGTTTGGCAACTGTACTAAAAAGAAACCTAGGATTGTTTTTATTCGCCTCTATTAATGATGAAAAATATGCTGTTCTAGCTTGTCGAAGGGTCTTTTTATACAGCAATAGACTGTTATTCCAGGTTAAATAGGAATCCTCTAGGTGTGTAGAGCGCCATTTTCTCTCCAACTTCCTAGTATTTTGCTTTAAAGTACGCAACTCTGCGTTAAACCAAGGAGTCAGCCTCCTATGGCTAGCCACTTTCTTTTTTAAGGGGGCTACACTATCTAATGCCAAACGCAATGAGGACGTAACGCTGTTAACCAGATCATCAATTTCTGAAGGGTTAGAGATAGAATTGCTGCCATCCACTGTGTTACCCTGAGACACTAAGGAAAGTAAGAATGGAACAGATTCTTTAAAAATTGTTACAGCATTGTCTGATAAAGCTCTACTATAATGAAATTTTCTTTCAGATTTAAAATGGTCAGTTAAAGTAAATTCAAAAGTTATCAAGAAGTGGTCAGACAGGACCGGGTTATGTGGGTGGACTGTTATTTCCTCACACTCCATACCGTATGTCAGTACAAGGTCCAAAGTGTGTTTGCCCGAGTGGGTCGATCCCTGTACTTTTTGAATAAAGCCAATTGAGTCTAAAATAGCACTAAAGGCTGCATTTAGGCTATCACTTTCAGTATCTACATGAATATTAAAGTCCCCCACTATAATAACCCTATCAGTATTTAATACTAAATCAGATAAAAAATGTGAGATCTGATCCAAGAATTGAGAGTAAGGGCCTGGTGGACGATACAAAACCACAAACAAAAATGGTCTTAATGTTTTGCAACTTGGATGAGGAAAATTAAGGGTTAGATGTTCAAAGAACTTTAGCTATCAATTGGTCTGGGACTAATTAGTAAATCAGAACGAAAAATGGTTGCAACTCCTCCTCCTCGCCCAGTATTTCTAGGAATGTGAAAATTTAAATGACTGGAAGGAGTTGACTCATTTATACTGACATAATCCTCCTGCTGCCACCAGGTTTCTGTGAGACAAAGGAAATCAATGTGATTATCACAAATCAAGTCATTTACTAACAAAGTCTTTGAGGAGAGAGATCTTATGTTTAATAAACCACATTTAATGGATTTATTTTTCTGTTCAGTCACAGTTGTATTTATTTTTATGAGACTTCCATAATTTGCTTTTGTTGGCTTAACTTTTAATCCATTTAATTTTGGTCGTGGGCAAGACACTGTTTCTATAGGGTAATGGGGGGGTAACAGTACAGAAGCAGCAGAGAGGTGGGTTAAACTACGACTCTGCTTCCTGGTCTGGACCCTGGCTTGTCAGTGTTTTGGAGGACTAATAAATTCGGCCATATTCCTAGAAAGAAGAGCTGCTCCATCCAAAGTGGGATGGATGCCGTCTCTCCGGATCAGACCAGGTTTTCCCCAAATTGTTCTCCAGTTATCAATGTAGCCCACATCATTTGCAGGACACCACCTAGACAACCATTGATGGAATGACAGCATGCGGCTAAACATGTCGTCACTGGTCCGATCAGGCAGGGGACCAGAAAAGATTACCGAGTCTGACATTGTTTTGGCAAACTTACACACCGAAGCAACACTAATTTTAGTGACCTCCGATTGGCGTAACCGGGTGTCATTACCGCCAGCGTGAATAACAATCTTACTGTATTTACGCTTATCTTTAGCCAGCAGTTTCAGGTAGGATTTGATGTCGCCCGTTCTGGCCCCTGGCAAACATTTGACTATGGTCAATGGTGTCTCTAATGCCACGTTTCCGACTATGGAGCTGCCAATTACCAACGTCGGTTTCTCAGCGGGTGTGTCGCTGAGCGGGGAAAATCTGTTAGAAACGCGGACCGGTTGGTGGTGGCCCGGGGGCTGGGTCCTAGAACTATGCTTCCTACGTACAGTCACCCAACCAGCCTGGGGTCCCGGCTGCGCAGGCTCTACCGGAGGACAGCTAGGGGGTTCTATCCTTGTTGGCGCCGCGCAGGCTAATGGGCTTCGACTATCTGCTGGTTTTTCAACAGCGCGGAGCCGTGCTTCTAATTCTGATACCCTCGCCTCCAAAGCTACAAAAATATTACATTTATTACAGTTACCATTATCACTAAAGGAGGCAGGGAAGTAACTAAACATCTGACAGAGAGAGCAAGAGAGAAGAGAAGAGTTAGAGACACGAGAAAGGAGAGTAGCCATAGCTAAGCTAACTGAGCTAGCGAGACCTTACCAGCCCAAGAAAAGCTGTGTGAAACACAAGGAGTTCCCAAAACGTAAAGTACACCACCACAAAACGTGTGTTTTAGTGTGCTTGTGTGTTAAAATAACTTAGAAAGGGCTCAGCACAGAGAAAATAAGATCAATTCAAGAGAGTCTGAACACCAAACAGTTTACAGGGAGCGCAACAGTGACAACAGGAAATGACGCAATACGGCTTACCCCCGTCGAATCAGCTGGTAGCACTCACCTTGGGCAAAGTACCAGTGATCACCACGGCAGCTGGGATTTTACTGACCTGAATAGTCAGAAAACTATTCTTGAGGTCATTTCAATGTATAAGCCTAATTGATCTGCTGACATCAAATCTAAGCCATAATACCATAAGTTATATGGAAGTTATATTGATACAGTTTATTCACATTGTCTCAGCATATTGTGTTAATTATATAAATTAAATCTGAAGGTTCTCCAGTTTCTGTGGATCTCAATGAGACTGAGGAAACTCATACAGAAGGTGAGCTCACCGCTCTCCATGTTGCCTCATTGGGGAAACATATCATAACATGTTATCCTGTGTAATCAATTAAGTCACATCGATTACTTTTTCAATCTCAGCTTTAAGGGAATATCCAATGTATGAAAATATTGGCATCATTTAGTGAGTTTCAGACAAACTATTTTCCATTTGAACATTTTTGTCGAATGATTTAATGTATAATTTTAATTGTATTCACTGAGAAAATCTGTTGATTCTCCAGTTGCCAATGATAAACCTGAGACTGGAGAAAAACTTCCAGAAGGTAAGCACCTGTTTCCCCATATTTTCCAACATTTTCTATGGGATTCTGTATGATCAAATAAGTGAGATACACTATTTTATCATTCTTTTCATGGATTGTTCAATGAGTCTAAACATTGGCATCAGTAACAGCTTTGGACAAATTATTTCCATTGAACATTTCAGCAGCATGTTTCAATGTAATGCGTTATGTTCAATGATAGTTTCTCCAGGTTCTCCAGATGGAACGGATGAAACCGAGAATAAGGAAACTCATGCAGAAGGTCAGTTCATGTTTTCTCACATGTCTACAACAAAGTTATTTAAATGGCTTCCACAGCAACCAAATAAGAGGGATTAATTACTTCCTAAAACCAGGTTTTCTAAATTATTCACAGTTTCAAAACAGAAATGTTACACAGAGTTTAAAGAAAACCCTTTTTTTTTCATTTGAAAACCTTAGAAGCACCAAGACATGATCCAAGATTTTCTCTAACATGGTATCTGTGGAGTTCATACTTGCTGTGGTTCTATGCGACAAAAGTAATGAAATAAAAGTTTTCATAACAGAAAAAAAGTTTTTTTTTTTAAGAAATAGTTAAATATAACTATATTCAAATGTCTGACCAACTAGATGCAGACAAATGAAATTTTATTAAATATTATTTTCCTCTTTTTCTAATTTTGTGGTAAATGGGTCCGAAAATATCAAAAAACTTATTCAAAGCAGATTTGGATATTTATTAACTTGGCTAAATAAAACATGACCAGTGACCAAAATCCTTCTATGGTTGTTCAAAGTACAGTAGACCCTACAATATTCACAGGAATTACAGACAACAGCCGCCCACAAATGTGCAAATACTGTATTTGCACATTTGTGGGCATCTTTTGAGGCGTTTACCGGTTAATTTTAAATGTTTTAACCCGTTTTCCTTTGTGAGATGCATTACAAATCAGCATCCTGTCATAATTTGTATTTCTTTATTCTTTATTTTATTCTGTATTTCTCTTTAGAAATGGGTTTTACAATTTCTAAAACATTTCAGTGTTATCAGGCAAATGTGATAATTAATTCAATTTAATCACTTTGTAACTTTATGACTTTCCTTTTTTAGTTTTCACTTCTTTTGGAGAAAATTTGATAGATACTTATTTTAATATCCTGCCAGTGTGTGCTCATCATTCTCTTTAATAATGTGTTGAGTTTTAGGAGTCATCACATCAGTGACATTAATTGCACACCAACTGAAAAAGAATAATGCTTTGTCCAATGTGTAAATAAGAAGCTCCATATGTTCGTTGTCAGTAAAACCGGACCTGGTCAAGAGATCTGGATATTGTCCTACTGGCTGGTCTCAGCATAAGAGTCACTGCTTCCGCTACATCCCAAAAGCTCAGAGATGGGCTCAAGCTGAGGTGAATTAAAATGTTATCATGCACATTATGTTCTTGCACACTCTGTTAAATGATGGTCTGATCTAAAGTTAATGCTTTGGCAACGTCAACATCTCTGTTTGTCTCCACCACAGAGAAACTGTGTGTCCATGGGGGCAAACCTTGCATCTGTCCATAACGTTGAGGAGTACCATTTCATCCAGGATTTGATACGAGCTGCAACGCATCGGTATACAGAAACATGGGTCGGAGGCTCTGATGCACAGGAGGTATTTTTTGAATGGAACAGTCAGATATTTGGCAAAACACTGAATAGAATCTACAATCCACTCATTTTGTGTTTCATAGCAGGGGGTTTGGTTGTGGAGTGATGGAAGTGGGTCCCACTACACTGACTGGTGCCAAGGACAGCCCAGTTATGGACAGCACTGTCTGCAGATGAACTACAGCGGTAAGTTTACGTCGGGAATTTCTTGGATGTTTCAATGACTAAAGGACAAAATGAATGGTTCAAATGCTCTTTTATTTGTTTAATTGTATTGTTCCTGCTTATAGACAACAAGTGCTGGGATGATTTGGGGTGTGATGGATTGCGTCCCTATGTCTGCTCCAGGCTAGTCTGATGGCTCCACGGTTTACACAGGAGGATAATGTCAGCATCAGAAAAATGGGGAGGATGTGTGTTAATGGCTTTAACCTCCTCATTATGAAGTATCACCCTCTAAGACATCCCCAAAGGCTTTTTCTGCTATTACACAGCTTTTATATATATCTGCAACGAAACGAAAGGAATGAAGAGATAAGTAAGAAACAGCAGTTGGATCATCTCTCGTCAATCAGAGCAGAACGGATGGGTTGTGCAAGAATCATTCAAATAAAGCTTTCTTCCCTTGTTTGGCTTTGCAATAAGAAACCTTTGAAGCAGCAAAATAAAATACTCTCTGAATATTTATGTCATTGTATGATATTTTTACTGCATCTAGAAAATATCCTTAAAACATGGTATAAAATATTTTATAGGCATGTGCACAATGCATGGTCAATAAAAAACAATTTGGTCAATAGTGTCACCATGATAACTGTATCATTATTAATGAGGTATATTTTTCTCTGCTGGATCACCCAAAAAATAGAACAAACTTGTGAATTGTTCTATATTTTTTGGATTCAATTAAATTAAATTCAGATTTTTTATTTTTATTGTGCCGATTCACAACACGTCATCTCGAGGCACTTTACAAGAAAAGTCATGTCAATTCAGTCATACATAGATTCCAATTTAGTTTAAAAGTTTTTTTTAATTTAAGGACTCCCAGCAGATTGCATGGAGTCATTTACTTGCAGTTGTGCCTCCATTGATGCATCTGAATTATCAGCATAATACTACAAAATATAAAAATGGTTAATAGAACCAAACACAAACTCCAAATGATATATAAAGGCATAGGCATCATTTTAGCCGGGGCCATTGGGCTCATGTCGCTGGCAATATTTATGATTGAGGGTTTTGTCCCCACCCCTTTTAAAAACTTGATGTGGAATTTCTTACCAGCGCTGATCCAACATCCACTTGTGCTCCCAGCACAATTTCCACATAATCAGTATCTGAACAAATTATTATTCCACTTTCTTATACATGTTTTCTTTCTGCGCAGATGCTTTCTTTCCAGTGGATATGTGAAGGTTTTAAAAGACTTGTTCTCTACTGCAAATACCTTCATGGCAAAGTCCTGGAATGTCGTGGGTACTCCTTTCACGATGGCAAAATAGATGCATTTAATTTCCTGGGTCTGGTGGAGTTTCTTTACTGCAGGCGGGTGAAAAAATATTTATGTAATATTTTTGTTTGTGCAAGACTCCCAACGAGAATGGTGTTGACAGCCGATATTGTGTTTGTAGAGAAAGTAGCCTATACCAGTATTTTCCCCCAACTTTGCGCTGATAGCAGAATATTCTCGCTATCTAGGCTTCCAGCATTGCCAGCGAGAGTAACTTTTCTGTGCTTGAATATAAGCAATTCAGGAACGGAGAACACAGGTAAAGCCACAGATTGTGGACAATATTTCGTTGCTGCACAGCAATCTCTGCATCAAATAAATATAATCTGTGCAATATTCAAAAATCTAGAGGCCGTCCGTCATTTTGAAAGTCTACAATTCACACCGCTGACCACTTGATGCAGATGTGCAGTTAATTTCAACTTTACGCACAGAGTTTAGGAAATTGAATCAATAAAACATGTAAAAAATGATTCCAATGAGAGTATGATCTCAGACATGGACACCGCGCTTAGCTGCAGCGGACAAAGACCAGTGCATCTTATTCACTGATCCAGAAGGAGCGCACGCTGTGCGAAATATTCTTACATGCTCTTTCCACCAACAAAATATATCAACACAATCCTCTTTGGAAATCTTAAACAAAACATTAAAACAATTATATTTTCTCACTCACAACCCAAGAACCCTATTAAAGAAACTTCCTTCCAGATCCATTAATTTTTATTAATTTATTTTTCCACCGGTGAAACAACTTGATGCGAGTCACCTGCGGTTACCCGCCCCGTTGCAGGACTCTGAACTGTAAGTTGAAGTTTCTCTGCACAGAACGGTAAGGGTTGCAGAGGGAAGATGTTTTATTGCCACACATGGGGCAAGTATATATAGCCAACAATGTTCTTTTTCTACTTTCAGGGAATGAAAATAAAGGTGCTAGAATAGCCCAGGCAATCCCTGGATTTTAATCCAAATAAAAATCTAGAGAAAGACCAGGAGGCCAGTGATACACTTCCTTTTTTGTTTTTTTCCCCTCAAGATGAGCAACATGGGACGGAAGGACCTTGTTACTAGGCTTTAATCAATGGTTGCTGCTTCCGGTTTGTCCAAAAAGTCAAAATTGGGGTTAAGCTGAGTCAATATTGGACAGTGATAAGTAACACAAGAAGACATAATGTTCAGTGGATGCTTTCATGGTTTTTATTTATTCAGAGATTTAATGTTCTCATGAATTCACAGCTTTTCTCTTTGCAATTGTCCTATTTAAGTACTACTTCTATGCTTTGTATAGCTATGGGGAGGAAATCTTCCATCACAATCCTGAGGAGAATCATAACAATCAAGACCTCATCAAGAGTCTCTCTCATGGGTTGAAGGAACGAAGGGTTTCCGGCTCCAAGTGTCTTTCATCAAAGAATGTGTCAGGATTCTGACTGATAGTATATTATCTTTGAGGAACAGTGGCCTGGAGAGCCCAATAATGACCATCACACTACTCAATATTGCTTACAGGTAAAATATACTGTAAATCTTCAAACCCATAACTAATCTTTGGGTTCTGATGCTTGAGGTGTTTTGTTTTCATGGAGGGGGGAAAGGCCTTACTGATTAGGGAGGCTTGGTCTATCTTTCATTTGTGGTTTCAATCAGTGATGATTTCAGAGCTGAGTCTGTGAAATAAAGAAGCATCATCATTTTAGATCTTTATTTCTTAAACATATATATTATTTATGGAACGAACAGAGAACTTAGTAAAGAGATTGTGTTTGATTTTAGGAGAAGACACGCACGCCTGTGTGAAGCACTGAAGTGGTTCACCTCCTGTCTGACAGATGGAACATTTTCTGTGATGATTAATAATTTGACCTCTTCCTGTTCTCCTTTGCTGTGTGGGGTTCCTGAAGTCTTCATTGTTGGCCTTTTATTTTCTCTCTATATGGTGCCACTTGGAGCAATAATGACCTAGAGCCAGCTGTCCTTCCACTGTTATGAAGATGGTCTGCAGATTTATATTCTCCCTGAAGCCAGATTGCAATGATGCTCTCCATTCTTTATTGGAATGTATTACTGCTGTCAAACAATGATTGGGCCAGAACTTTTTGTTTTAATGCATTGTATTTGGCGGCAACGGTGCTAGAGATGTCAGTACTTTGGGTTTTAATTTAAAGAACAGTATAAAAGATGTAGGGGTAATATTTGATCAGGATTTTAAATTAAAAATCAAATTGACTCTGTGCTGTTGTTTTTATTGTTATGTGCTTTGGTCATCCTAAGTGGATGTTTTAAAGTACGTTATTAATCAATAAAAAAAATGAAATGAATGAAAGTGAATGTTGAGTAGTTTGATGTTCATTGCTTATTGTTGCTTCTGTAGATTAATTGTTTTCTTGAGTCTGAGGAATGCTCAGATTTCTGTCTTCAACTAAATCTCAAAAGATTCAATGACAATGAGGCCAACATCTGTAGTGTTTTGTTAGCACAACAAATGAAGCATGACTCTTCTGTCCCAGCCTTACAGAGTTGGTAGTGGAAAGTGGTACACAGCACATGACAGGAGGAGTACAGGAGTGATTAAAAGAAATAACATAATCTCTGTTTTTTTGTTTTTTTTACAGTGCCTCCTATCTAAAAATTTTTAATACAGCAAAGAGATTCTTTTTCTACATAAATAATTTCAGTGAATAATAAGTGCGGTGATTATTAAACAGGCATTTAATTCCGTTCAATAAAAAATACCTTATTTTTTCCCAACTGAAAATTAAATCTCATAACTGATATGATCCAAGCATCTTCACAGATTTGAGTATGGTGGTGCTGTGAGCAGGACGGATCTCTGGTAGTCTTGCAAGAAATCTGAAGAGAACTCTGACTGAAGAGGCTGTTTATGCATGACAGTTTCGTGACTGTCATACACGACTATCAAAACATGCTAACAGCCTAATATCAGTTTAGCAGAGACGATAGTCCACAGTAAGATGTCCTCGATGACATTATCAGGTGTTGGTCAGCACAGCTAATCCACCTCATTTGCCTTTGCTGCTCCTCCTTAAATCTTGGTCTGGCCGTATGGTCATTCTTATGGTGGCAGCATGTTGGAGTAGCTCTGTTACTTCTGATTTGTTGCGCTAGTAACTTTTTTTTTTTGTTTTTTTGTAGTGAGGAAATGCATGTTTAGTTAATTATTTCCTTCTAAAGTCTTAAATATGTTTCAAAATTGCTTTGGGCAATCTAAGAAGTTGAGAGTCTCCTGAGGTAAAAGAAACCTGCCACCTGGTGGCACTGTGGGTGGCCGTATACTGCTGGACGTTGACTCTTTGCACACAAAGGCCCATCCAGCCATCCATTATCTGTACCCGTCTATCCTATTTAGGGTTGCGGGGGAGCTGGTGCAATTTCCATCAGTCATGGGGCGAGAGGCGGGGTACACCCTGGACAGGTCGCCAGTCCATCGCAGGGCAACACAGAGACATACAGGACAAACAACCACACACACACACACACACACACACAATTATTTTAGAGATACCAATCCACCTAACAGACATGATTTGCACATACTGTTGGCTCAAAAAGTTGAGTCAACAGTATGTGCCATCCAATAATAGAGGATCGAGGCCTTTGCACATTGACTTAGTGGGGACTATAGGTCCTAATGAAAGAAGTATGATGGCAGTCTTCAAAGATTTCATAACATCTCGCTGTATCAGGGCAAAAACATTTTGAGAATGATTACTTTAACTCATTTACTTAAGTTGAAATGTGACATTCCACAATAATTCCAATAAACAGATGCGTTCTGCAAAAATGTGTGACACATTGTACATCACAAAATACTATTTGATGAATCCTGCCAATTGGATGGGCCTCATCTATAAAATTCTGTTCATTAAACTCTAAATTTGATGCACCATAGGTTGGAATGTTTCGTCATTGTTAGATTATTTGCATTATGAATAAAAAACAGTAAGATTTTGATACACATTACAGAAATAAAATGCATCAAAGCAGACTCAAAAGAAGAAACATAGACCACCTGTGTTTAATTTATGCATACATCCCAGCATTACTTACAGTTAAAGTTGTAAGTCTTCTTTTGGAGTTTTTCAGTAGTATTTCAGTTTCTTTGCAGCCATTTGCACTAACTAGATGACAGAGTCCATGTGACAACTTCAGGTCCATATGGAATAAGATCTGTACAAAAAAGTCTGTTACTTGTTGACTTCTGGCATCTGAAGGGGCTACTGTCCTTGACTGATATGGCAAGGGTTTCTCTGCTGAGATACTATACAAATAAAGTGAACCGGCAGCTGTAAGAACAGCTAACTTAAATAAAGACGGTTGAGATAATTCAGTTATCTTGTAGTCCAAAAATATGAGAGTAAATGAACTTAAGAGAAACTCAAGAGCACTAGAGAGGAGAAAACAGAACAGAAAGAAATAAACATACTAGGAAACAATTCTTTATAAGAAGACCAACTAATAAGATAAATTAAGTATAACAGAACTCACCGGGACAAATAATGAAACAAGGAAAAAGCAAATAAAATATTAAACAAGGTTAAGAATTTATAAGGATAGGAAGTGAAAATATAGAAGGAAAACAGAGCCAAAATTAGTAACACTAAGAACCTAATGTAAAAATTAACAAAAGCTAATAAACTGAAATGATAAGGTAAACTGAATAAGGAAATGAAATAAATGAAACTCAAAACAAAAACACCTAAGAAATATGACACAAGTAAACATGCTACAAATTATGTTTCTTTTACTTAAACATTTACACCCTGTGTAAATCCAAAGTCAAAACCCTGATTTGATCATCCTGAGCTAAAGCTACTGCTGGAAACATTTAATTTCTAAGCGTGTCGCAAACAAGATTTCACAAGACAAAGAAAACCGTCAACAGGAATTGCACTTTAGGCAACTTCTCTAAACGAAACTGACTCAGACCTTTTTTCTTTTTTTTTTCACAAAGTTATATAAATGATAAGAAGTTTGTAACATAGGAATTAGATGTAAAACAACAATACAGTGTGGCCTAGTGGTAGATTTAGTGCCTGTTAAACAGGTCACAGGTGTCTGGATTTTGAAACCATAACCTCTAACTTTTGTTGAACGTCTTCCACTTTCTCTCAAAGCCCACTTCCTGTTTCAATACCACAACTAAAAACCACTACTGAGCCAGAATCTTGTCTGGTCAAGTTAAAATACTAAATATCACATCTACTGCTTTTTATGATCTTTATGGTTATTACAGGTCCTTCTAAAAAAATTAGCATATTGTGATAAAGTTCATTCTTTTCCATAATGTAATGATCAAAATTTAACTTTCATATATTTTAGATTCATTGCACACCAACTGAAATATTTCAGGTCTTTTATTGTTTTAAAACGGATTATTTTGGCATACAGCTCATGAAAACCCCAAATTCCTATCTCAAAGAATTAGCATATCATGAAAAGGTTCTCTAAACGAGCTATTAACCTAATCATCTGAATCAACTAATTAACTCTAAACACCTGCAAAAGATTCCTGAGGCTTTTAAAAACTCCCAGCCTGGTTCATATAAATGAATTTATGTTTTTGATTGAGGCTTCAATGTCTCTTCATGCTGCCATGTAGGGTAGTCACATTTCAAAGTTACCCAAGGTTGAAACCAGTAGTGTCATTTCGTGGCTCCTTATGAAGTCTTTGCAGATCAATCAATAATACACAACATTTAGTGATGGGAGAAACAAAAAAATAATGCCTTTAAGATAATACTTATGTGTAACTCACCATACCTAGGCACTACAGGTGAAAGTCGTACGGGGTAAGCCGTACTGCGTCAATCCTTTTGGAGCTGTTGCACTCTGTGGAGCTGTTTGGTGTTCAGACTCTCTTGAATTCATCTAGTTTTATCTGTGCCGAGGGCCTTTTTACATTATTTTAACTCTAAATCTATAATATAATTGAAGATCCTCCTTCTTACAGAAAAAGCCTTTAATAATAAAGCTCAATTATACATCAGAGATCTGATTGTTCCATATGTTCCTAACAGAGCACTTTGCTCTCAGAATGCAGGTTTACTTGTAGTTCGTAGGATTTCTAAAAGTAGAATGGGAGGCAGATCTTTTAGATATCAGGTTCCTCTCCTGTGGAACCAGCTTCCAGTTTTAGTCTGTGAGGCAGACACTCTGTTTACTTTTAAGATCAGGCCTGATAAAGCTTATAGTTGGAGTGGCTTAGGTCATCCTGAACTTGTCACGATTTGTAGGGAGGACCCAGGCGCAGAGAGGCATTTAAAGTCCTGAGGACTGCTATTTAATAGCAAATAACAATAACAATACAAAAACCAAACCTCGGGGAAGAACAGGACGGGACAGAAACAGGACGAGCAGCAGGGAAGGAATTCATTGAAATGATGAGGACCTGACAAAGGGCTGGATCAGACACAAGGGCTTAAATGGACTAGAACAACAATGGGAAGGCAATCAGGGAGTCAAGAAACAGCTGTGAACAGGGAAGGACAAAGACAGAGAACAGCTGACGATAAGTAGACAAACACAGGAAGACAAGGAGTGATGCAAAGGAGAGTTCAAAACATAAGGACTAGACAGAGATGAGTACTAAAGACGAATAAGGACTAACTATGAACCTAAGTAAATAAAAGACAAGAACAACTAAAACTCAAAACCCAAACACCTAAGGAACCTAGCGGAACTTTGTTTTCTCTCAGTATTTTTCACTTTATAAAATCTACACCTGGTCTGGTATCCTGATTAGCTACAATGCCCTGTTGGACGAGGGTTATTGACTGGGATGATGCTCCCAGTAACTGAACACCCTATGTGTCTTGTTATTCACTTTTAACTTTCTTTAATATACATAGTACTCTTAAAACAGTTTTTTCGGTTCTTTCTGTGTCTCTGCTCTGTCTTCCCCAGATGGCCGCTCGTACTGAGCCAGGTTCTGCTGTTAAAGGGGAGTTTTTCCTCTCCACTGTCACTACATGCTTGCTCAGTATGAGGGATTGCTGAGGGATAGCTGTGGTTGGAGTTTGCATGAACTGCCAGTCAATGACTAGATGCAATCTGCTGGGATTCCTTAAATAGGAAACTAACTAAAACTTCAAACTGATTGGAATGTTTGAATGATTGTATTGGAATAACTTATCCTGTAAAGTGCATTGAGATGACATCTGTTGTGAGATGGCGCCATATAAATAAACTGAATTGAATTGAATTAATTTATGAACAGGAGCCTGCACTGGAGGAGGTGCCAGCAGTCCTAGATTGGACCTCCCTGGACCTCTGTGGACTTTAGATTGTTGTTCCAGGGCATTGCTCTAGGCCTAGCTCTGTATCGGCCATATGCCAAAGCTGTTGGAGTCTCTGGTGTGTCTTCCAGAGCTACTAGTCCCAAATGTTGCAAGGTTTGTGCACTCCTCAGTCTAACGTTGCACTTCTAGGTTGAACATTTTGCACAGACAAACTAGGTAACAACATTTGAATCCATCAGTGTCATTGAGTGACTGTAGCTCAGTGGGGTGAGCAGTCATCTTGTAATTGGAAGGTTGTAAGTTTGGTTCTAGCATTCTCCTATCAAATGTCAGTGTGCCCCCAGTTCCCTATCGATCTGTGTATCAGTGAATGTATGTGTGCGTGTTTGTGAGTGCAAATGGGTGAATGTGGTTCCAGTGTAAAGCCCTTTGAGTGGTCAGTATGACTAGAAAAGCACTATATAAATTTAGTCAATTTCCCAATGGATTAACCTGACTGCTTATAGGTGTGAACTGGTTGTGTTTTGAAGTAAACTTCTGACCCATAAGCAAGAAGCTCTCAGGAGACGATGATCAAAGTGTAACTTCTTTACTGGGTGAACAGGGTCTGGTGGGGAGGGATCCTTTTACATGCATAGGTGGATTAGTATGAAGAAAAAGTGCAAGAGTAGAGCTGGATGAATGAGCACTGAGAAGTAAATCAGAGAGTTGATCTTACTTGACTGAAGTATTAACTGGAATGTGACTGGGGTGTGAGCAGTGTCCGGGGGTGTCGGTTTGTTTGGTGACCTGGATTTCAGTATAGAGTGTGGAGTAGATGTGAAGCCTTGGAGGGCCGACAGGTTTAAGGCTTGGTGGTTCAGAGAGAGAGGGGCCTGATGTTGCCGGTTGTGGAAGAAAGTTGACCCGAGGCGGTTTAAACTGGAAATCATTAAAGATTCACTGAGAAACAGATCCAGGTTGGGACTCAGGAGGCAACCTTGGGGAAACAGAGAGACTGTGAGGTTCACATCAAGTCGGAAAATCCCAATGACATAAAACCATGGGCACAGGCTCAGATGACTGAGGTGTTCCATAACCGGTAGCCAGCTCATCGGCTGGAGCTTGAGAGGCCCGCCAAGGAAACCTAGAAGCTCAACACACCACCTTGACATTAACATGGTGTTATTTATTCACCAAATGCTGCATAAATAAAACATACCTGTTGTTAGTTGTGTTTTTGACTGATTTGAGGTTCCAGGTTGTATTATTCAGAGAAATAAACCTGATTTTGTCATGATGTGGTTTATGGACCCAGGCGCATAGAGAGGTTTAGAGTTTGAAAAACGTGTTTTTTAATGATGATCAGTCCAAACAGAGAACACAGGTGAGCAGCAATGACAATGACGGCTGAATACACGATGACAATCCGACCAAGACATGGAAACACAGAAGGGTATAAATACACAGGGAAGGCAATAAGGAAGAAACTCGAGGCAGCTGGGGACAATCAAGGACGCAGGGACTGACATAAGCCGTTTTCAGACAAAAGTTCTGGAATATTTGCGGACAGTTCCATCCGGTCTTTAACCGGAGTTGTGTTTTCAAACACACCACTTTTTTCCGGTACATTGCCTTTCGGCTGCTTTCACACATCAAGAAATGTACTGGAGGATCCTGATGAATGTCTGGGGGGTGGGGGGGGGTTGTATGTGGATATGACGTTAACTTAGTGTGGCGGGTGTACATGTCATTTCCCCAGACAAAGCGATTATTGCAAAGATGGTCGACGAAACCAGACAAAACAGCAGATCTACTCGCAGTGCTCGCCTTGGTAATGTGTGCAATTTTCCGCACATGGAAACGCTTAAGAGACATCGATGAAAAAGCTGAAAGTAAAATAGTGACATTTATACGTCATCAACGTGTGCGCTCACGGCGTTCCATTCCCTCTCCCCTTTTCCCCACCGCCCCACACCCCTCCAGCATTCCCGGAACATTACCTGACTGAATGCAAACCCCATACTGCGAAAAGTGCGCTCTTGTTACTAGGTCTTCATCTGTAAAATTACCGGTAAAGGGTATCCGGACAAAGTCCGGAAGATTGCTTTCAGACACAAAAGCAAAACAGACGAAGTCTGGAAAATTACAGTTTTTCATGGCCTGTTTGAAAGGGGCTATAGAAAGGGAAGACACAGACACAGTTATGATTGACCTATTCTTTCGTATCTCCTTTTCTCCTGACATTGTTGTGCAACCCCTCTGTGAGTGGTCTACTTACTGCAACTAACAAAGTCACATCCGACACAAAGGTAGGACATGCTTTTTGTTGTTGCATTATGATGCCACAAGTTTTGGTTTAGATTTCATCTTAAATGTCATTATATGTGTGTTTAGTTCCTTATTTTTTGAAAGATGGGACGATTAGAAGTCTTACTTAAAGTTGGAGATTTGCCAGTATAGGTTAAAGGTGCTGGTGGACAACAGAGAAAGAAGCGGACCTCTCTATATCAGGTTGGCTGTAAAAAAAAAACGGTTACCTGTTTATATATATATAGAGAAAGAACATATATATATAGAAATAACATGCAAACTCCATACAGAAACTCTTCAGGCCTTGATTAAAACCCAACCAGAGAAATTATTTCTTTCTAGAAATGATTCCCCTTATAGTGTGTTAGCTTTTTGGAGATTCATTTCTACTCAGAAACAAGCTTCTTAATGATATGAAAATAAAAAAATCATTTTATATAAGTGAAGACGATATATAAGTGATCCAGTAGCAGGATACTCAAGGTTGAAGACGTAATAGCTGCTGAAGAAAGAAGCTACTCCGTGTAAAAAGAAAGGGTGTGGGCCCATCAAGACATGTCGCTCGATGGATATAAGCCATCCAGAGGGCTTCATCATGTTAGCTGAAATGAACAGATACAACATTATGAATGAGCACTTTGTGATCTGCTTCAGATACAAAGGGCTATACAAATGTAATTCTTATTATAATTATTTATTCTAGTCATGTAGATTTCTAAAATTAAAACGAAATAATGAGTTAGAAATGTCGACACTAGATCAAAGTAACATTACCTTGAATGATCAAGCAGGGGGTGCTGGGGTGTTCTGCAGTATTGACGTCTGCAGCAGCGACACATGGCTGTAGTAACACACAACAGCATGGATTTAGGATAAAGGATCAATATTGTTAATTGGTCAGAGGTAGTAAATCATACAAAGTAAATGTTGATAATGTAATCACTTATTTTGCATTTTAAATATTTTGATAAAAAAAAATCTTACATCAACTTCAAGCATCAAACTCTCTTTCGGCTCTTTAAAGAGGATGTGGCGGAACTACAGCAGAACCACTCAAAAACAACAATTTCCACTCTCAGCTCCACCTCTTTGCCCATTTTTTATATTTTCTGGGTGTGATGAGACATGTGACGCAGCCAAGATGGCGGTGGTGGGAACGGCTCAGTTGGCTTCAATTTAGCTCTTCAGAAACCTACTGGTGACTTCACGGAGGCTTCGTCCATCTTTATGTAGAGTCAATGATGAAATCACACAGAGATAAATCTTTTTCCTAACGTCTGACCGTCTTTACACAACTAAATTACAAAGTATCAAACAGATCAGCCACTCATACTGACCCTGGCAAGCACAGTTGAAGAAAGCGAGTCAGAGATTTGCAAATATACCTTGTGCCCAAAGACTTGAGACACAACTTGGATTTGGAAAAAAAATATCTGGAGCCATCTATGCCTAGCTGACCTGCTGGAACTGCAGGAGAGAAAGCTGCTGTAGGACCCAGAAGACAAACAAATATAGAATAAGCTGTTCAGTCAGAAGTAGCATGTTGATCGAGTTGAAAGGTTAATTTAAATCTAAACCATGGGTATGAATACTTTTGGGCTTGGCTGTTCTTTGAGTTCTCTTCAACACCTAGTTTATTACATGATGTCTTTTGCAGAGTCTCAGGAGCTCAGCGAACTTAGCCACAGAGCAGTGGTGCTAACTGACCTCCAACCTGCATGAGGCCTACAGCTCATGAACAATGTCCAGATGATGAATAAAGTGGGTTTAAATGGCTGAGCTGCTGCATCCACACTCAACATCAATGGTACGAATGAAAACAAATGACGGAGTGGTGTGAAGCACACCACTCCGTTACACAACTCCTCTGTGAGTCGGTTTCTTTCTGCAACTGTCAAAGTCGTGTCCAGCACAAAGTTTGTGGCACGTATTTGAGTCATTGCTAAATGTTTCAACACGTTTTGAATGTGATTTTGTCCATGAAATATGTTGTTAACTAGTGTTGAGTTCCTCATTTTGTGGAAGATGACAATATTAGAAGCAGCATTTAAAACTCTGGGATTGATGTGCTGGTTGTCACAGAGGAAGAAGAGGATCCCTCTGCATCAGGTTGGCTCCCAAGATTCTGGTCAGCTTCTGACTTTTGTTTTTTAGTTTATTTTTGATCAAATTGAACTCTGCTTTGGCCTCATGGGTAACAAATTGCTTCTCTTCACTTAGGTAAAGATAAATTGCGTTGTCTCATCATGTCCATCATGAAGATGCTGGCCCTATTTGTTCTTGTTTGCTTTGTGGTGGCTCTCACTAACTCTGAAGGTAAGAAGAAAAGACACAAAGTTTTAACTTTCCACAGCTGTTTCATCTCCGAAAGGTCCACCCTTGTGTGTTTCAGTACGATATTTCTGTGACTATTGTTTGTATTCATTTTTCCTGGCATTCTTTTAATTACACAGAAGAGGGTCTTTACATGGGAATGCATACCTCTTTTGTTGACAGCAGTCAATGACCTGGTTAAGAGGTCTGATTCTTGTCCTCCCGGCTGGTCTCTGTTCAATGATCACTGCTTCCGCTACATTTCGACCCCCATGAGTTGGCCTAAAGCTGAGGTAACCTTGAAGCTAATTTTACATATATTTTCCCAGATAGTCTTTTGTTGGACTCAGGGTCCTTGCTGAAGGCCTGTGTCAAGTCTCTGTTTACTCTGCAGAGGAACTGCGTGTCCATGCAGGCAACGCTCGCAACAGTCCATAACTTTGAGGAGTACCACTACATTCAGGGAGTGATAAAAGGTGCCACCTTTGAGGCGAAAAAAGCATGGATTGGAGGCTCTGACGCACAGGAGCTAATTTTAATTTGTACTAAATGATTGCCCGCTATTCTGTAAAATATTTGTCCAACTAAAAATTCATTTACTTCTCTTTTTCAGGAAGGCATTTGGTTGTGGGCTGATGGAAGCCCTTTCCAGTACATAAATTGGTGCCCTGGAGAGCCTACTAATGCAAAGTCCCAGAATTGTTTGCAGATGAACTATGGAGGTAAATAATAATTTAAAGGTTTTTTATTTATTTCTGTATCTCGTTATTTAGTTTATATGGTGTCCCTCTTCATTTCCTCTAATGCGGTTTACAGATGGAAAGTGTTGGGACGATGTGGGCTGTTTTTCTCGTCGACCTTCTGTCTGCGCTCAGAAAATCTGATACGACTCTAGAGTTCAAAAAGAGGCACGTTGTCAAGAACACAAACAGTGAAGCATCTGTGTTAGTGGTTTTTTTTTATCAGCAGTTTGGGTCAAGTATCTTCTGGACAACCCAAAGTTCTCCTGCTTGTTGATATTTTCTGCAATAAAAAGAAGTTATTGAAGTTGGCATTTTTTTGTGAATCAGAGAATTGCTACAGAAATCATTAAAGCCTAATTTCTATTTTATTTTTTGGGGTTTTGTAAAACTAAATTTTTAAAACATCTAAACAAAATGGAGTGTGAATGAGTGTTTCATTTTTCTGACCCTCCTGGACAATTTAAAAATCTTTAGTTAAGCCAACAATCTATTGGTTATTTTTATTCAGTCAATGCGTTTGTTTGTTTGTTTGTTTCTGATGGGAGGCCAGCATCTCTCAAAAGATAATAAAACACAATAAAATGAGTATTTAGCATTAAAAACAATTTTTTTAATTACATTTCTTAAAAAAATATAATGTACAAAATCCTTCACTCTTCTGAAGGAGTTAAAAAATCGGTTAATTTTCTAGCAATAAAATTCCTTTTGTAATTGCTGAGTATTTAAAAAGAAAGTATTTTGGATGTTTTCACTGATTTAACTTTGTTGATGACTTCCAAGTCTTTGAAACTGGAAGGCATCCCATCACCCAAAGCCAGAATCGCCAAACCATCTATATTTCTTATAGTCCAAAGAAATAAATTATTAAATTAAAGGATTACTTAAACAAAGAAAAATGAAAATTGAGTGCTGAACAGAAGAATCTTTGATATTCTTAATATAGGGTTGTAATTCTAGCTTTTATGTACATTTTCAGTGAATAGATTTTTACCACATCCATGGAACCATTAACACATTGTTGTAACTATTAATAATAAAAAGTTGTTGTCTGGTTTTCTGAGCATCAATAATTATTATCAATAATTTAATATTAATATAATTATTGATGACGTTCGAGTTTAAGCTGTTTATTAAAGATATAGGGGCACCAATCTCATAAATGAGATCATTTTAATTAAACCAGACGGTCAGTCTCTCTGAAAAGGCGTAGAATTCGTCCGCGGGGTTTAAACAAACTTCACAGCACACACTGAAATAGCACAGGAAACTTCTCGTTACTTAAGGGAATTTATTAATGAAATAGGTCAACCTTACAGATTACATTTCATTAATAATTTCCATCTATTCTAACGCATGCAAAAATATAGAACAAAGTTAACGTCGAGGGAAGGGGCATGTGTGTGTATGCGGCTATGTGTGTGTTCGTGTGTGTGTGTGTGTGGGAGACAGCGAGCGGATGAGGGGGGGTTCAGAACCCCCTCAATGCGATAAATAACTCAAGCCTTATCAATTGGCGCGATCGGTTCACAAAGGAAGACAAAGGAAGACCGCGTGGCGATTCAACAAAGGCTAGTTTCATTAGCAATGGTGGCTTGGACACAGGAAACGGGGACGACGGAGAGAGGGGATCAACTGAGTCCATGCGACCTGTCTAAACAGACGCGCGCCGACCGCAGCGGACAATAAACTAGCCAGGAAATAATACAATATAATATACTGCTTCTGGTTGCAACCAAAGTCAAATAATAAAACACAAAAAGCATGCACATTCAGGGTCGGTGTACAGCGACAGACGACCAAGAATAACAGTGGTTAACAACTTGACAGACATATTTTAACCAACAGAAAACGGATATTAACTGTTAAGACCTAATCTCCTCTACCCAGACCGAGAGATATAAACCAGGTTAATCCTACTTGGTGGGGGCAGCTCTCCATAGTCCACGACGATGAACGTAGAAAGTGTCCAGTTTAAAGGAGCGGTTTGCGCAAAGCCGAGGTCGGAAAAGCGGACGTCCGAGTTTAGGCGCTGAGGGACTCAGGCCTGTTTTCAATACAGCTCAGATGGCCAGCTAACTCCCTGGTTACCCATACAAGAAGTATGTTTGCTCGGCCGATTCACTTCGAAGTTTAAAAGGGAAGTTCTTCCTGGTCCAGCAGGTTTGAACGGAAAAGGGGAAAATGCTAGCAGTGGATTAAAGCGTCTCCTCACAGGCACCGCTTGGAGACCAAAAGACCAAGATTTCAAACTTTGCGCTGCTTTTATCAACTCTGTGATGTCATCACTGGCCAAAGACCAATGAGAATGGGTCGAGGGCAGCACAATGGGTGCTGGGAGATGCAGTTCATTCAGTGAAAGGATGCTGGGAGATGAAGTTTGTTCAGTGAAAGGATGCTGGGAGATCCAGTTCGTTCAGTGAAAGGATGCTGGGAGATGCAGTTCGTTCAGTGAAAGGATGCTGGGAGATCCAGTTCGTTCAGTAAAGGCCATAGCCTCAACACATAGAACTATATACGGAAGTAACCAGAGAGACATCAAGCCTGGGTGAGAGAACCAGGGCTAAGGAAAACATGTTAAATAGTCAAATCAGAATTCTTTTTGAAGTGGATTAATAAAAAAAAATCTAATTAGATTAGACTCAGTACCCTGAGCCAGCAGATCTCCTCCTCTGTCACCAGAGAGAGAGGCTTTATGGGGCCCAGCAGCCCAGAGCTGTATCAATTAGACCTGCTGGCTCAGGGCGCTGAGTCAGCGTTGCCCGAGGCCGGTGCTGCCGGTGCTGTTGAGGCAGAGGGAGACAGGATGGGTCCAGTCTCTGAGTGGTAATGCTAACAAAGGTTAACGTTCAAAACAGCAGGTTAGTTACGCTAACTAAGTGTTAATGTGATAATAATGGAAACCTGAAAAACGCAATCCAACTCCAAGTTGGGGCGAGTGTGTCTGAGAGATGGTTTTATACCCAAACCCATGGGGTGTGTCTGTGAGACCATGCCTGTGACGTAAAGTAAATTTTTAAAAATTCCCAGAAAATGAAAGATTGCATTGGTAAATACCCATGTATACAGTTTATAAGGAAAATAAAGTTGTTTTGGGGTTTACTTACTCTTTAAAAATGGAGTTATGAATAATAAGGGGCCAATCAATCAATCAATCAATCAATCAATCAATCAATCAATCAATCAATCAATCAATCAGTCAAACTTTATTTAGAAAGTGCTTTTCATTCAACAATTGCAATTGCAAAATGACCCCATTCCCATCCCTCCCCCACATAGTCCCCCAGACCCAACTGCCATGCACACACTTAAGAACAGCAATAAAAAGGACATTGGGCTGAGTACAGATGAGCCAGGTTAGAAAACGCCATAAAAGGAGCCATCTGCACCGGTATCAGCTAAAGCACTGACCCAGGGTGCCAGGAGGAGGCAAGGTCGAGAACCCTGCCTCTACCCAGGAGCTACCTGGAGAGCAGCCACAGCCGACCACCACTCCTGAGGCAGAGGGCTCCCATAGATGAAATCCTGGAAGGATGAATAAAATAGGTTAAAAAAAATAAAAATTAAGAGTGGATAAATATAAGATAAAATAGTAAAACACTGCTCAAATTTATTAAGTAAAAAAGAGCAATTAAACAGACTATGGTACATAGAAATCAGTTAAAAGATAGGCAAAAAAGATGAGTCTTGAGCCTGCTATTAATAACATGAATGTTCTTCGTGGCCCTGAAGTCCTCCGGCAGCCTGTTCCAGAGGTGAAGGCCATAAGTGTGTGCCCTGACTTTAGGAATGACAAGGAGACGGCTGCCAGTGAAGCACAGAGACCGCAAAGGTTCACATGGTAAAAGCAGTTTTGAAAGATAAGAAAGCCCAAGACCATTAAGACACTTAAAGTGTAACTAAACCCCAAAACCACTTTTTTTTGCTTCTTAACTTTATAAATGGGTCTTTACCAATGCAGTCTTTCAGTTTCTGGGGATTCTTTTAGATTTTGGTGTAAACTGGTTTAATTCTACACTTGTTGGTCTAAAAAAATCTTAGTGCTGCCCTCTTAGGGTTGAACGGTGGCTACTACATTTGAATTCTGTGATTGGTGGAGAGCGGTACATCTTTACGTCACAGGTATTGACTATGTCAGAGCACCCATGGTCTCACAGACACACCCCGTGGGTTTGGGTATAAATCTATCAGACATACCGGCCCCGTGGAGAGTTTGGAGTTGGATTGGTTATTTCAGGTTACCATTATTATCACATTAACACTTAGTTAGCATAGCTAACATACTGTTTTGAATGTCACCCTATGGGTTAGGGGTAACATTAGCCTATGTTAGCATTATCACTCAGAGACTGGACCCATCCTGTCTCTCTCTCCCTCAGCAGCAGCGCCGGCCTCGGACAGCGCTGACTCAGCGCCCCGAGCCAGCGGCTCGAATTGATACGGCTCACTTCCGCTGGGCTCCATAAAGCCTCCCTCTATCTCCGATAACGGCGGAGGAGATCCGCTGGCTCAGGGCGCCGAGCCAGCGCCGCCCGAGCTCGGTGCTGCTGAGGCAGAGGGAGACAGGAGGAGTCCAGTCTCTGAGTGGTAACGCTAACATAGGCTAACGTTCAAAACAGATGAATGTTGATCAGATCAATCAGTCGCAAAACTGCCAACGTCGCTTTGGTCACTGTCCATGTTTCAGTGTCACATTAAGCGAGCTGTCACTGCCCTCCTGAACACACCCCCACGTTCCCCCCTCCGCTTTTCCTCCACACCTAGCCACGCCCCTCAGTTCTTCCTGGCACCGCCCACTTTGTAGAATTTTTCAAATGTTGTCTGGGGGCGGGGTTATGATTTTTCAGGGGGTTCAGTTACACTTTAAAAACCATTAAAAGAACCTTAAAATCAATCTTATTTCTACTGGTGATAAAAGCATGCATCAGTATCTCCATGTTGGCCCGAGATAGAATGTTGCGCACACTGGCAATGCTCTTTAGATTATAAAAACCTATTTTAGTAATGTTTTTAGTGTGCTGGATAAAAGTCAGCTCAGAATCCAATCCCCCCCACACACACACCCTTGCTCCGGGGAAGGCCTTCAGCCTCAGAGTCACCCGTTAGCGTTCCGAGGGCCCGCGGGCCGGCCCAGCCCATTTCCTAGTTTAAATCCACCAATTTTCTGACTTCTAACTTTTATGAACCTATACATGTTTTATATCATTGGAAAGCTAAGAGTCTTGTGATTCCAATTATGCCTGGCGTTTAAGGATACAATCATAACTGAAGACACAGTGAGCGCTTTTGCCAACACAAACGTTCTCCTGATGGAGGTATAAAAATATGGAACCACTTTGTAGTCCAATAAAGGTGACAAAACCGATCAATTTCGAACAAAAATGGTCTTTTTACATCAATAAGGGTCCGATTAAAGTCCTCCGATAAAGTTATTAGACCAGGACAACAGCAAAACCAATAAAAAATGTAAAGCAAACAACGAAAATGCGCTCCCGAAATGTCTGGCCATTTTTGTAGTCTTTACGGCTTTGTTTCCGATTCAATCACTTCCACAAAGGTCACCGAGCATGCCCAGAAGAAAAAATGAAAAAAAAAAATTCATCCGGTGCTTTCCTTACGTAGGGTACATCTCCAACCAATGGCGCATGAATGGAAAGTCACGTTACGGTAAGTAACTCGAACCAATTGCAGTCCAGAACTCTGATGATTGACGCATCGAATAGCCAATGTAATGCTGTAAACGCAGATATATAACATGACCGGGCGGACTTGTTCGCAGCCATTGTATATGACGTGCGTAAAATGTCTTATTCATGATAAGATTACGCACAGTGCGTACCAGTAACATATTGTTTCAGCACCGTGTCCAAACACCCTTAATGATCAAAATACAACATTGAAGGAAGCCGTGGAGCTTTATATGGTAAGATGAAGTTATGAATCTGATGATATTTTTAATTCAGTGAGGACTACGGCATTTACCCAGGAGATGGCGCACATGGCACACTTTTGACCACCTTTGACCTGTAGTTATAAAAATGGGTGCAGAATATTCATTTTTTGGTTTATTGCTGTCAAATTTGGTGTGGATGAAGATAAAACTTCAGGCTTTAGACCCACGGTGAGTTTTAGGTCCCAACTTCTTTTAAAAGCCATTTTTACAGCATGTATTTATATAAAATAAATATTCGGACACAAATAAAAAAACTTTTTTGGGTATTAAAATTAATATTGCTTGGTAACAATAGCACTCAGAGATATTAACACAGTTCTGGGATAAATTGTAGAGTGTTTGCTTTCCAAAGAGACCCCAACCATGTCTTTACTCTAAATGGTTCAAGAACAGCTTTAAGTTAATTTTGGGAATGCGTTTTAAAAAAATGTAGGGCGGAAATTGCACAAATTAAAAGGGTTAACAGTCTCAGCCATTTTGTTTCTGTGAACATGACCATCAGTTGCATCTGCAATGTTTATTCGTGTTTGGATGTTAATCGTGAACTTACTGGACAAAGACCAATTGCTCTGGTATTGATTGCACGGACTGTCTAAGAACTCTTTGCTCCTTTTTTTCAGTAAGAAAAATTATATTTCTGCTATGCATTTAGGATAACGCTATTTGGTCCGAAATTGATGGAAATTATCACATTTCTTCTTTACATATTGATTATTTAAACTTGTTTTAATTAAAATTCACATAGTTTTAATGAAAGTTATGGACGAATAAGGTTTCATGATTTTATTTGACAAAATTATTGAATCAGCCTAGAAGGCAGAGGGGTAGCAGAGTCATTGAACCGCAGTTTTCTGGCTAAAAGCCCCTGTTAACCTCTGTTAGCTTCGGTTAGCTCCGGATGGGCTCAGTTAGCTCATAGCTACATCGGCTCACAGTTTGATGGGTGTCAATCATCCGTCCCCACCCTCACAGCCCCACTCTCAACTCCACCTCTTTGCACATTTCTTTTATTTTCCGTGCAAGACAAGTGACGTAGCCAAGATGGCGGTATATATATATATATATATATATATATATATATATATATGCTGTTCACAAATGCTGTCAATCTAATCTGACTGAGCTGGAGCTGTTTTGCAAAGAAGAATGGGCAAGAATGTCAGTCTCTAGATGTGCAAAGCTGGTAGAGACATACCCTAAAAGACTGGAAGCTGTAATTGCAGCAGACGGTGGTTCTACAAAATATTGACTCAGGGGGCTGAATAATTACGCACACCCCACTTTTCAGTTATTTATTTGTAAAAAATCTTTGGAATCATGTATGATTTTCGTTCCACTTCTCACATGTACACCACTTTGTATTGGTCTTTCACGTGGAATTCCAATAATATTGATTCATGTTTGTGGCTGTAATGTGACAAAATGTGGGAATGTTCAAGGAGGCCGAATACTTTTGCAAGCCACTGTAGGTACTTGGGATCTGATTTATCACAAATCTTAAGATTGAAAGAAGGGTTGCATCAGTAAAGCCCCTTTCAAACAGGCCATGAAAAACGGTAATTTTCCTGACTTTGTCTGTTTCGCTGTTGAGTCTGAAAGCAATCTTCCGGACTTTGTCCGGATACCCTTTACCGGTAATTTTAATGATGAAGACCTAGTATCAAGAGCGGACTTTACGCGGTTTGGGGTTTGCCTTCAGATCATCAGGTAATGATCTGGGAAAGCTGGACAGGTTTGGGGCGGTGGGGAAAACGGGAGAGGGGCAGGGAACGCTGTGAGCCCACACATTGATGACTTATAAATGTCACTATTTTCCTTTCAGTTTCTTCATCGGTGTCTATTAAGCGTTTCCATGTCCGCAAAATTGCACACATCACAAAGACGAGCTCTGCGAGTAGATCTGCTGTTTCGTCGGCCATCTTTGCAATAATCCCTTTGTTTGGGAAAATGACGTGCTCCCGCCGCACTAAGTTTACGCACTAACCACATAAAAAAACCACTCCCCCTCACCCCCTGCCCCCCAGACATGGTCAGGATCCTCCGGCAAAATTTCTTGCTGTGTGAAAGCAGCCGAAACGCAATGTTACGGGAAAAAAAGTGGTGTTTTTGAAAACACAATTCCGGTTAAAGACCGGATGGAATTGTTCGCAAATATTCCATAACTTCTGTCTGAAAACAGCTTAAATTAAATATAATCTGTTTTTCATTTGCTTTGTCAACTATTGATTTCACAAACATGGATGCAGATCTCATAACTACTGGTGCATAAGTTAACCCAACGACAGTGTTTATGGCAAACATCATTCTTTTCTCCCTCTGTGTAATTCCATGACTTCTAAACTGTCAGCTACTTTGCTTTTGTTTCATTTATTTGAATGCATGGCTGAGATAAGGTGATTTCTCTAATAAATCATAGATTTCTATTGTCTATTTGGGATAATCTAAATATGCAAAGTCTCTCTGTACAGTTTAGGGTTCATGATTTGTCTTTTAAGGCTTGTTACCAACTTGATTCAAAATTGGGAACAAAAGAGGAGACTACTTAGCCAAAGCTGAATTTATTTCAACAACAAATAACTTTAACCTAACAATAACTATGTTGACCAAGCTGCTTTGCAAAGAGAGAACAGAAAGAGAGTTTTACAAGAGCTAGCTTTATAAATCGTCATTCCCCCATCTGGTACAGCTAGATTTTTAACAATCTAACTAGGGGTGGCAGGAAGAAGGAAACAGTGGCAACAGCACCGACCAGGCCATCACAGGCAACATGATTTTTCTGATGCTTGGGGCGTTGATCTCATGGTTTTGGTTTTGTCATGTATGGCCGAGGCCCCTAACCCCTTTCCTGCAGGTTTTAGATGTCTCCCTGTTCCAGCACAACTGATTCAAAGGATTCAGTTATATATTTCGCTATCAAGTGTTACAGAAGTTTGTTAATCTAATTCATTTTAAGGCAGCTGTGCAGCAGAGGGACACCAAAAACATCCTTCTGATTTCTTTGTTATATTTCATTAATTTGGAGTCAAATTTCTATTGACCATTTAGTGATTCATTTCCTGTTTTCTATGCATTTGTTTTCTCTAGATCCATTTATCATCATTCTTGTTTAGGCTTTCTTGTCCCACCAGCCACCACCTCTCATCTCCCTCTTCTGTGTAGCATTCCGGGAACCCTGCCACCCCAGCATTTAGGTACATAGTGAAGAGATAGAAATTCTGTAAATGTTGAGAGTACATTTATTTTGTGTGTAAAATTTAGTTTCTGGTCTAACAGGGGGAAACGGAAAAGAAATCTGCCTGAGGAGACATGTGATCCTTGGGGTTGTGTTCCGGCTGATAGATGACTTGCATGTGACCTTTAAAAATGATGTTCCTGCTCAATATATGACTTGTCTAAGTGTTCATACAGAGTGCACAGTGTTGTTGTATGGGTTTAAATTCTGTAGTGCATGTGGAAACACTTAGAAACAGTGAACAATCAAGAAGAATGTAGTACATCATGCGTTCCCTTATGTGAAGAGACTTTGATCCTTATTCTGTGAACAAAGATCGATGTGGGAGGGGTTTCATGCAACTCGTGTTTCAATAAAAACTCTATGCAGATGTAGAACTGCGCCCAGTTAAGAGAACTGAGCCCAGCGAACGACGTCTCGCTGCTAAAATTTATAACTGTGTCTGTTGTTTCTTATTGCTCCTTTTTACAGAAATGAACGAGCACGCTGGAAGGTGAAACAAGAGCCCGAGAGAGCCTAGGGGTCATAAAATTAAATGGGTGTCTGTTCCTTTAAGAGAGGCTTTAAATTGGAGTGAAAAATACCTTTCCAACAATAGTTTTACTTCCATTCCTACTTGGATTCTTCTTTTATACAGTTATGGTTCCCGGTTATCATAAAATTTCCCTCTACATGTTTCTCCTGTTTCCTTGAATACATTTTGGATATCCTATTCTTCATTAAAATGTCCTTTTTCACTGACAGACTCCCTGGCTCATGGTTCCATTTTTGACCTCAACAACCAAAGGTTAACCTAAATATTAGCCTGTAACTAAGTAAACGGGAAAGTGCTGATAATATGCGGAACATTTTTTTTTCTTTCAATAGTCTAGTCATGATACGGTGGAGGATGTACTGTGTAATTTTAAACTGTTTAAATTGTAATCTTTTTTAAGGTGTACAACCACAGTTAAAGGTCTTGAAAGTCGAGTATCCACAAAACATTATGATCTTTTCAGCTAGTTTATTCTTATTCTATTTCCTCAAATATAACTGTTTACCCTACAGTCCAGCTTTATCTTTATTGCTGCCAAAAATCAGGTGCGACAACAAAGCAGCTATGACAAAAACTTGCAGATAAATTTGTTTGGGAAAATGTGTAGTGTAATGCTTAATTAGAGAGACCATACAGGAATCTAACCGGGATTCTCATTACACATATTCAATGCACATAGCTTCTACATGAAAGATCAACAAGGAGAACCCCTCTGAGCCTGTAAGGATGAGAGATATTAAGGAGGAAGATGCTTAGAACCAAATTTTGTAAGGTGTCATGGACTGTGGATAGTCTTGAACATGTTTGATGTGGAATTACGAGGCAGGTGTAGGTGAGAATATGTTCAGAGCAGGTGGTAGGAAAAGGACAGGTCTTGTTCAAGGCCAATAAAGAAAAAGAGGTTCTAACAGGTGTGGTTTTCTCACAGGCATCCTGTATAAAAAGTGTCACATGAGATTATGCTTTTCCATTTGTCTTGGGGTAATTCACTGTGTTGTGCTTTGCTTGTGAATAAATACCAGGACTCATCTGCTGACTCTTATCTTTGAGACACCATTGAGACATCAGAGATAGATCATTTAAACATTAAGTGAGTAATTGTATAGCCAGACTGCAAGCAATTTAAAAGTCGTCCAGCAACGACAAATGTATGGATCTAGTAACTAGCAGCCTAGATGCCGGGGGACTGGGAGATCCAGAATCCACATAAACCCTTCATGGTGAAACCTAAGCTGCTGAGTAGTGTAAGAATGCACTTTGTCAGGTGTCAGCATGGAGATTACTGCTAGGATTTCTCTCTGGGTCTTTCACCCTGTTCCCCACTGCTTCTGCTGTAGTACTTGTTTCTTCCTGCTATCTGAGCAGCATTCTGGCCTAATTGTTCAACATCTTCATCTCCTGCAGTGTTTATTTCCTGAAACTTCAACACTCGCTGCCAGATTGTTAGCTGTAAGATAATATTTTGGGTTGATCTTGTCCTCTGCCTTGTGAAAGATATCATTGCCATTAATTTTGAATCAGATGCATTTTTCTCATGCTTTTGGGCCATCCCACCAACTGTAACCACATGCCTGCCTACATACTCTCTATCCATAAATGTTTAACCATCTTACAAATAAAAGAATAACAGAACACCATAAAAATGTTAAACACATACATGAATTATAATAACATCAAGGGCTTTCAATATTCCAAAATGTAAAAATGTATTTAGGACAAGGAAAAGATGACAGCTTTGTGTGAAATAACCGTAAAGTTAGAGCATTGACTGAGCAATCTTTTAGGCCAACATCAAAAACGCCTTTCTCAAAGTCTGAAAATCGCTGATTCACTACCAAATATGGAAACTGAGACAACAAAACGTGAAGACTTTAGCTGTTTTTTGCACAACACAAAAATAAAAATATAGCTAAATAAGGTAGTGAAACATTTCAAGAGAACATGATCTATTGTTTGCAGAAGTGGGAACTTCTTCGAACAACTTTGAAACAAAATGGTCTTAGATGTTTATCTCTCCCACAAAAGTTTAAAACTAGCATCAGTGCCTGGTCATTGTTGGGTTCTTCTTTTTTCAATAGAACAAGACTTTCTACCAGAGCCACCACAATGAAACATGACAAAGCAAACACTGTGCCAAACGAACATTTAAGTCCACAAGTTATGCTATAAGTAAAGTTCCAATGTGTGCAAGTCTTTTTTTCTTATCAAGTCATGTTACACATAATCGAGCTTTACTTACTTTGCAGGGTACATATTTTACCAAAGCTAAGTCAAGAGGAAACTATTTGTGACTTTGCTAGTTACATTCAAACACTGATGTATAGTTTATGGCAAAGTAAACTGTGTTTGACGTTCCCTGTCAAAGAGGCTTTTTACCGAAAGTCTCATAATGCGTTTTTGGTGCATTCTTTAAATTACCCCAAAGAAAATAATTAAATACAACAAGGCACATCTTTGGTCAAACACTTTTGAGTTCAAACCTGAGTTTGATCTTTTGACCTTTCTTGGAACTTCCTCATAAGAAGAGTGGTATTCAAGATAACACAGAAAGAGGAAGAACAGAATCTACCTCTTGCTTATATTCTGACTCTCCTTCACTGCTCAGTCAGTCCGGGTGCTCAGCTTCCCCTACAATATCTGATTGTTTCAAGCTATCAGCATCTGTCACCGGAATGATGAGGGTCTTGTATTTTTCAGCATTCATGTCTGCCATGATGGTTCTGACTAATGCCCTTGGTAAGTTTTCTAAATATTTCAAACAATTTATTACATTCTAATTTTCAATAACCAAAATCAACTAACCTATAAACGTCATAAAGTACTAACAGAAGTTCTTAAGTAATTTAAAGCTTTCATTATGATGTTGAAAAGTGGTAAAGATAGTCAAGTTGTCCATAAACAGTAATGAATCCATAACATTTGTCTCAAACTGTCCATTTCTCCCAGAAGCAAAGTCAGATGATGATAAAACAGGTCAGTGAATAGAAATTATTATCATTGTTACATTATTTTATCATATGTACACATATTACTTCCACTTTGTGATCACATAACAATTTTTATTTACATTTGCTTGTGATATATTTCTTAATATATGATATGTACTGGGAAATCCTAAATGACCTATATTGGCATTGTTTGTATATCATGGTTTCATGCAAGTTTAAACTTTTATGACATTTTCTATAATCACATTTTACTTTTTGGATTTATTCTAATTCTGAATACAATTCTCCCTTTAAATAATTTAAAGTAAAACAAATATTGTTTTAGATCTATACTACATTAGTATAGGTTATGGTAAACACACAGACACAAGTATAATATATCCATTTTTTGTAAGTATTTAATTTGAGGAAACTATGGAAACTAAAATAACAAACATGTTACAGTTTCATAAAATGGAACAGTTAAATATTTTTTAAGTATTTGAGGGTTAATTATGAACCCCAAAATATGTGATTTTAGCGACAGCTATCAGTCCTCATCTAGAAAAAATTCTATATGATAAAACTGATCTAACAAGAGTTTGGGTGTGGTTTAAGTGGGAGAAGCCTTGAAAAATCTTTCCACCTTCACACCTAGAAGGTCTAACTGGAGTGTCCATATTAACTCGTTCTTCTTAGCAAAGAGTGACCTGGTGAAGAGGTCGACATTTTGCTCTCATGGATGGACTGAGTTCAACGGTCGCTGCTTCCGCTACATACTGAAACAATTGACTTGGGCCAAAGCTGAGGTAATGAAAGGCTTGCGGTTCAGTGAATGAATCAGCTAATTTTGTGTAGGTAAACATTTGCCAACAGATCTTTTGTCAAAAGTGTCTCAGTTCTGTATTTGAATACCGTGTGTAGGAAAACTGTACGTCCCAGGGAGCAAACCTTGCATCGTTTCATGACGTTGAAGAGTATCAAGAGATTCAGAAGCTAACAGCTGTAAGTCACGATTATCCAGAGACCTGGATTGGAGGCAGTGATGCACAGGAGGTATTTCACTTATTGCGAGATTTCTCACCCTGGTAAATATTCCTCAACTCCTATACTTCCTAAAATTGTCTTTGTTTTCCAGGAGAAAAGTTGGTTTTGGATTGATGGTACTCCTTTCCACTACACAAACTGGTGTCGTGGAGAGCCTAACAACCTGGGTAAAGAGCAACATTGCTTACTCATGAACCATAAAGGTAAAACTGTTTCTTATTTAAAACAAATGAATTATTCAGAGTACCGTAATTTTCGGACTATAAGCCGCTACTTTTTTCACATGTATCGGACCCTGCGTCCTATACAACGATGTGGCTAATTTAAAGATGTTATATATTAATTTATAGGGCAATATAGAAGGAAGTGGGGAAAGATTATGCGCTGAAGAAGACACTAGTTTTGATTAGCACACACCCTCATCATTTAAAGCACACATATAAATGCATATGATGCAGCTTTAAAGTTAAAGGCAATCGAGTTGGCTGTCAAAGAAGGAAATAGAGCTACCGCACATAAGCTTGTCATCATTAAATCAAAGGTGAGACGTTGGCTTTAGTGTGCAAGAGGAAAAGGAAGATGAAAATAGCGGCCGAGACTTTTTTGGTAGGCTAAAGTATGTGTTATTTTATAACCAGGCATGTTGGTGCTGTACTACCAATTTTCAAGCAGAGTTTGAACAAAAGCTGTCTTAAACTAGAAAAGCAGTCAGAGAGCGCAAACGTTCGCCAGGGCCACTCACCCCCAACCCCCATCCCCATGTTGTTCTCTACTTCTAACTTGCAGTACTTTTCCGATAAAATGTCTCTTAATGATGTGTTTGTGCTGACACTGCGCTCTTCCTGTGGAGAGCGGAGATTGGGTGCTGCTGCCCGAGGGGAGCCACTTGTGAGACCAGTTGTTCCTGGTCCTATTGCCGACAATTCCTGAAAATGTCATCAAAATCCGTCAATAACTTTCTGAGTTATATTGCTAACAGACAGACAAACAGACATATGGGCATGAAAACATTTCCTCCTGGCAGACTTAATTAAAAGTTCTTCTGTATTCCGTAATTCTGTATGAATATCTCATGTTACAAAATGAAAACCTGCGGCTTATTTTCAGGTGCGGCCTAAATATGTACAAAATTCATTTTCTTTTCAAATGTAGATGGTGTAGCTTATATTCAGGTGTGCTCAAAACAGTAGTCTGAAAATTGGGGCAGTTCGATTTCATAAGTAAATAAGTTAAACTTCATTTATGAGGCTCATTCATGCTACATTTCACAAAATTTTTCACAAAGTGGTGTACAGATATCAACATTCCAACAAACATTACATTTCACTACATTTAAAAGTTAAATAAACGCTATTTTAATAAGATAGATTTTTAGTTGCTTTTTATAAAGATAAACAGTCTGCAGACCTCAAAGTAAAGAAAAGAGAGTTCTAGAGTCCTGGTTCTGCTGCTGAAGAGGAAGCATGTAAACAGCAATAAAAAGAGTCTCTAAACGGAACCCTGAGGTACACTATAATCAGAAAGATATGAGGACAACAACTCTAAGGTTTCAAGATTTAGGTTGTTGGTTTTATTGGTTTTGGCCTTTCATGGTACTATCAGTACCTCATGTTTTCTTCTCTTTGGTACTGATTGGACAAATACTTTTGCTTTTCTTTTTCAGAAGCGAAATGCTGGGACGACCAGACATGCCTCCACCGTAAGCCCTTTGTCTGTGCCAAGAAAGCCGGAGAAATCCTGGACTGAAATCTGAAACCTGGACTGAGTGCTGATACCTAAAGGAAGTCGGCTATTTTCATTAAATTCTTTAGACCTCTTTTTATCGCTCTATCGCTTTTAGGCAACTGAAAGATTACAATTTGCAACATTTACAGATCAAAGAATATCTCCTTGGTCTTATGCCTTCTATAACTGGCAAATCAATTTGTTAACTGCTTTTAGCACAGCTTCATTCCGTAAAAAATAAAAGTCATAAGCTAAAAGAAGAACAAAGTAGTCTGTTTTGTTCAATCATAAGATAAACTATCACCTCAAAAAGCTGAACTATGACTATCAGCTTTTGTGACAGACATTAAGATCATGGTTTAACACAAAAAAAGGAAGTGTAACAATGGCTTTATCATATGTACTTTGCACTAAAGTTGTTGCTTTGTCATCATTTGGTTCATTTTGCATCTGCAAAATCAATGTGAAGTGGCACAGAGGTCCTACTTTAACAGAAATTGACCATGTTTCATTTAATTTTGTTTTCCAAAGCTTCACATCACCAACTAAAAGTCCCCTTAAAGAAAAACAAAACAGTCAACCTTAATCCATTTCAGCTTCACTTAGCTTGATATTATTATGCTAATCATTAATGTAACACATAAGGGTAATTTTCTTCTTGACACTACTTTTATGCTCTGTGGTGTGTGTAGTCACGTTTATAAGTATAGCACATTACAGTTGTTATTAATCAAGGCAAGGCAAGGCTATTTTATTTGTACAGCCCACTTTCAACAACAGGGTAATTCAAGGTGCTTTACATGATTTAGTGATTTAAAAAAAAACAAAAAAAAACATAAAATATAACATTGGAAATTAAAAGTAGCAAATTAGCATGAAACACACATTACACATGACACACAATAAAGCAAGAGAAACATCAATAGAGCAAGAGAGCATGAACACAGTTGATACATATGACAAGCATTTACTCGAAGGCAGTTCTAAACAGATGAGTTTTTAGTCTTGATTTAAAGCAGTTCAGAGTTTCAGCAGCTCTGCACTCGTCAGGAAGTTTGTTCCAGATTAGAGGAGCATAGAAAGTGAAAGCTGCTTCTCCATGTTTAGTTCTGAGTCTAGGGATGTTTAGTAGGCTAGAGTTGGAGGACCTGAGTGGTCTCGGTGGTTGGTACGGTGACAACAGGTCTTCAACACATTTTGGTGCTAAGCCATGTAATGATTTATAAACCAGTAGGAGTATTTTGAAGTCTACTGTCTGAGCTACAGGGAGCCAGTGTAAGGACTTTAGAACTGGGGTGATGAACTACGGTAATCAAACATCTCTAAACAGATAGATTATTAACCATGATTTAAAGGAACTTAGTGCTTCAGCAGCATTGCAGTGGTCTGGAAATTTATTCCAGATAAAATGAGAATGGAAGCTGAATACTGCTTCTCCATGTTCTTTCAAGTTTTGGAGGTTCATATAAAGGTATAAATAAAGCAGGAGGTTTGGTCTGAAAGATTTTTTATGGAGACGTTTACCCTGCAATCTTACTTTCAACCAGCCGTTGACCATCTTGGTAAACCAGACTGATTCTTTTCTATTCTACTGTCATTAACACAGCACAGATGGCAGCTTAAAGGCAACATGGGAGAGTTACATCATCTCCAACCAGGGCTGTGAATGGTTCAGTTAAGCAAATCAATTCAGACTATACTATAAGGAGAACCGAAATAAATAAAAACTTGTATAAAATACACATTTTATTCAATAAATTCAATATCTTTCATCAGCTTACTGAAAGTAATCATTATAAGATTAGATGGTAGTTGTTGTTTTTTGGGGGTTTTTTCAATACAAAGTTATTGCTGCAAGTTCACCACAATGTCCACCAGGAGGAGACACTGTTTAACTACTTGAGCAGTAGTTCCCAACCTTTTTCCCTTGAAGGCCCCCTTGCCTGTGTCCAAGACAGGACAGCACCCTGTCTCCGTCGCCCCAGCCATTTTTAATTATACTACGGATATGCTAATGAAATTTTGTTATCATATTTAATAAAAAAATATATTTTTTTATTATTTTGTTATTTATTATTACTTATGAAAAGTGTTATTTATTGAATTCTTGCTCATTTGGAGATTCATAAATGTCCCTCAAAACTGTAAGCTTAGGTTTGTTAAGCACAAATGTCTCGTCATTGGCTTTTTAAAATATACTCACTTTATAACATCTTAATGTCAAGTTTTGCTGTTTTTTTCCACCTTGAGTGATTGATGGACTACTGATTGATGAGCACGTAACTGCTTTATTTTGATTTTGACATTAAATACTGTTTGGGACTGATGGTAAACAAATTCTGACTTTGTTAGTTACCTGAAACACTGATATTTATGGAGAAATAAGCTGTCACAGAGGCTTTTTACTGAAAGTCTCGCTTTCATAATACTTTCATAATACTTTTTTAAGTACATTCCTTAAATGGCTCTGAAAAAAAAACTAAATAAAACCAGACACATCATTGATCAATTGTTTGAGTTCAAACCTGAGTTTCTGTTTCTGCATTTCGGCTTGACTGAGCATTGGGTTATTGTGAAAATCATGCACAGAACATATTAGGGTTGGAAACAGCGAGCTCAGGACATTCTTGAATCTGCTTCAGCCTGGCATAATTAATTGATTTTTGCTGAGTGAATGTTCTAGGTCATCCAACAAAGCAAAAGGGTGAATATGTATCACTGAGTCATTCTTGTGCAGTGTTATCATTATGATCCATCAATTAACTTTAAAGAAGCACAGCAAAATATATGTTTATATTATTTATTATTACTTTTATTTCATGCTAGAAGTTTACATTCACAAAGATGAATATTCCTTTATACAGTCTGGGAAAGTCAGAATATCATAGACTTGTAAGCTTCTCATGGGTTATATATACACAGCTACGAAGGTAAGAAAACCGTGAACTGATCAAGCTAACTTGGTTGGCTAAGGCTTGGAGTGTGGTCTCTATCCCATTTAATTTAATAAAGTATCAATTTTTTTTAAATGTCTTCACATGAGTGACGCTAAATTATCCGTACCAAAACTTTTGTCACTATAACTAGTGTCCAACAAAGACAGGTTGTCAGGAGAGGTCTGTGTGAGAACCTTGTGCTTCAGGTCAATTAGAAGGAGTGAGGCACCCAACAGATTAAGTGTATGGAGGAGGTTATCTAAAGGTTTTCACCCCCGTTCATTTGGTGTTCAGTTCATCTGAGCAATATCTGATTTAATTTTTAAAGGCAAACTAACTTGAACGTTTCCCACATCTCCCGGTTCAGGACAGCCAGTTTACCTGAGCTGATTATTGAATGTGCTTGGAATGGTACATAGAGCACACAACTAAAGTAAATATATATATATATATATATATATATATATATATATATCTTTTTTTTTTTTTTTTTTTCGTGTTTATTGCTGTTATGAATGTTACAAAATCAGAATTGTTGTAACGGGGAGAGAAAAAAACAAGCATTCAGGAGGTTATGCTTCTTCTACAAGCATTAGTAACCATAACAGTGAGCTTTGTTCCTATTCTAGGTGAAGTGCAAGTACTGACATTATTTCTTTTATTCTTAGGTTGGACTTCTTGATTAATCACCGGTGGTACTAACACACAACAAGGTTTTGCGTTATTCCTTATTTATATTTAAATAGTAATTGCATACACAATCAATGTTCTGTGATTTCAAGGTGAGAAACCAGGAGCCTTCAATGCCATGGTTTTCACAAAGCCAGTACCAAATAGGGTTGTCTAGATTGGTGTAAGGTAAGATTTCTAAATGTTGGTTTTATGCATTGCAAAGAAATGTATTTTTTATGTAACAAGTTTTTGTGTAGGTCTAACAGTTTTCAAGTAAATGTCTTTCATTTATTTGTTCTCATAATGATGAAATTTGAAATTATAAGCTAAGACAAAACATCCTAAAAGAGGGAAAAACAGATAACAAGAAATATTACATAATAGTTCTGCTGAAACATTTCATGAATTACCATCATGAAGTTTAATGTATGCATTGGAAGCTTTAAAGTTAGTAATAAAAGGCTCAAAGTAAATATAAAATAAAATAAAAGGTAACTACGTGATTTTACCTAAGAACAAAGGTCTTAGAATCCTATGTTTCACTGAATGAAACATGGAAATATCCTAAATGTCAGAAGCACAGTTTTTGAGGTTCAAAACAAGTAGTTAGTAGTACATTGCAATTAATTTAGCCTAGGAACCAAATTCCTTGTGTTGTTTCTCATTGATGTACTTTGTAGGAGCTGATTCTACAGAGGCATGGTGGGTGCGTTACCAGATCCCTGCATGTTCATAATCACAGAGGCATACGCCAAATTTAACCTTGAAGACAGACCACCTGTGACAACGATGAACATGACATCTGACAAATCTCTTGGAAAGTGTGGTTGGGCTGGTGCAGAAGGACAGTGTTCTGTCCTATCACCAGCCTGTGTTAACATCCAGGTACATCCCACTACACCATCATGCACCTGCAGCACCACCTTTGCCACTGACTGGGTATGACATCTTACCTTCTGAACGTGCATTTGTGGGCTCAGAAAAAAAACTCCTACACCTCAAAAGCTTGTCTGTAACTCTGGATATGGCTCACAAAATTGAGGAGGCTACACATGAGTAAAGTTCCTGCTCCGAGTGGCTAATGCTCTGCAGGCCCAGAGTGATTTCACGATGTGTGTCATACCACTGCCAAGTCACTTGCAGAGCGCATCATCAGAGGGACAAAACAGACAGTAGACATGAGGAGAGGTGCTGGGATGGAGCCTACATAACAGAGTACTGCAGGATAATGAATATCAACTATTCACCATGTGGTTTAGTCACTCACCCCACTGCTCCATGGCTTGCTGCATCTCCAGATGGAGTTGTTTTTGATCCCAATAAATACCCCCAGTTTGGTCTTGTGGAATTCAAATGTCCCAATTTGTTAAACTTTATTGACTGCAAATATGTTCAGATGGAGTGTGGTGGTCCAAAACTGAAGAGAACCCATGCATATTATTGGCAAGTGCAAGACAACTGCTTGTCAGCGGGATGCAGTGCTGTGACTTTGTTGTGTGGGCACAGGAGGACTACCTTGTGCAAAGATTATATGTGGATCAAGAACAACACATTTACAAGTATCAACTCGAACTGAAATTGGCCACCCTGACAAGACAAATGCAAAAGTTTTTACCTCAACTGCAAAAATAAATTCGGATAGGGATGAAAGAAGATATCGATACGGAGATATATCGCAAAACTTTATGTCACAATATTGTATCAATATTCCAAAGCAATGTATTGATTTTTTTTTTTTTTTTGCGTTTGAATGGAACCATTAATGATGACAGTAATTTTTGTAGTAAAATTAAAAGTGTAACTGGTAGTTTGTGGCTGTTTCCACCTTCTTTGTTCCAGTGGATCGACTAGATCTAGTAATAAAGCTGGAAGTGCTAAAGTATGAAACAGGTTGCAATGTTTAGAATGCTGAGACAGTTTTTCTACAGTTTAATTCAATTTTAAAAATCACAATTTAGAGCAATTACTCATAGTATCACAATATATTGTATCATCTCCCCTGTATCGTGATACATATCGTATTGCCTGATGTTTTACCAATACACATCCCTACCAACATATTGCCATAAAAACCCTTTAAAAAACAGTGTTACATCCGTCTGTGTCTCCCTTTTGATCTGTGTCTCACTACAGCTTCGCATCGCCTCGGAGCCAAGACATGCGTGTGCTCATTGCAAGCTCACTCCTAGCCGTAACCGGCAGTTTGCTTTTCCCCATAGCAGCACCAGAACTTACTGGACAAAGCTCTGAAACATGCTTGTTTGTATTTTCTTATGTGTGCTGCCATAGGTGCTTGTTCTGCCCTTTAGATGAAGCTTTGCTTCCATATCTGCAACACAATCTGCTCATCGGTGCTCACTGCGGTGAAGCACTGAGACAAATTAGAATCATGAACTTCATCTAAGGGGAGATTTTTCAGCAGCAGAACATACAAGACAAAAGAGAAAAAATCTAAAAGAACTACAGACTCCTCTGAGAGTTTAAATATATAACAGTATTTATTAATGTGTGTCAGACCAGCTGTGTTTAACCCTAAAGGGAGTTTAATTCCGTGCTTCATATTCAAAATAATTATAGGTATTAATGCTTAAATAATAATGTTTATATAAGCTTAAAATACTTCATTAGGACAACTGAGCATGGGTGTATCCAGAAAGTTTTAAAAGAGGGCCAAATGGGCACCAGTAATGGTCTTGGGGTGCCACATCAAAATAAAAGCAGAGCTGTAATACAAAGGGGGCGGGGCCTAGATCGAGTGACAGACATCAGAGTCACAACATGAAGGTCAAAGATTGATGAAAACATACATACATAAAATGCATAAATAATTCTAATGAAAGTTATTATTCTGTCTTATTTTATTGTTCATGAATACTTGAGCTTGGTTGGGGTGGTGGGATGGCTCGCTGAAAATGTTCCCTTATTTTCAAATTGTCATGATTTCATCCCTGTCCCTAAGTTTGCTGCACTTTCCCTCCACCTGCTGATTGCTCATTGTCTTCACCTAGGCAGCTCCCTATTTAAAAAACTCTGCTCTAGGCCTTCTCAGTGCGAGATCGTCTGCCTTTGTTACAGCCTTCAAGCCCGGTTCAAGCTACTAGCGCTAATCTGTCTTTTGACTCTGCCTGTCCCTGACCACTGTTTTTGCCTCACCCTTACTGGCTTCTGATAAGAGTTTTTGTCCTCCTGTCCTCCAGTTTAATTTACCTTGGATATTCCTCTGCTGATAACCTCCTGTGTATGACCCTGGACTGTCTCTGGACTAAAGATTTCTGGATTGTGGGTGCCTTTCCCTGGTTTTGATGAGCTCTTTGAAACCTCTGGGACTCCATTCTCAGCTCTCCCAAGTCTGCAGAAGATGGGACCCTTGGGATTCTCCAGCTCCTGGTAAAACTCCTTTTGTTGTTGAGATCCCTGAGTTTCTCATCTCATCACCACACTCACCTCAGTTTAGTGTTCCAGGCCACCAGAGCACCCAGATCCAAGCAGAACCTCTTCAACACCTTTTCTTTCTAATCCAATAAATTCCCTTTAAAACATTCTAGTCTTGGCTGCGTACTGGGTTTCTGGCTGTTTATACTTAAACGTTACAGTACGATCTCGCCAGAATGAATCCACAGCCGAGTCAGGACTGGTGTTTGAAGGTAGAAACTTCTACTGCTGGTCTACAAAGCAATGTGGAGGAAATATTACGAGGACTTTCTGCTCTTGGGGCCCCCCAAGCTCAAGCTAGTCCTTCTGTCACGCAGCTTACCCCGCTTCCTGTCACTCCTACAGCAAGTCCAATCAACGAACCAAGGATTCCCCCCCAGAATGTTTTGATGAAGATCCTGAGCAGTGCAGACTTTTTTTGACCCAGTGTTCTCTGCATTTTGAACTCCAGCCTTCTGCCTTCCCCTCTGAAAGAGCCAAGGTGGCCATTTCACTCTTGTCCGGTAAGGCAAAACAGTGGGGAACTTCTGAGTGTGAGAATGATTCTGACTGCTGTGACACATTTTTTGAGTTTTCAGATGAGATGAAGAGAGTTTTTGATCTGGTCCGTCCGGAGAGGGAGGCTGCAAGAAAGTTGTTTACACTTAAACAGGGGTCCCAAACTGTGACTGACTATATTATCAATTTCCATGCCTTGATGTCCAGCTGTCTTTGGAACGATGAAGCCCTATTTGACGTTTTTTACCAGGGTCTGTCGGACGATATAATGGAGAAATTGCTACCCGTGACCCCCCCAGGACTCTTAGGGCTCTGGAGCAATTGGCCACATGGATTGACAAACGCCTTCATGAACGAATATGAGGGAGGTCTGCTCCCTGTCTTCAAAGAAGGGTCTCCACTGTCCAGATCAGTCCAAGTGGTGTCCCACAAACTTCCTTTCACCCTCCTGAGAGCTCAGAGAAACCCATGCAGTTGGGCAGGACCAAGCTCTCTGCAGCAGAAAGGGAGAGACGGTTCAGTTGTCCCCTATGTTTCTACTGTGGAGAGAGGAACCACCGTGCTCTTAACTGTCTATTAAAAGGACCGGCTCAGTAAAGCAGGGGAGGTCTTTGCTGAGCCCTATCTTGAGATCCAAGAACCCTCCCCACAACCGATGCACCATCAGGTTTCCTGGGTCTCCAGTCAAGGAAGAGGTCCCTGTTTTTATTGACTCTGGGGCGGATGCTGACTTTATGGATGTCAACTTGGCCCGTAAGCTTCAACTGGAGGTGGAGCCTCTAGAAGCACCACGTGAGATTTATGCCATTGATTGTCATCTCATTGATCAAGTAACCCATTACTCTAAGCCTGTCTCTACACTTATTTCAGGAAACCACCATGAGAAGATGACGTTTCTACTAGTGCGGTCTTCAGAGATTCCGGTTATCCTGGGACGCCCCTGGCTCACCAGACACTATCCAGTCATCAGTTGGGTCACTGGTGAGGTTCAGACTTGGGGTCCCTTCTGCTCCACAGCTTGCCTGAGAGAAGCCCCTGTTATGACTTTGTCCTCAACAGTTCTACAAGATTATCCAGATTTATCCAAGGTTCCAGAGGCTTATCATGATCTGTGTGAAGCATTTAACAAGTCTAAGGCCACCTCTCTGCCTCCCCACAGACCGTACGAATGTGCCATTGAACGACAACCAGGAACACCCCCCCGAGGGGCAGGTTGTACTCCATATCTGGTCCTGAAAGGGAGCCAAGGGAGGAATACATTTCGAACGCCCTGAAGGCTGGACTCATCAGAAAATCTTCATCCCCCGCCTGGAGCCCGTAGATGACGACATTCTACCCTCTAAGACCAGGTTGGCTCTTACCAGAATTGAGGCGTTGCTTGAGAGGAGTCATCAGACCCAACCACCTCTTGCTCAATGTCCTCCAAATCTTCTGTTTGTCCCTGAGAACATGATTACCAGAGTCCTTCAGTTCTGTCACCCAGGTATTGCCAAGACTCTGGCAGTGGTACAGTCGGGGTTTTGGTGGCCCACATTGAGGAAGGACACACATGAGTTTGTGTCAGCATGTGCTACCTGTTCCAGAGTAAAGTCCTCTCGACGTCCTCCAGCAGGTCTTCTGAGGCCTCTGCCGATTCCACATCAACCATGGTCCCACATCTCCATAGATTTTGTCACTGGCCTACCTCTGTCTCAAGGTAACACCCGTTCTCTTAACTGTGGTTGATAGGCTCTCCAAGTTGATCCACCTCATACCCCTTCACAAGTTACCCTCTGACTCTGAACTCGCTGATGTGATGGCCCGAGAAGTGTTCAGGATTCATGGGATTCCCTGCAACATTGTGTCTGATAGAGGACCACAATTCGTCTCCTGTTTTTGGGTGAGTTTTGCACCCTCCTGGGCATTGACATTAGCCTCTCTTCAGGTTTTCCCCCTCAGACTGATGGCCAGATGGAGAGGATGAACCAGGAACACACGCCCAGTCGGTGGTCCCATAACTTACCTTGGGTGGAGTATGCCATCAATGGATTACCTTCAAGTGCTACAGGTCTGTCACCCTTTCATGTTGTCTATGGCTGTCAGCCCCCGTTTCTCTCCATTCATGAAAGGGCTACTCAGGTTCCTGCTGCCCATGTGTCTGCACGTCACTGTCTCAGGCTATGGAGCTAGAACCAGGCACCAATATGAGCAATATTAAAACATAAACATTCAAAAATTCCTTAAGCACTTAAAAACTTTGCCTCTTAAACAAATAAGATCCGTCAGAGGCTACGATGAGGTCAGCAGTGCTGCCTTTGTTATGTCTCTGATTATTGTTCTTTTGTTTGATTATCGCACAAAGGATCAGACATTTTCAAAATGTTTTCTTGTTCATTATCGGATCTAATTATGGAATGCATCACTGCCCTACAACAAAACAATCATATATGACTGTAGGGCAAAGTTCAGAAGTGTAGAGCTGCAACAGCAATAAAAAAAATAGAGCTACAGTTTATCACATAACAGAATAACATTATCTGCATATCTAACTCTGCCCACATTTTCTGTGTGAAAAATGGAGGTGTTGCCTGGCAGACCGAGGGATGGCGGGGGGAGAGGACTGGGCACTTTCTTGCCCAGTTTCAACTCCAGCTTGCTACGGAGACGTGGCTAAGTCTCGGTTTGTTTTATACTCCAGTGTAGAGTTTTAACCTGAAGAGAGCGCCACACTGACGTTTTTTTGGTAGAAATGTTTATTTTTACTAAAATGTCCTAAAATATCAAAAATAATGACCAGACATCTAGACAGCAATATTAGACACTCATTTATACAGTTTATCAGCAAAAAACGTTGATTTGGGGGTGAGTTGCTCTTTAAGTTTCTTTTCAGTGAAGACATGATTATCACAACACAATCCAAGCTGCTCGACAACAGCAATATCTCTCCATGACCAAGCGTGTTCTAGAATTTAAGCAGTTCCTTTGAATGAGACATTTTCTTTTCCATTTATCTGGATTGTCATCAACTTCATTAAGTTATAAGGTAAACATAAATTATGTTCAAAGAACAAAATAAATCTAGTTATGACGGGGAATTTGAATTGTTTTTAAGATATGTTTATGTTTTTACTGTTTATTTTAACATTACTACAATATAACATTTCCATTGTGGTAATTTTAAGAATTTGTACGAACAACCTTCTTAGTAAAATAAAGTTATCAGATTATTACACTGTAAAGGTGAATGTGTCCACATTAAATCTGAATCAGAGGACTCCTACCTGTAACATGTATCTGTTTCTGACTGTTGTTTTCAACTCTCACGCAAAGGTTCAGACATTATAGAGATGTTTTCTTCTCATTATCTGATCAGATCTGCTGATGGAGCACCATAAGCCTACAAAAAACCTAATTATATGACTGGGCATGTATTTTTGGATTTGTCAAGCCAGTATCGGACAACACCTACATCGTTACTGTCCTTTTGTTTGCCTCTCACTTCACTCTGCTGCTGACATTATTAAGATTTTTGTATTTATCATCAGGTAATTGTGAACATAGTTGTCACACAACAACATGACTGTAGGGCTGGGCAAAGAGGAACATTTCGCTGCAAGTCATCAACAAGGAAGCTTGATTCTTGTTCTGCTCAACCCTGAACTAAACCTTCTGTGATGCCTACAGGTAAGAATTTGGAGTTTTGGTTCTTCAAATGTAAGACTTATCAAAGTACCAGAAATATTAATTAATACAACTTTAAAAGAAAAAGAAAAAATAATAATGAGTTAATACAGACCAAATAAGAATTCCTAAATGTAAGTGAGAATTTAGAGTGTTATTAATAAAGTTTTTGGATGGTAATAAAAAGCATGAATTAATCTAAGAAAAATGTCCTGGTGACTATTAAGAACAACAATTCTTAGAATATGTTGTACATGGAAATAATTGATGACAAAATCTGGACCATCTTAGAACAATAAAAAAAGGTTAATTGTGTGTATATATTTGTTTCTGAAACAATTTTGAGGCTTATTTAATAGTTTCTCATTAGTATGTTAAGTCATGCTTTGTCTGATAGCACTCTGTGCTTGATTCAGACGGCAACTTTAGTGAAACTGTTACGTTTGCAGACTAGATGAACTTCTTTTGATCAGTTTAGCAAACCTGCCAACAGTGATGATAAGATCATCCATCACATGACTCATTTGAACCAGTAAAGTAAAGAACAAGTAGTCTTGGTTGGACCTACAAATGACTTCATAATGTTGATTATTTCCAGTAAATCTGTGTAGCAACTGTCTTGATCTCCAAGTGGATGTACCACTTTCTTTTAAGATTTGCTGTCATGTACTCTGTCATGTGCAACCTTTAACCAACTTTTAGCCTTAAATAAAATGCACACCAAAGCCAAAAGCCATAAGAGAGTTGTATGGGCTCAAAATAAGGTCATAAAGTTTGCACATCATTTCACAGTTCAACTTCATAAATCAAGTTTTGCAAACTTCATAAGTCAGGTTTTGCAGTCTCGTAGCAAATATCTGCCCAACAATGTCAAGCTTGCAAATGTGGAGAAGGAGATTTGCATGGTTGTAAATAAAGGTTTGTAACACACAAAGGGACCTCTCTGTCTGCTCCCGGAAGAACTGCATGAAACAGTTCATCATTCCATCTCTCCTATTCAGCATCTGACCCGAGCATCTCCTGCACAGTAGCCAGAAGTGTGTTTAACTCTTTTTCCCTTTCCTGGAAAAAACATGGAGGGTGGAGATAAAAAATTAACCAACAAGTGTCATACAATACCTTGAATTCCAATTCTGTGGAATAAGATGTTTTTACCAGGTCTGGGGTGGCAGTGGGAGCTGGAAGGTAGTGGCTTGTAGGTGTGGTGTAGATGCTGAAGAAATAAATATTTTTGAAAAAAAAAACAATATAAATTATTCAAAGAAGACATCAGTAAGAGGAGCCTACGTGATATTTTATTGTGTTTATTTTATTGATATTTTATTGTGTTTATCTTTTGTCTCCGCCATTTTGTTGACCACAGAGATTGCACATTTGCATATGTAATAAGACTGTTCTTTGCCTGGTGTAGGGTGGCAGAGGGTGGCAGAGGGTGCTAGCAGCTGGCTGGTGCTGGGTGAAAGAAGTTGATGCCAGTGCAGACGCTGGCTCTGGTGTAGCTGCCGGATGGACAAACATTTCAGAATAAAAGTTATACAAGTACCTCTATCAGTAGCATGCAGTGTCCGAACTTAACTTATTGACACGGTGAGAAGTTATAAACCACACACAGGTCCGAAAATTGATTGAACAAGCCCTCTATAAAAACGTAATTATTGATAACAACCCTGCAGTGCTTATACTATAAAATAAATGGAAAGAAAATATTTGATAAAGACATTTAATTGTGTGTGTGTGTGTGTGTGTACATGTATAGCTATACTTGTGTGGACCAACCTTTGACAGCCCACCAGCATTGTGTGGACATTTGTAGTTATGAGGACATTTTGCCTGGTCCCCACAATGTTTAACTAGCTATTAAACTCTACTAGTTAGGTTTAGAGGTATGGTGTGAATTAGGTTTAGGTTAAGGTTAGGGTTAGGCATGTATCAGTAATGGTTAGGTTTAGGGAAAGTATCTGGGTTAGGCATAGTAAAATCAATGGAAGTCAATACAATGTCAACACAAGGATAACTAGACGTGTGTGTGTGTGTGTGTGTGTGTGTGTGTGTGTGTGTGCGTGTGTGTGTGTGTGTGTGTGTGTGTGTGTGTGTTTTTGTGTGTGTGTTGCATTAATGTTTGTGTTTTTCTGCAGGTTGTTTATGTGTGCAGACATCAAAGAACAAGGGAGAAGTCCGCCAAAAAAAACAACTAAAATGACTACATGACTAATTTGGTACAAACATTTGCTCGCAATCGGCGGATATCCCTCTGAGATCTAATCCCAAAATGGAAAGTGTCCTTTTCCAAACTTTGTTAAATCAAGAGAAGAGATTAAGGTGTTATTTATGAACAGCTGTAAGGTATACACGGGAGCGATCACGCTTCTTTTCCTGTTTACTAACCTTTAAGCTATTCTGGGGGTGCTGTGTTTTCACTGCGACTGATGGACTCCAAAAATCTCGTGCAGGAGCTGATTCCAGCGTTCCCACAGTAAGCAGGATGATGGCCTAAGATTGCATCCAGGGTGTCGTACCACTTAATGGTTTTGCGGTTTGCCCCACTCTAGTTGTTATGATCTTTGATTTTTTTAATAGTCCTGTTTAAGTTTCTTCATTTTTTCCCTGCACTGCTTCGCGGTGTGGTAATATCCGGCTTTTTCTAGTTGCGTACTTAACGTAAAAAAAAATTTAATATTAAGCTGCAAGTGTGACGACCACAAAAGTGTTGTATTTGCGTTGTGAGAATATTCAGAATTAGTCTTATTTGAATACAAATAATTGTATTTTATTTTGAAAAAAATTATCCCAATGGTTTTCATTTTAATGTGATTTTCGTTCGTCAAAGTGAATTGAGTAGTGCCTGCTCCAGGCCGGCAGGGGTGGGTGGGTGACGGGTTTGGCTGCGTGAGTTGTGGGTTTCTAATTAGAGCAGAGAGCTCAAACCTGACACACGGTCTCCTCGTTTCTCTCCTGTGTTACAGTTCGGGTAAATATACAAAAACACCCCAGAGCTAGAATTTAGCCATGCAGAAATGTGTTTGGGATATGAGTGGACTGTTTTAGTAAAGTAATTTTTGTTAGGGTCTGTTTCTGATTTAGTTTGTAACGAATTTGAAACAGGTAAAGCTCCCCAGAGTAACTGTCTACTGACAACGCACACATTACGTTAGAGAGCAGCTCAACCCACACACTTTCCCACGTGCATATGGCCACTAAGTTATTTTCTGAGCTTGCAATGTTAACAAGTATTGGTTGGCTCACTGTATGTTAATTCCCCACCATCGGTTGAAAATGTTTTTTGCTCAATGAGTTTAGACAAGAATGGTTACAGTTTAAATTGAGATTTGAAGTTACACTTGGAGTACTTTATTAGTTCTGAGTATGATTTGCAGTACTGTATTGACGTGACACTGATAAAATGCTGTGAATGAAAGTTTCTAAGTATCCTAAAAATAGCTGGTGGATATTACCATTGTCTTTACTTTACATTTTGATAAATAGTGTAAAATACAAGCACGAAGAGTAAGTGAACATGCATTTGGTAATCAGAGACTTATTTTATTACGGAATTTGTATTCACATGAACACTGAAATTCATTGTAATGTTAAAAAGACACTGAATTTGTAATGTGGGAAATATAAAATGACTCTTAACAATGGTGATATATATTTAGTGAAGAAAATTCTTAAATAAAATTACTGCAGAGAGCTCAAACCTGACACACGGTCTTCTCGTTTCTCTCCCGTGTTACAGGAGTCATTCTGTTCACTATGGTGCCGTTGCCCCGTACCCATAACACAAGCCTTTGAACCCTGTCTGAACATCTTCGGTCAAATAGATAGCCAGAAGAGCTTTTACTTCCTCGTCAGTCCACTTGTTGTAGGTTTTGTCCATTTTGCTGTTGTGCTGCAATACCTGGCAACTGTAGTGTTTTAAAAATGGTGGGGCCTTAAGAAGCAGAAATCTAACAAGGGGCGTAGCGTATGATTTCCCCAAACACCTGCGTCATATAAGTTCCAATGGAACCACAAAAAGACCCTGCCTCAGAGTAGGAGCTAAAACGGTTATAGGAACTGAGGGCATTGGTCCCAAGTTCTTATCTGTCCAAATGCACGAAAAAAGACCTGGTTCCTGAAAAGGTTACAGGAACTACAAAAGGTCCCTACAGTCCGAAAGCGGCTATTGAGCCCGAGTGGGCCATATCTCCATTGTCTAAGCGGCTGACCAGAGCTGTTACCGCAAGGCCCTCGTTTCCTGTTGTGACAGCAACCCTCGAACCTGCTGCTAGACACCAGCAATGAGGGATGCTGTCAAGCTGAAGGAGTCCTATCAGGCCTTTTTGGCCTGTGGGGCCATTGAAGCAGCTGATAGGTACCAGCAGACCAAGCAAAATCTGGCTTGAAAAAACTTGCACATGGGAGGAGTTTGGTGAGGCAATGGAGACGACTTATGTAAGGCTTTGAGGCGATTCTGATCCACCATCTGGCATCTCAGAAGGAGGAAACAGTGCACCACCAACACTGTTTAAAGCTAGGACGGTGTGCTGCTGACCTTGACTGTATTTGGTGGTATTCTTGGAGTATGGGGTACCAGGCACCTTGATATGGGTTGTTAGGTCCGGGTACGACCGGTGTCACAGCTTGGTTTGCATTGCTACCAGTAAGTCGGCCTCATTTTCAAATACATTTTCAAGGTGTTGAGGGGATCTGTTTTGTTGGCCTAAGGATCGGGTCTCTCTTTTTGCAGATGATGTGGTCCTGTTTGCTTCAACAGGATGTGATCTACAACTTTTGCTCAAGCAGTGCACAGCCGAGTGTGAAGCAGCTGGGATGAGAATCAGCACCTCCAAATCCAAGAGGCTGGGGAGAGGGAACTCTGTCTGTTTGCTTAAGCTGCTGCCCCCGAGACCTGATCCCAGAAAAGCTAAAGACATTGTATGGATGGATGGACGGATGAATGGAATATTATAGTATTACTTTTCACAATCACTGCTTGTTTAAAACAGCATAAAAATTGAAGTGGTATTATTAGGCCATCTGTTTGCTGGGATACTGGGATAAATCATATGACTTGTGAATAATGTCTGCATGCCCTACTAACCTTCACAAATACACAGAATAAGTCTGGATAATCAACCATTAATTGGAAGAGACGTTTTTAATAGTTAAAGTTAAAGAGACATTAATTTATTCAAGATAAATATAAAAACAAGATCAAATGGTGGCAATTCTGGCCTTCCACACTGCTGGTGTGACATGAATTCCTAATGCAAGCGGTCAACCTTCCTTAAGCAGTTTTTTAAATTCTAGATTCTTGGCAAGTTAAGCATCTATGAGTGTCTTTATTTTGTTAACAGGTCGCTCATCTCCAGCCACAGGAATATATGCAGCCTCAGTCTATTACTGCCCTCTGGGTTAGGTAGCCACATTATTTTGACCTGACAGTCACCCGAGCAACATGCCTGGAGCCACAGGTCCGGTTTGGTTCGGTTTCCCTGTCACCTACAGATTTTAGCCACAGCCGTTTTCTCTGTCCTCTGCTTTTCCTTGAAACCTCTTGCGTCCAATATTTAGATCAGTTTATTTCATCAAGGCGGCTGTTGATGGTTGAGCTCTTTTTTATCTTTCTGAAGAATGACTTTACTACCCAGCTCGTTTTCACCCCTGCACTTAATCCAAGAATACATCTGCTGATTTAACTGGGGCTATCATTCAGCCTACATTACTGGAGCAGACTCAGTCTGTCAGTGGCAAAACCATTAATTGCGTTTGGGATAAGGTTCTTCTTGACCACTATTCCAACGGCTATTTAAAATATATATAAAAAAAAAAACTTAAAAAAAGAATGTGTGTGACTTAAATGTTGTTTTTTAAAACATGCCTATTTTAATAGGATATTCTTTTTAAAATTTAAAAAGTAGGTTTTGCAATTTACAATTTGCTAAGCCAAAATTTCAGAGGCTATTTTAAGATCAGTAAACTGTTGGTTAACACCTTGTATATTGTATGTCTTTTTGTGTAGGATTACTGCCCTTTTGTTTACCGTCCTTTTGTTTGGCTCTCACGCAAGGTTCACTCTGCCGCTGACGTTATGCAGATGTTTGTATTCATCATCTGGTAATGGTAAACATAACTTTTAACAAGAACATAATCATATGACTGTAGGACTCCATAAAAGAGGATCATTTCCGTGCAACTCACCAATAGACCATCTTGAGTCTTATTCCTTCTAACATTGAACTTAACCTTCTGTGATGCCTGCAGGTAAGGTGCTATTTTTGTAGATTTGCTGTTTTAAATGTAAAATTTATAAAATCAGAATAATGGATTTATGCATTTTTTTAAAGTAAAGAAAAAGTTTTATAGGTTAACACACAACAGATAGAAACATCAGTTGGAGTTTAAATTTAGAGAATGCTATTCATGAGTGATTCTTTAAAAACTAACAGATGCATTTTAATTGCTTGCTTTGAGGAAAATATAGACTCATTAATAAAAGACACAATTAAATAAAATGAACTGCTTTGAAGATTCTTGTAAAGACTAGTTCCAGATTTGATTTGGATTCTAACAGATTTTTTTTTTTTATCATGAAAACAACATTTAACATAAATGTGAAACGTGAAAAGGAAACTGTTGGAATAATTAAAAGATCATAAACAGTTTGCAACCTCGCAAACCTCAACATGAGTAAGATGGTTTGTAAAATGAAAGAAGGGTAAAGAGAGGTATTCAGCTATTAAATGTTTGTAGCAAATGTTGTAGGTAAATATATATTCATTATTTAGTTTTATGAATGTTAGTTTGATTTGTTTTCCATCTGTATATTCCATGGGTTTTGTTGTAACTACAGTACGTGTGATATGTTAGAAAAGCATGCAGCTAGATTTCTTTGATTCAATTTGCAGTAATTTTTTGAATATATAAAAGTGTAAAATGTATATTTACTAATCTTAATGGGAATATGAACTATTTACTGGAACAGATCCTTGCTTTTGGAGTAAAATTTGCACCAGTACTTGTTAGAAATAGGTGCCACACCCTTCTTGCAATTCTCAACATTGCAAAAAAACAAAAAACAACAACAAAAAACAATAAGAGTTTGAATATAATTTATTTTAAAATGGTGTGGGTGGGTTAAGGGCTGAGTCCCCGGGCGGCTCAGGGTGTACTATAGCTCCCGGTGGGTCCTGGTGGCTGGGGCTTGGTGGGCTGGAGTTGTTGGAGCATGGGTGGGATGGAACAGGGCTATAGGGGCTAAGGGGTTTGAGTTTATGGATTGTGAGAGTTTAAAGGTTGCGTGTACCTCCGGGGCCTGTGTGATACCTGGAGTCCTGGTTGGGTAGTGGGGAACTTGCTTCTGTAGGTGGCCCGGGTTCTCCCGGACTGCTCTTGCCGAAGGGAGTACTTACTCTGTGGGGACTCCCCCTTAGGGTCTTTGGAGATCTCTAGGAGGTCCCTCACCTTGGTCAATGCTGCATCGGTGTAGATGCGGATGAGCCAAGAGGAGACCTGTTGGAAGGCAGCCCTCTTTGGTGGGGTGGTGTTTGTGTGGGTATTCGGGCCACGCCTGGAACATTGGGCTGCCAGAGATATGTCAGGCTGGCAATGGGCCGCAGAGGTTGTGCACCGCCTCCCCTGCTTGGTGCTGGGCAGTCTTGCTACCAGAAGTTGGTGGAAGCCATCACCAGACACACAAATAACGGATTGTATTTTACTTTGTTTCAAAGTTTTCCAGTGAGATCAAGACGTTTATGTGTGTGTCCTCCCTAATGCAGCCTGTGCTGAGCTATTGGCTCTGTTAAATGTTTTTTGTTTTACCTCTGTGATATCACAGGGATTCCAGCCGTGACTCCTCCTTCCTGGGAGCTGTCATAAACATGTGTTCGGGTTTATTCACTTCACTCCAAGGTACCATTTATTTCATAATCCATGGAGCTTTTCCACCTTCCAACTAGTAGGAAATTTATGAAAACCACTGGATAGGGGTTAAAATAAAAAATAAAAAATCTCTCTCAACCTTTTCTCATGGTCCGTAGCAAATGGGACCCAAATTTAGATAATCTAGTAATTAGAATTAGTTTAATGAACAGGTTTGCACAGAGGTTAATGTTGCGGTGCCACAATAAAAAAGGCAGACTCAGAATAAAGTAAATATTTATTTTACCCAGTTTTTCAAGTATCTCTTCCTGGTACTGCATCAGCTCATTTTACAAGGGCTAATATTCTGCTCAAGAGCCGAATTTAGTGCACAGTAAAAAAAAAATTGTAATCATTGTCATTGCAATCAGTTTCAAATGAACATAAAACCCCACAAGTAGGTTCAGTAAATCGTTAGTCTGCCTTAACAAGTGTTCTTTGCTTATTCTAGTACAAACTGGCCACATAAGGTGAGGAGGACGAAAGAAAGAAAGAAAGAAAGAAAGAAAGAGAAAGAAAGAAAGAGAAAGAAAGAAAGAAAGAAAGAAAGAAAGAAAGAAAGAAAGAAACACACACCCTGTCAGTCAGCTGGTCATGCAGGTTGTCTGACACTAAAACTATGTGATGCTATCATCAGATCACATAATCAAATTCAATATTCATCCTATATTAAAATAGCTACACATTATCAAAACAGACTTACCAAACACATTGTCACCTAAACACACACTACGTGAGGCCAGCCAACGCCCTGGCCTCCCACAATAAACTGGCAAACAGCCAGCTCCTATTTAAAGGATTTTTGCCAGTGGAGCCACAGCGCCACCCCGTGGTAATACACGCTCCATTACTTACAGCAAAACTAAGAACATCTTACATACTGAGGGTAGAGTGAGAAATGACAGAGGAACCAGAGGGAACTAATCATGGTAATCTGATGCAGGTGAGAGAGTGAATGGGCAGACTGGGGTGAATTGTGGCTGGGAAGGAGGCAGAATGGCAAAATAATCCAAAATGCAACAGACAACAATAAGATTCAAAAGAGTTAACACATAGGAATAAACTGAAATGATGAAGTCTAAATAGATAAAGGATCAAAACCCAAACACAGAAGAAACTGAAAGTACAAACATCTGAGGATCCTAACACCTTCTGCCATTGATTAAATAGCGATAACCATAATTATCCTAACAGAAAACAATCTGATTTATTGTAAGTGAAAAAAAGGTTATGTATCTTTACAGTCTATGTAAATATTTGGTTTCAAATCTTTGTTTCATACTTTTTGAATTCCTAATTGTTCTGGTGCATACAGTAATCCAATGATTGGTGAACAACTTTCTGGTTTGTGTTTCATTTCCCCAGCAGATTCCATCATGAACCTTTGGCTTCACAAAATCCTTAGTTTGCTGTTTTACACCATCACAATCATGGGTGTACTCATCCTTTTGCGTCGTATAATTTCTGAAATATGGAGATTTGCAAGACATGAGTCCAGTGCAGGTATGTTTCAGTATTCCTGTTTCAATGCAATAATAATATAACTTAATAATAATTACTATTTCCTTCTGACTCATACAGTAAAGTCAAGATCTGAAATAAAATAAAAAATGATGTGCCTCAGAGGTGACATGGGAAGACAAACGTGTGTATCAAAATGAGTGCTGAATCATCAATAGTTTCTTGCTGCAATTGAAATATTTGAAAAATATTTTTTGACACGTCTTATACCACCAGTGCATCTAGTCTTTCAAACCAATCCTGATTAAAATCTCTGTAACATTTGAACATATTCACGAGACGCTGTACGTAAAAACTGTTACCCAAGGGTATCAATTATTTTAGAATAAACTGTAAATATTATGTGAAAAAGAAAAACATTAATAAATACAGTTGAAGCCCGACATTTACAGACACAGAATAAAAAGACACATTTTTTTTCTCTCTGTATGAAATTAAATCCGACCAAACTTCTCTTGTTTCAGGTCAGAATTACCTAAATTATTTCTATTTTATAAATGCCACAATGATGAGAGAAAACATATTTTAGAGATTTGTTAATTAATGTCTTCCAAATCAGAGATTTACATAGATTTCCTCAGTATTTGGTAGCTCTGCCTTTGAGCTGTATGCCTTAGTTCAAACGTTTTGGGTTTTCTTCCACAAGCTGCTCACAATAGTTTGCTGGAGTTCTGGCCCATTCCTCCTGACAGAACAGGTGGAACTGAGTCAGGTTTATAGGTCGCCTCGCTCACACATGTCTTTTCAGATCTGCCCTCAAATTCTCTCTAAGATGGAGATCAGGGTTTTGTGATGGCCAAAACATTGCCTTTGTTGTCACTTTAGAACACTTTTAGCTGAGCGCTTTGGGTCATTGTGCATCTTGAAGAATCATTTGACCCCAAGCTTCAAATTCCTGGCTGATGTCTTTAGATGTTGCCTCAATATTTCCAGATATTGTTTTTTCCCCGGATGCCGCTTATCTAATGAAGTGCAGCAGTTCCTCCTGCCACAAAAAAGCGCAACATGATGCTGCCCCCCCATATTTCACAGTTGGGAGGGGGTTCCCAGGCTTACAAGCAAAAAAATGGCTAAATTAAACAAGAAAGATCACAGGGAATGAACTACAGAATTATTTTAAGAACAAACATAAATGCTATAAATAAAGTGAATTCCATGAAGGTCTTATTTATGAATTTTTGTTCTGACTTGTCCACAGTCTCTCTGTGCTACAGCTTATTGATTTGGGGTGTACCTTTGATTGCTTTAATTCTGTACGGCCTCTCCGTAATGATGGGTTAAATCTGTAAGTCACAAAACAATCACATCACTACTTTTCAGCTTCAGTAAAAAAAAACCTGAGGCGATTTCAGCGCTGTTCTTTGTTGGCACATAGGTGAGCCACGGTGGTCAGAGAATCAAAGGAGGAAGAAGAGCCTGACGACTGATTTCTGAAGCTGCTGTCTTCATCTTCAGTGTATCAAAAACTGTTCTATTATAGGAAAAACAAATTTTCTTTATTCTATCAGATATGATAGATATATTTCTAACTCTTCAGTTTTACTTTTGTACCCTGTGGTGACGATTAAAGGTTTCTGTCTTGAAAATTCTAAAAAGCACATGGCAATGATATAAAGGAGAAAAAATAAAGGAATGGAAAATTCTTTCCAAATGTCTGTGTGTCTGATCTGGGTGATATCCTTTTTTTATGACGTATGTCACGAAACGATCTCTTGCTTACATTTTATGTTTACATCTTCATCATCTTATCTGATGACAAAAACACAATTTTATGACTGCTAGGCAGGGGAAAGAGCAACATTTCTCTGGAACTCAATTCAATTCAATTCAAAAATACTTTATTGATCCCAGAGGGAAATTAAGTGTTGTTGTAGCTCATATAATTAATTCTTTAAGGAGTTGTTGTAGATGATGATGGCTGTCGGCAGAAAGGATTTCCTGTAGCGGTCTGTATTGCAACGAAACTGAAGAAGCCTCCGACTGAAGACGCTCTGTTGTTGTATGACTGTCTCATGAAGAGGATGCTCAGGGTTGTCCATAATGTTTTGATTTTATGAAGAATCCTTCTTTGCATTATCATCTCCAGATGTTCCACAGTCGTCCCCAAGAAAAGAACCAGCCTTCTTTATCAGGTTGTTTAGCCTTTTTAAGTCCCTGGCTCTGATGCTGCTACCCCAACAAATGATGGTAGAAGAGATTACACTCTCCACAACAGACTTGTAGAAGATCTGCAGCATCTTGCTGCAAACCTTGAAGGACCTAGACTTCCTTAAGAAGTCCAGTCTGCTCTGTCCCTTCTTGTAGACGGCTTCACTGTTCAGTCTCCAGTCCAGTCTGTTGTCAAGGTGAACTCCGAGGTATTTATACTCCTCAACCACCTCCACTTCTTCTCCCATGATGGAAACAGTTTTTGACTTATCCCTGTTTCTTCTGAAATCTACAATCATCTCCTTTGTTTTATTCACATTTAAGGTGAGACGATTGTTTCCACACCATGTCACAAAGCGGTCCACCAGCTCTCTGTATTCAGCTTCTTGTCCATCTCTGATACACCCGACAATTTCAGAGTCATCTGAGTATTTCTGCAGATGACAGGTCTCTGATATGTACTGGAAGTCTGAGGTGTACAGAGTGAAAAGGAATGGTGAGAGTACAGTCCCCTGTGGTGTTACTGTGCTGCTGACCACCTGGTTTGACACACAATTCTTCAGTCTCACAAATTGTGGTCTGTTGGTCAGGTAGTCATTGATCCAGGCGATTGTTGAGGGTTCCACCTGTGTCTTCAGGAGTTTCTGACAAAGCAAATTAGGCTGAATTGTGTTTAATGCACTGGAGAAATCAAAGAACATGATCCTCACAGTGCTGCCTGCTTTGTCCAGATGACAGTGGGTTGGTTGAAGCAGGTGGATGATGGCATCTTCAACTCCAACTCCACAGCGATAAGCAAACTGCAGTGGGTCCTGATACGTTCTTGTTTGCTTACTCAGGTGGGCCAACAGGAGTCTCTCCAGGACCTTCATGATGTGGGATGTCAGGGCAACAGGTCTATAGTCATTGATTACTGATGAGTGAGTTCTATTTGGCTACTGGAACAAGACAGGATGTCTTCCACAACACTGGAACCTTCCCCTGAGTTAGGCTAAGGTTGAAGAGGTGCTGCAGAATCCCACAGAGCTGCTCTGCACAGGCCTTCAGGACTCTGGGGCTGACACCATCTGGACCAGAGGCCTCCAGCTGCCTCTTCACCTGACTTTTGGAGACAGAGAAGTGAGAGGGGGAGGCAATGGGGGTAGCCGCATTTCCTGACTTGGTTGAAGTCAAACTTGTGGAATCAGAAGAGTCCATGGCTGAAGTGAAGGATAAAACATCCGAGGTGTAACAGGAAAGCTGTTGATCAGAGAGGTCAGAGAGAGGTCAGAGAGATCAGAGGAACTCAATGATAAAGGAGCCTGATTCCTGTTGTGGTCATTCATTTCTGAAGTTCGAACAAAAAACCGAAATACCTGCCGAGAGTGTTTCTCAGTTAATTTCTGTAGATCCATCTGAGTTGTTCTTTCAAAGTCATATTTTATGTTCTTAAACCACTGAGATTCTGAGGGCCAAAGAAAAACAACTCTTGTGGATTATTACCAGCGTATTAAGACATGATGCTCAGCTGCTAGTGTGGGCAATGTTCCTCTAGGCCACATTTCAGGCTTTATTTGGCAGATATCTGTAAATATTACAAATTTACATTGACTCCACAGTGATTACACAGTGATTAATTCCACAGTGATTAATTCCGGAATTGCGCCGCTCAAGGTGGCAGCATGTTGGAGTAGCTCTGTTACTTTGGTTCATATTTTTTTCTTTTTAAAACTTTTATTCTTCCATTTCTGGTAGAAACATTGTTTTTGTGGACAACTGTTCTCTCTGGTTTTGAATGCTGTGGAGCTGGAAGGATTTTTGCTGATACTTTTTATTTTTGGACATTTGTTATGATGCGTAACCATGGCAACAATGTGGTTTACAACTGGCAGCAGCTGATTAACATCACAAAAGCTCAAATAATACCTCAACTACAGCCACAAAACCCTGATGAGTTGAAAAGAAGACGCCATAGATCCAGAGCGTCCTCTACATCAGACTGTCCTACAACTACAGAGCGTCTTCAGTCAGAGGCTTCTTCAGATCTGCAGACTGCTACAGGAGATCATCCCTACCCACAGCCATCAGCATCTACAACAAATCTTTGAAGAAACTTGCATAATGAGTTACAACAACATTTAATTTCCCTTTGGGATTAATAAAGTAATTTTGAATTTGAATTGAATTGAATTGAATTACTCTGTATACTAAGCTCCTTAAAGTTGGACATATTTTAGTTTACTTGCGGTAAGAGCAGTCATCAGTATATTTTAACTCTTCAAAAATTAATATACAGAAAGCTGCTATTTTGGAACAACATATTGTATTCTAAGTTCATTTTAGTTAAAGGGGGGGTATTATGCAAAATGGACTTTCTGAAGCATAATATCCTGAGAACCTGTCTTTCCCTCTTTAAGAACATACCTGAAGTGTTGCTCTGACTCATTCACTCATGTTAGAGTAATCTTTGATTCTCTGCTGGTAGTTCTCGAGGTTGCTGAAATGCCTGCTCCCACCTATCCCCGCCTTTTCCACCCATCTCGTCCTCCGACCTTACGTACTCAGCCGAAAGCCTCGCCCCTGCAGAGCTCCCCAACCCCTCTCCACCTCACACAACTCCGGCTGAGTCCCAGGTGCAGTAATTATAACACACCAGCTGCAGCTCCGCGTCTTTTGTGGGATTTATTTTCCGACTCTGTGCATGCTGCGATGATGCACGGTATGTGACGAACTAAAGGGGGAGTGTCAGAAAGAGTAGGAGGGTCTTAGAGAGGCACAGGCGAAAATCAAGGCGTCCAATACGGAAGTACATTTTCTTAAGGTGGATTTCGATATATGACGGACTTTTAAAAGACTTAAGGTGACAATTTTATTGGAGTGTGCTATAGAAGGGTAATTAATGTGCCTGGAAGAAGCATAATACCCCCCCCTTTAAACTGTAGGGGGAAAAAATGACTTAAAATATATGTATATATTTGTGCTATAATTAAGAAATTCATTATTTTGAAAAACAAGTGTAGTCACTTGGTAGAAATCTGTGGTTATAGTTTAATTTCCTGATTTTACTTCTTTTAAATCCACAGTGGAGAACTTTCTCTCCCACTCTCAGCCACTGGTAAATACCTCTGCTTGCACTGTTGTAGTGAAAAGACCACTCAGCACTCAGATGGAATATCTGACACACACCTTAAGTTGTTTTTGCTTTGAGGACACTTCAGATTATTTGTTAGTTTATTATTTATTTCTGCACTCTGGTTTAGATCACATTTTCACTCATAATCAAGTCTTTCTTTACCACCACAGACCAGAGCAGCAGTGGCTTTACTGCAGATGAAGCCTCAATTTGTCTATTTCTTGCTCCACCCAACCATCACTTGGAATGTTTGTTTTTTGAAAACTCATTATGTAGCATTTTAATTCCACTACAGAATTATACACTGCTGTGTGCTGGCCTAGGAAATACAAATCAACAAACCTTTCCTCAGTATTTGTTAGGATCACCTGTTACATTGTATAAACATACATCTCAACACATTTTACCTTTGAATTTCTAGTTTTCATTCTCTGTAATGTTATCCCTGTGTTGTGTGTTTCCACCTGGCTTAAGCATTCAATATCAATTATAATAATAAGATAAAATAGATACTATACTAAAATTGGACACAGTTTTTTTGAAAAGAAAAATTGGAGGAGCCTAACATTCACTCTGATGAGATACATACTATGTCAGACAACTATGATGAAATAATAGCTGTGTAAAGCTCTCAATAATCTCTATATTCTTTCTTCATCTGAAGTCTCTCACAAGTGTTTCTGACTTGATGTTATGTTCAGTGATACAGTCATTACATCAACTACCAGCCATTCCTAGAAAACAAAGATTCATAATAAGGAGGTTATGTTTTTGCCAGGGTTTGTTAGTTTGTCTGTTAGCAACAAAACTCAAAACGTTGTGGAGAGATTTTGATGAAATCCTCAGAAAATGTACGCTGTGGGACCAGGAACAAGCGATCAGATTATGGGGGTGAACAGGTGTGAATGGCATACCTTCAGGTAATGCACATGCGCAGCAGTGAAACTTGAGGAATTGTGAATCCGTTAAAATCAAACCATCATTTCAGCATACCTCAGACTACAAGCAATAAGTTTTGGTGCATTATCACATATTATATACACATTACGTAATTGCATGCCTTACTGAATCACAAGAAATGTTAGCAGAAGTTTTCCTAAAACTATTTTTAGCAAGTGGAGACATAATTTGTGCAATATTGTGTTAAATTGTAATAAGTGGTGTACTAGGAGCCATTGTAGATAAAATGGGGGGGTGTGGAGTAAATTTCTGGCAAAAGATTTTGAGATTCATTTAATATATTTTGAAGAAAAAACTTAGAAGAAATCTAATCACTTGTTCCTGGTCCCTGTGTCCTGGACTGCGGACACAGAACAAAGGACAGCTGCAACACACATTGTTTCTCAGCCAAAAACTGTGCAAAATGATGAGACCCTTTTTTTTATTGCTCACCCTTTTTGAACAGATGCTTGTCATGAAGGGTTGAATAATTTAAAGACTGCAGTAGTCACTGAAAGTGGACTTAGCTGTTTTAAGCTAATTCTTGTGTTTATTTCAAACAGCTGCTTCTTTTTGTATATTTTGCCAATACACCCAATTTTGCAGTGGGGGTTGAAAGATTATAGATAGCAACTGCACAGCGGTTTGTTCAAAGGATGCATATCTTAACCAACCTGACAGTGACTACATATGAGTATACAACAGATTTGACTTCCTCTCTGACTTCCTTCCTGTCTAAGTATACATCACATCATGTGTGTTTGAAGTCCAGTGTGAGACTGGCAGTTCTTCTGACAAGGCGCTTCATGAAAACAAACAGGTCGGAGGGTTGAAAACAGCGACATCTCAGATTCTTTTCAACATGTATCATTTTTTCCTCTTACTGTTCTTCAAAGGTAAGAAAAAAAGCTACAATAACACTGTTGACATTTTTTTATGTTTTTTATATTAAAACATGATTTATTTAGGAAGAAAATGAAGTTCTACAGGTTGCCAGTGTGGCTTTAAGTGCTGCATTGCGGGGCTGTTATAAATGAAAATGTAACCTTTATACAGCAAAAACAACATGATTTCTCACCACTCTTTAGTATTTTATGTATTGGTTTTCCACATTTTCTTAGCTTTGTTCTGTTTCAGTTTTTGATTTAATAATCATCAGGTACACTCCTTAATCCTTTTCAACTTAATTTTCTAAGATGGGTTCTGATTTGGGTCTTGTAAAATGCACAGGCTAAAATCAGCTGAGCAGCTGGTGCTGGAGTTGCCAAAGACACAATGAACTATGGGGGGGTTTTGCCATTGCAGACCCCAGTTCATACAATGCTTTGCTGCTATGTATTAGAAAAGTCTCTTCCCCAGCCATTTTCAAGTCTGCTTTTACATCCCACCACTTCCCCTTGGCTGTGGGTCACATACGGTTCCAGCAGCAGTTTGGTAAAAAAAATAAATAAATACATACATGGGTGTTTCCTGTGCAGATCTTTGAGAGCATGGTGGTGACAAAGGTTTAGGGAAGTTCTACTCAAACTTTACTTTAGAGCACTTTTTATTGAATGCAGAAGAGCTGGTGTGGTGTCTGGTAGCACATTAAGTCTCAATATATTTCAATGTCTCAGTAACATATCTAAGAAGGCAAGGCAAGGCTATTTTCTTTGTATAGCACACTTTCAACAGCAGGGTGATTCAAGGTGCTTCACATGATTTGGTGATTTAAAAAAACAAAACAAAAACACATGGAATGTAACAGTGGAAATTAAAAGTAAAAGAGACACATGATACGCAATAATGCAAGAGAAAGATCAAAAAAGCAAGAGAGCATGAACACATTTCATACATATGACATCAATCATTTACTCGAGGGCAATTCTAAACAGATGGGTTTTTAGTCTCGATTTAAAGCAGTTCAGAGTTTCAGCAGCTCTACACTCGTCAGGAAGTTTGTTCCAGATAAGGGGAGCATAGAAACTGAAAGCTGCTTCTCCATGTTTAGTTCTGAGTCTAGGGATGTTTAGTAGGCTAGAGTTGGAGGACCTGAGTGGTCTTGGTGGTTGGTACCATGACAACAGGTCTTCAACATATTTTGGTGCTAAGCCATGTAATGATTTATAAACTTGTAGGAGTTTTTAGAAGTCTATTCTCTGAGCTACAGGGAGGCAGTGTAAGGACTTTAGAACTGGGGTGATGTGCTCTACTTTCCTGGTTCTAGTGAGGATCACAAGCAGCAGCGTTCTGGATCAGCTGCAGCTGTCTGATTGACTGTTTAGGCAGACCTGTGAAGACGCTGTTGCAGTAATCAATCCGACTAAAGATAAACGCATGGATGAGTTTTTCTAGGTCCTGTTGTAACATCAGTCGTTTAATCCTAGAAATGTTCTTCAGGTGATAGAACGCTGACCTTGTTAGAAGATTCCACTTACATATATGATGTCTTAAAATGTTCACATTCTTGTATTTGTTCATTGTGTGATCTTTCCTGTTAGGACACAGAGAGTTTGGGTAAAGATAAACAAATGCCCTACAGCCTGTGTCCCTAAATCATGAGGTCCCGAGGAAGAGGGGCTTCCTCTAGCAGAGGATGGATCTGTCAGGGATGATATATTTGTTTAACATAACCATGCCAAGCATGGAAAACCATGGGTGTGGCGCCTGCATCCCTATAAAGAGGCATGGTGACCAAAGCTTTTCAGGAAACTCTTCTATTGGGTTTGATTTCCGCCGGATTGTGTGCTGATCTGTGTAATTTTGGCTTGTATGTAATAAAATCTTATTTTTATTTTATTTTTAATTTTACTTCTACATCTCACAGAGGTATATTATAGACAACCAATGACACGTTTTAATACACATCACTGGACCAGTGAATAAAAGCAGATATGAAGTTGTTTCATACAAAACAACACAGTAAAAGCAAACGAATACTGCTGAGTCTTGCTCAATCTGCCTGTTGGAGCTATTTATTCTTTAGCTGTACTATTTTGAGCTTTACTAAAATTTGCTCTTGGTTTACTTTATATTTTTTGGGGTTATTTACAAAGTTTATTTATATATTAATATTTGTTAAATGTTTTGTTTTTGTCATTTGACTTTGTAAGTCAGTCAAGAAGAACCATAGGGCCATTTTTTCTTTAAGTAAAGGCACTGGTATAGGACCAGCATGCACTGGGGTGGGCCTTTGGTTTTCACCAGAGCAGGAGACGCAGCAGGAAACAATGGAAAACTGGATCTGTGTTTATTGCTTGCCTACCTGGATAAATAAACCCTCCATCCATCTTCTTCCGCTTATCCGGGGTCGGGTCGCGGGGGCAGCAGCTTAAGCAAAGAGACCCAAACTTCCCTCTCCCCAGCCACTTGTTCCAGCTCCTCTGGAGGAATCCCAAGGCGCTCCCAGGCCAGCATAGAAACATAGTCCCTCCAGCGTGTCCTGGGCCTTCCCCTGGGCCTCCTCCCGGTGGGACGTGCCTGAAACACCTCACCAGGGAGGCGTCCAGGAGGCATCCTAACCAGATGCCTGAGCCACCTCAACTGACTCCTCTCGATGTGGAGGAGCAGCGGCTCTACTCTGAGCCCCCTCCGGATGACTGAGCTTCTCACCGTATCTCTGAGAGCCCAGACACTCTACTGAGGAAACTCATTTCAGCCGCTTGTATCCGTGATCTCGTTATTTCGGTCCCCACCCAGAGTTTGTGACCATAGAAGAGGGTAGGAACGTAGATCGACTGGTACCACGACAGACCGGTACAGCGCCCGCTTAACTGCAGATGCCCCACCAATCCGTCTAGCGATCTCCAGCTCCATTTTTCCCTCATTCGTGAACAAGACCCCCAGATACTTAAACTCCTCTACTAGATAAATAAACCATAAAACACAACTTTCAAGTTTTAGACAGTGGACTTCTTTTGTCTGCATGCGAAACTTTACGACAGTGCAGGACTGGCTCATTGAATTTGAAAAAGATGGACTGAATTGACAAACAAAGGAATCACCACTTACTACACTGCCATTTCCTGTATTATACTCCAAGAAATAATTTCCTGTGTCAAAAAAGTTATTAGTGCAATTTATGCACATCCAAACTCAAACTTTTCTGTGTCCATGATGGTCCAATATTGTCATCGAGTGTAAATTTGATAGTAGAATTCAAAACAAATGTTCCATGCATCTCTTCTGTATTTCCTTTAAATAAAAGAGCAATGCCATCAAGTTTTGTCCTTAATTTACACCAAAGATGGTAAATTTTCAGTCATATTTAGGAATGTTGATTAATTGTGATTAACTGTGATTAATTCACAGCTACCCTAGGATTAATTAGATTTAAATGTTTAATCGTTTGACAGCCCTAATAATCAATAAACTGACTGGTTTAAGGCTGCATTACAGATCACAGAAGCTGTGTGTTTGTTTATTTAACTGTTCCAATTCTGTGCATGTTGGATAAATCACCACCAACAAAGGAGAGTTCCCAAATCTTTTTTAACCACACAAAGACGGCTAATTCTTGACTTTGGAGTTTTACTGTGCATCACTCTTTATTTCTTTATGTCTTGTAATTTCAATGAAACATCCCAAAAATATGAAGGTCCCCAGTTCTGAGCATTTTAAGCTCAAAAGCAGCAGTAATCACGTCTTTGATGTAGCAAAAGTAAGGAACAAAACCATGTGATTCCAAACAGTAAGAGTGTTTGGACAGTTGGTGGTATTTCCATCTTTACAGTAACATTTTAATGTAACACCAAGAGAAATACGTTCTTTAGTCGTAATATAAGGAAGTCCTTCTTAGGTAACAAATTTAAGCAAGTTATTAAATACTTGGATTTTTTTATTAGATATGAAACTACCATTCTTTACATTTAGAATAATATAACATTTGTAAACCCTACAAGTATTTAATAGTTTGTATTTGTATAATTATTGTGTCTGATTTCCATGTTTCCTGTGTTTTTTTAGGTCTTTCATCTGCACATGTTCAGCCTAAGCAGGTCGTGGCCCATGCTGGCAGGAATGTAATTCTACCCTGTAGTTTGAAAATCCCCACCAGCCATGATGTTCCGACTGTAGAATGGTCCAAAGAAGGCCTGAAGCCAGACGTGGTCTTCTTGTACCGTGATGGCTGCGAGACCTTTGAGATGAAGAATGAAGACTTTGAGTACCGCTCGAACCTTGTCATGAGAGAGGTAAAAAACGGGAATGTCTCCTTAAGGATCTCCAACGTGAAGCTGTCGGATGCTGGGACATACCAGTGCTTGAGACTCCGGAGGAACGGCACCAGGGAGGCGACAAAAGTAGAATTGCTTGTTGGTATGTCAACTTTAGTTAACCATTGATGATAAACCCAATAATTCCTCTAGGTTTTGCGTCTCATTATCATAATATTGTTGTAAAAGATTTGCTGCATCAGTAGATTTTAGGAAAGAAGGTGGAAACCATGTACTTAACTCAATGAAATCTGCAACATCCTGCCACCTGTGGCTCGGGCATCTGGGCTCTAATCTTAGCACCCTCCGGATGACTGAGCTTTTCACCCTATCTCTAAGGGAGAGCCCAGACCCTCTAGGGAGGAAACTGATTTCAACCGCTTGTATCCGTGATCTCGTTCATTCAGTCACCACCCAGAGTTCGTGACCATAGATGAGGGTAGGAACGTAGATCAATCGGTAAATCGAGAGCTTCGCCTTTTGGCTCAGTTTTCTCTTCACCATGACAGACCGGTACAGCAAACGCATAACTACAGATGCCCCACCAATCCATCTATCAATCCCCCGCTCCATTTTTCCCTCATTCGTGAACAAGACCCCAAGATACTTAAACTCCTCCACTTGGGGAAGGACCTCATCCCCGACCCAGAGATGGCACCCCACCCTTTTCCGGCTCCAGACCACAGTCTCGGATTTAGGGGTGCTGATTCTCATCCCAGCCGCTTCACACTCGGCTGCGAACCGCTCCAGCGAAAGCTGTAGATCACGTGCTGATGAAGCCAAAAGGATCACATCATCCTCAAAAAGCAGAGACCCAATCTTGAGGCCACCAAAACGTATCCACTCATTACCTTGGCTGCACCTAGAAATCCCGCCGTTAAAAGTTATGAACAGGATCGGTGACAAAGGGCAACCTTGGCGGAGTCGTATTTTAAGTGCAATCATATAATTTAGTTTTCTTATATGTAGTTCTCTCTTCAGCTTGTTTGGATTGATTATTTAAAACAAATAAAAATATATATATTTTTCAATATGTATTAAAATACTATCATATTTAAAAATTGACAGGTAAAAATAGATTAGGATTTTTTTGACCCAGTCAGTCAAAATGATGGACAAAAAACATGTCGAGCATGACCTCTGAATTTTAATACGAATGCCGCACTTCCAGCTAATATTAGCAAAAATCACCTCAAAAGACAAACCTGAGCAATGTAAGCCATCAACTTTGCCCTACAGAGTGAATAAAAATCAATAAAAAACTCTCCTAATTATATGACACTCCAAAAGCTTTCTTTAACATAATCTTCTAACATCTGCAGCTAAAGGTACCGTCTGGCATATCAGACGGCAACTTCAAGTCTGACAGCAGTAACAGTTTCCAGTGATGCATAGGGTGTTTCATTTGCTGCATTAAGCACTGGCTGTTGTGCAGCTCTTGCTTACTTCTGTCATTTTGTTCAGTGGCTCCAGGTTCTGTTCTGTCTGATCCAGGGACATGTCCTGTGATCTGGTGGTCAATAGCAGCATTCCTGTTGAGTTCTCACTCTTTTATTCATTCATTTATTTATTTTTGAGTCAAAAAGAAATCCAGTATTTCCGTCTGTCTGCCGCGTTCACACCGGTCAGCGCGTCCAGGCGCCAAATCGCTCAAACGGACGAAAGTCGACGCTTTAAAATTTAAACCCAGCTGCTTGCACACTTGTGGTCTGCGTCGGCGCGTCGGGGCATCAGCGCGTCACATCATTACGTCAGCGTGCGGGCATGGATTTGTCTGTTGCTAGTTGTTTACAACATGGCGGATCTTGTCGGATCAGCAGCGCGTCTTCAACTACCGGCTCTCCCGGGCCCGGCTGGTGGTGGAAGATGCATTCGGGATCTGGTCTGCACAGTGCAGAAAGTTTCACCGCAGACTGGAAGTCAACCCCGAAGTGGTGAGGGGAGCTGCCGCTGCTCATGGAGAAAGACCACTTCCAGCTGTGGGGCGAATCGGAGCCAACAACGCAACCAGAGAGGCAGTGGAGACCAGAGAAGTTTTCATGGCCCACCTCAGTGAGGAGGGGGCGGTGCCATGGCAGCCGGCAGAATAGTCATGTCCATACAGGACTGACCCAAAACGGCTCTTTTAAGAGCCACCCAGTAAAAAAATTAAGAGCAAAACTTTCTGAAAATTTCCACATCTATATTTACTATATTATATTTTAGTAATTTGTTTTTCTCTATACATTCATATATACATTCACAAATCCCTTTCATTTATGGATTATTGTTTGTTCTGTACCTATATACTTTTGACCTGTTCACCTGTACCTCTCGTTTCCAGGTAATCACTGACAGAGTGCTCTGCTTTCTCCCACAAACTCGTCTATGGATATGGTGAAATCAATCAAATAAACTCAAATAGTTCTTGCTTTTGTACTTCTGTGGTATTTTATATAGTCAATAAAAAGGTATATTTCATTAAGGTAATTATTATCTGTTATTAAAAATAATATTTTCACCCAAATGGCATTACATAGGACAGTAGAATTAAATTAAGGAAAGTAGCTGACCAAAACGTTACATATAAAAATATTTAATATAAAAAAATACATACAACATATATACATATAATAAACAAACAATAAAATAAAGAACAGGAAGAGAAAGGACCTTATTTGGAGGAAGTGCGGTGGAAGACAGGAGGGTCACAGAAAGGAGTCTCCTTCCTCCCCTGAAAAAGGTGTCAGCCCGATCAGTAAAACTACTGAGTATTGTCCAAATGGGTCAAATTGTTCATTCTTTCAAAAATCAGTCTATGAATGTCAAATTTTAGGATGTCTCTTTCTAGAGGTGACACCCTTTTCAGGAGAGGATGAAGAGAGAGAAGGAAGTGCATGTCATCATCTGCAGGAGGAGCAGGAGCTGGTTCAGGCCGGGCCTTGAGCGCATCAAGCAGCTTTTGCTGGAACGCTGTTGGCACTGACAAGTCCTGCTGCCTCCGCCTTCGTTTTCTTGGAGGGCCTGTGAAAAAACACAGTAGAAAAATGTGTTAAAAATGCTTACAATTATGTTGAACAAATATACAAATTAGATCAAATTATAAGCAACATTTTAAGTCTGTATGAAAGGCTGAGTGTGAATTCCAGGGTATACACAGACATTTCAGAAAGTACAAAAAGTAATTCGCCAAGTGTCTGGGAACCGAAAGAAACAGATTGACATCTTTGAATAAAACCTACATTCCCAAACTTTCCAAACAGCACTACACACCTGCAGGTGCTGGAGCAGAGGAAGGGCCAGGCTGGTCAGAAGAAGAAGCAGCAGCAGAGGAAGGGCCAGGCTGGTCAGAAGCAGAAAAGAAAAGGGCCAGGGGACTCTGGTTCAGCCATGTCACCTGCCTCCATGTTAGCTGGATCTGTCAAGACAGAAAGGAATATTATTGACCCTCCTGTTTATTATGCTTTATACCAAGATCACAAATACTTCTACTGCTAGCACTAATAATAAATAGCAAAACTTTGTAGTAGCAAAATGATGTAGGTTTCAGCTTTACAATAATTACTTTCATGTTTCTGAGCACGTTTTTGTGTGTGTTTGTATGCCACTATGTCTGGGTTTTCTTCTCAAAATCACCAACCTTCTGCCTCTAACCGCCCTGCTGCTTCTTCTTCTGGCTCCTCTGGGTGGTCATACCCCTCCGCCTGCTCCTCCTCGACCCCCATGTTGCTCGATGTTTCGCGGGGGGCGATGAAGGGTTCGAGGAAGGACAGGACAGAGAGGTACTTCCATTTCTGCACTTTCCCTCCTTCTGCTCCGCTCTTCCTTCTCTCTTTCTCTTTTCTGCTCTGCCTGACATATGTGTCCCTCAATGTCTTCCACCGTTTTTTGCAGATCTCGTCTAAATACACAATGGGAAACTGGTAATGCGTATTTAGTACCGTAGTTGCCCTAACCGCTTTTGGCTAGCGTAGCGTTAGCTAACATAACAAGAAAGTTAAAAGAAAAAATATTTTTTTCTATGTTTAACTGCTTACCTGGCACTCCAATATCCTCCGATATCTTCCTCCAAATCAGATCCGATCTCTTCCTGTCTTTGTAAAAAGACGAAGACGGGTCATACAGTTCACGGACATTACATACAGCGACGATCAGTTTGTCCTCCATCTTGAATAAAAAATTTGCCGATTCCCCCATGGAAGGAGTTACCACGTCAGTACAACGAGTCGCTCTGATTGGTTGACGCCGCGCGTCTGCTGCCCGAAAGTTCAATTTTCCCAACTTGAGCAGCAGACGCCCCGACGGTCCGTCGGGGCGTCCGGGCATCAGCCGCGTGGACGCGCTGATGCCAGCTGCGCCGACGCGCGCGACTTGCTGCTTGGCAGCTTGGCGCCCACTAGATGCGTAGATCCCATAGACTTGCATGTAATCTAGCTGCCCTGCTGCCTGGACGCGCTGACCGGTGTGAACGCGGCTTTACCATTTTGTTAAGTTACCACCATTTCTGCACTATTTAGCTATGTAAGTGTATGTGTGACATCACAAATACAATCAAATATGAAAACTAAATATTTCTATATTTTTGAAATATTAGTTTTATTAGTTTGTGTTGAATTCAAAATTAAATAAAATGAAATAATTCAACTCATCCACAGGGGGTGCTGCAGCACCCTCTACACCCTCTTGAAAGTCAGAGCTAAGCGTGATTTTCCTCAATTCTGTAAAAAACCAAAAATCCAGCAAAAAAGACAGATTATTCTCATGTGGAAAAGACTATGTACTTCATTTAACCATGGACTTTTTCACTTTTCTAAGTACTGATGTTTAAAAGTTGCACAATATTAAAAACTTTGCAAGAAGTATTAAAATAAGGAGCCATATCCTAAAAACAGAGAGAAAATGATGGATGGATGTGTTGTGTCTTAAGACGGTAGCGAAACTGATAACATTTTAATTTATCTAATATGGATGGTTTATTTGCTTGGTGCATTCCCAGCAGTCATGCTTTGGAAGTGAGCCAAAGCAGTGGAAAGTTTTCATCTGTTTTTAACTTGATCGCGCCCTGAAAGACCTGCAAACCTGCAGGTTTTTGTCTCTCAAACGCGTGTGTTATTGTTTTATATTTTCCTGGAACTAGTTTTGGGAGTGACAATGTTTATATAATTTTTGCTCTAGTCTGATGAGCATGCTTTCTGTGCAAAAAATTGGGTCAAGTCACGGCTCAGAGCGCATTTAGCCGATTTCATAATCAGCAAAAGAAAGGAGAAGTATCGATAAAGAGTTTCTATTGGTTTATTTAGTTGTCTTTTCCAACAACTAAAGGCAATAGAGTTTTTAAAAAGGGAGAACATCTGTTTTGTTCTTTGGTTATAATTTATTAAAGTTGTTTGTATTTTAATTTAACAATAGGGCTGTAATTGTGATGCAGCTCAACGTACCCCTAGACATCTAGCCATCATTGTTGTAGCAATGCTTTCTGCCTCCTTCAACGTCTAAACAACTTGTAGGACTTACATGTTGTTTTTGTCGTGTCCGTCACTCTGTTTTCATTTATTCCTCCTACTGGAAACCCAAAATGCTGCCAAACAAATGATTTAAGAGTAGTTGGGACATCGTCTATTATAACTTCGTCAGGTGAAGCCATGCTGACCGCGAACTAGCTAGTGTGCGCGAGATAGCAGTCACCTCAACAAGAAATATTGTGATGTTTGAAAATTGTGAGATCTTGTACGACGACATCTTGTTACCCCCTACTGAATAGTATTTGTTTCACACATGCACCTTTATAAAATCACACATTTATTAGATTCTGCCATCCTCATTCTTGTCTCCCAGGTTGTTTCTCTGCAAGTCCTACCTCCGAGAAGCTCGTCGCCTTTTCCGGTGGGAATGCGATCCTGCCCTGTAGTTTAAACATCCCTGGCAGCGATGATTTGCCAACAGTGGAGTGGTCCAAGGAAGGCCTGAAGCCAAACGTGGTCTTCTTGTTCCGTAATGGATTTGAGACCTTCGAGATGAAGAATCCGGCCTTTGAGTTCCGGACGAGCCTCTTCATGAGAGAGGTGAAAAACGGAAATGTCTCGCTGAGGATCTCCAATGTGAGGCCGTCAGATGGTGGGAAGTACCAATGTCTGATCATCCACAGGAACGGAACCAGAGAGGCTACAGAGGTGCACCTGGTCGTTGGTATGTCAGCCTCGGTTTTATTTTGGTTAAAATTAATAATTCAATGTGAATGATACTAGGTTTAATGTTTCTGTTACATGAAATCCACAATCAATTCACAATCTTTGAACTCTCATTTCCACAGCTGCAGTGTCTGACCCAATGCTTTCAGTGGATTCTGTTGAAAATCAGAGAGTGACGGTGGCCTGTGAGGCGACCTGCTGGCTGCCAGCGCCTCTGATGGTGATTATGGATGAAAAAGGGAACAACATCACAGATACTGTGGAGATACGAGGAGCAGATCCCACCAAATGTTACACAGTGAGGCAAACTGCCACAGTGCCGAGTAGTACACACAGGTAACAGAACAACTTTGTATATCTCCTTCTGTTTTTGCTTTATTTGGAAAACACTGGAGAGGAAAATCATTATTTTATATCAATCCTCCAATCAGTCAATTAACTAATCAACTACCTATGTACCAATTCATCTCTAAACATTGTTAGCTTTAAAAGATTGAAAATTACTTGAAGTTACAGTAAGTTATTGCTTCACACTGGAGTTACCAGGAAAATACATAAATTAGGGCCAAAATAAAACAATAAAATAATGACAAAAATCAAGGCGTTAAAAACTCCAGACCTCTGGACTTTACGTTACAAACTGTATCACTGCACTCTTTGATTTTCATGTGTGAAACTGGTTTTAGAGATGTGCGAAATCACCGCCTAATGGTGCAACTCTTGTGGCGTCTGTGTGTATATATATATATTTATATATATATATATATATATATATATATATATATATATATATATATATATATATATATATATATATGTATATATATATATATATATATATACAAGTATAAATTTGAATATCATGAAAACGTTTAATATTTTTGTTTACTCATTTCACAAAGGGAAATTCATATTTATATAGACTCATTTCACACTGAGTGCCTTTGATTCTTGTCATTTTGGTGATTATGTCTTTCAACAAATGAAAAATGAAACAAAGAAATTTAGTGTTGTGAAAAATGCATGTGTTCTAAACTCATGGTGTCACACCCTAACAGCTAATTGACTTAAAACTCCTGTAAGTGTTTCCTGAGCCTCTAAAGGGTCTCGGTCTGGGTCAGTAGGCACGTATTCACGGGAACGACTGTCATTGACACCTCCCACAAAGAGGATAAGCAACAAAAGGGTCATTGCTAAAGAAGCTGATTGTTTAGAGTTTGCTGTATCCATGCATATTTATGTAATGTTGAGCGGAAGGAAAACGTTTGGTGGGAAATTATGCACCAGGAAAAGGAATGACCGCAGCCTTGAAAGAAACTTAAAGAATGGCGGGTGACACAAGGTGTTTCTCCAATATTCAAAAATGTGGGTACAACCCAGGTAAAAAACACACAAACAAAAAAAACATCATACATGTCAGCAAACACCACACATTGCAGCCGCAGATTGCCATGGCGATGTAAAGAACCACTGATGGTTCAGACAGCCATGGAAGATCTAAAATCCTGTGGCACTCTTGGATGGAACCCCATCAACTCATAACGGCATCGAACAAAATAGAACGTTCTACAGAATAAAACGTAAAATAACCAATCCAAATTTTAAACAAAATACTTAAATTAGGGCTGAAAGAAAAAAATCTGCCCTAGCAATAAGGAAGCCAAGCCTTTCAACCTAGAATGCCAACCTTGAAGGCAGCACCTCCTTTAGCTGGGGAAGGGTAGTCTTCGGTAGGTGGTCATACTGTCAGAACCTCTAGGGCTCTGCCCCTGATGGTTCATGTCCTGCACCTGTCTCCAATCATTCCCACGTGATCCTACTCACCTCCTGCCTTTATTACCCGTCACTTCCCTTCACTCAGGGCGGATCATTGTTGTTGATGTCATTGTGTTGTCCTGCCGTCTCGTTCCTGCTGTTTCCCTACCTGCCTCTCCGTTCCTGCCGTCGTCCTCATCACGTCCTCCAACATTATCACTTTAATAAATATCCTGCACCTTTCCTCTGCGTCTGCGTCCATGCTCCACATCGCACACATCCTGACACATACACCAAGTGGACAAGTTTACTATTAGCACTGGTTACCATGCAGAAAGTTGGTTTGTGACTTAGGTTGCTTCTATCCTAAAGTTGATCATAAACCTTTTCACGGATCAGAGGGATCATTCACATGTTGTTGATGCTGCTCCTCTTGGTTTCTTTGACTCTGACATTTATTTTTATCACAGCCAGTAGATCAAGCAGACTTTGGTAAGTCATGAACCAGGATGCTGAGGGCTCGGATATTAAAAGGCCTAAAATAAGTCCTAACAATGTTTGTGTCAGAGGGAGTTCAAAGGCTGCTATTGGGAATCTACCAGAGTTCTAGTTGATTCTTTTAGGCTGTGTAATGTTCTGTAAATTGATAAAAACAAATGCAAACCAGAGTTTTAGCTGGAGTGTCCGTGAAGTCACAAAACTGGATTTAATAGCAAATACATAAATATTTAAACCTATTCATGCACATTGAATAAAACCAACATGTGGTGACTCTGTGTTAACAGGGTTGTCTGCAGAGTCGATCAGCAACAGACGGACCAGAGCAGGACAGCAGAGATCCTCATTTCAGGTGCAAAGCTGACTGCACACCTTATGGTTTATCTAAATAGTTCTTATTTATTACTACTTTATATTTGATCACAATCAATCCTTATAACTGTTTTGTATTTTATGTATCTTGTGGTGTAACTTTTCTGAGCCCTGGATTAGGAGAAATCACAGATATTATTTATAAAGAGCAATTTATCTTTGATTCTTTAAACCAACACAATGAAAGGCATGAAATGATAAACACTAGAACAAGAGAAGGTAAAGTGTGTTTTATAAGTTAATTACAAGGTATAATTCATAATAAATTTGGAGACAGAGACGAAAACAAAAATAAAATAAAAGCCCAAAAATGTTCCATTGATTTATTGATTAAGGGTCTGAATTAGATGGTTGATACAGGTGCTTTCCTACTGAGTTTTAATTCACCTGTATGATGAATGTTTATATTATTTAGAGACACTAGAACACACCTAGCATCCACTCATGAACCGATTTATTTTTATTGTTTAAACATTTTCAGCAGCTATAGAAGTTTTAATCTTTCCATATTGTTGTTGTTTTAGCTCAATGGACGTCCAGCTCCCTCAGGATCGCTGCCTTCTCTGCTGAACTGATAGCTTCAGTTTGCTTTTTTGGTTTATGTGTCTTCTGTGTCTGGTGGGCATGTTGGAAATACGGTAAATCAGAGCTTTATTTATTTATTTATTTTACCAATTATTCCATTTCAAAAAGAGACGAACAATACGGTAGTTGTACAAGTGCTGAAAAACAGAGTTAAAGTTAGAACTGGAAACTGGATTCTAATTATTCTTTGTTATTGTAGTTGAATAGAGAATTGGCTAAAATCGTGTTTCCTAAGTTCTCAGATGTTTCTTAAATACCCTAATGTGAGATAAAAAGCAGCTTTGATCTCCTTATTTGAGTGTGCAGTTTGAGAGTGGGAGCTTTGTGTAGCTGAATTCCTTGCCCTCATACCAAATACACCTTTTTCTGCGGAATGCTGAACGTTAATGGGACATCTAACTGTACTGCACATGATGCATATATAAAGTAGTAAATGAAAAAATACTCTAGGCCTGCATATTTACTCATTTTAACATCAACATAACCGGAATCATACAATCCTTCCTGTTGTGAGCTGTTGAGCAGAGGTGAGCTGAAGTGATGGTGCAGTAACCCAAAAACAATCGTTTTAGTAGATTTTTAAAACAGAAGTCAAAAATATTGTTTATTGTACATTTTAAACTAGCTTTAATTAGATTTTAATGATTAACACTGGATGGCTACCATAATGAAAACGTCATTCAGTGCTTATATTCATAGAATACAGATTCTTGCCTCAACATTTTATTGGGCAGCCTTTTGGTAAAGTGGAGAGGAGGATGCAAACTGCCAGGAACTATCAAGGCTCAAGCACCTCTTGAACTGGAACCTTCCAGGGTAAACATAGTTCTAAGTCACCGTAGACCGCTACGGTGCAGACCAAGACGGAAGGCCTTTCTTATAAACCAAAACTTTTAAGCTTTGCTAAAATTTGCAGTTTTCGCAATCGAGAAGACAACCTGGAAGAAAAAAAAACGGCACCATTTGGCAGCAATGTTGAGGAGTATATTACAAAGGGTCCAATATAGGAACTGACGGCAGTGGCAGCATCATGCTGTGATGTTTTGCTACCACTGGATCAGGTACCCTGCAGAAAGATGGATCTAAATCTCATGAAAGGAGACCCCATCCTTTAGGTGAGTGTCTATGTCTAGGTTAAAATGACTAAAGCTGAATGGATGTAATTGGTGGGATCCTAAACGACATTTGACCTTTGATCTGGTTGCCTTTTCTTGAGAGTTTAAACTCTCAAGAATATAATGTCCTGGATGACTGAGAACTTACACCAACACCTGGTTGCGTACTGTTCCTGTTTGTTTTTGTCCCCACAGCTGAGAAAAGGACGGAAACCCAAAGGATTTCATCGGACCATCAATTAACGGGTGTCACCTGTGAAGGCAGACGCCTCCTGAAGCAGCCAAGTATGACTGATGGAGCTGACAATACAGCCAATGAGACTATTGAGAACCTGCGAACACAAGTGGCTGATCTCAGATCAGAGATCTGTAAGAAAGACGAGACCATCCTTAAACTGTGGGGGAAAATCCAATCCATGGCTGCTGTTAACCAGCAGGACCGGCGAAGACGTTCCCTTCCATCCTCGCTGGATTACCCGCAGCACTTCAGACCTTCAGACCAAAACATGGAGAACGGAGAGTTACTCAATAAGCGCGTAGCAAAACAAGGCTCCGTAAAACAAGGCTCCGTAAAACATCTAAACCCTGTTAACCTTTCCAAATGGAATAGTCTAAAACATGAAGGCCAAAACCAAAGCAGCGATCTTGGTCCTGGTCATGGAAAATTAAAAAATGTTCGGAATCACAGCAGTCCATCTGTGCTGTTTTCCTCCACCTCAGCAGCAGTCGTCAACAGAAACGAGAAAACCGATTTCTCCCCCAGAAAGGATCCCCGGAACAACCCTGGTCAGAACGGTCGCTCGGTTCATCGCAGACATTCCTTAGGGGTTCCTCCATCTTTCCAGTCCAGAAACAGTTACATTCCACTGCCTCATTTAGCAGAGTAGTGAAGAACGTCCACTTAAAGCAAATGAGTAACAAATCCTACTGCATGACTGGAGCTTGCCTCCTAAAACATGCTCAGAACATTATGTAAAGTGAACCCAATCAAGATGGATTGGAACTTACAATCATTCATACTTAGTGAGTTGCTGTTTTGAGCAAGAAACACCTGAATGACGTCCTTTCTGGTGTCCTCAGTCAGCAACATTATGGCAGAAATAGCTTCTTCTAAAACAAATATGAAACCGGAGTTCTTCAGGCATTTTTTTATATTTAATACAGCATAATAGCATAATGTAGCATTATTACACATTTACTTTGTTTTACAGCCGTTTATCACCGCGTCCTGTCTCCGCTCATCCAGTCTGATTCTTCGGATGTTCCACCCAGCTGTTGCTATAAGGAGCTTTTTCACCAAAACGGTTATCTTTTAAGGGGGAAAGTGAAACGCTCTATAGTCTAATACAGTATGTCAGGAGAGAGATCTGGGACCTATACTATGAATAAGGGTTGATTATTGAGGTAACTTCAGGTGCAGTTGGGGATTTCAGTGTCACCAAGCTGGTTCACACCTTTATCTGGATCCACCACCAATGTGACCAATGTGATTGTGCTGAAAACCCAACCTCCTCATGAGCAGGTTACAAAAGAAAAGCCTCTCCACCCATCAGTGTCCTGAAAAAGTGCAATAAAGAGCACGGTGCCTGAACGAACTCCTCTGCACATCGTAGTTAACCAGAAAATCTAGGTGATGGCTACGTCACCAGAGTGGATACCTGTGAAAATAAAACTTTCTAATTGCTCTAAGGTTTTTGTTCCTGTAACAGACTAAAATATGTACGGTCTATGGTCATTTGTTATTCAATCAGATTACCCTGACAAACATTAGCATGCAAAGTTCATGTGTGCAAACTGTTGCTACGATTGTTTAATCGTATTTTTGCTGTCTGGGACTTTGGTGATGTTTTTTTTAAGTTATAATGTTGTTCAAAAATGGTAAAATAGGTATTTTATTTATATTGTATTCAGGTGAAGTTGCTGTCCACCTATTTTAACTATGCAAAACATATGTAATTTTTTTTTATAAAGTAAAGCCCTTTGGAGACACATGCTCAGTTTTTACATGGAGTTGGTACATAGTTTCCTATTGGGTCCTTGTTCATTTTGTCTCCGTTTCTTACAGAACATATGCATTTCTATGGAAAGCTGCTGTACTAATCTATTATTTTCATGGGAAATCGGTCATTTCTTTGTATACGTTAACTGTTTTTTATAAGCATTGTTCATTTATTCAGAAAAGTATGAACTTGTAACTATCTGATGGCTAATTTAACCCAATTTATGTAGGCCCATATTGGTGAATAACTATTTTGTATAAAAGAGGTTTTTATATCTTACAGAAAAATTGTCTTTATTATATGTTTTTACACTCAGTCGGCTGGGATGCTTGTTGAGGAGAGGTGTGCATGCAGAAACCTGCTCATTTGAAGCTGCTGTAAGCAGAATAAACCTGCACTGCCTACTGGAAAAGCCTATGGTCTCCATTTGTTGTTTAAATTATCATTTGCCTAGATAAATACTGACACACCGCTCTACATGAGCTATACATTAAATGCAGTAACAAGCCTGGTAAATATGTTAATTTGAGAGTATTTTTAAAGATTCAATAAGCTATATGTCCTGCCTTTAAACTTTGTCTAATCCACATGTTAGATGAGGTTTAAAAGAAAGAAAACAAGACCGATTGGTGAAACCAAAAGATGAACAGAAAAGTAGACAATTAACAACGATGCAGAATTTCCACTGGATGTAGGAGCTGAGAAGATATCCTAAAGCTGATGCATGTCAATACTTTAAAAAAATCTAGAAAAGAATGGGAGTCAAGAAAAATAAATTCAGGAGACCTAAATCTCAAGATAAGGTGCAGATGATTAGGTGCCTCTACTGGAGGAGAAAAGAACTGATAAAAAGGATTTTTTAAATTCATAATAAATCAGTTGATAAACAAATAGTACAGATATGACAGGGGATTATTAACATAGAGGTTAATGTGATGAAACAAGATGAAAGTGAGTTTATGTTTGTTTTATTTCTGTTTGGTTGAGTCATGACCTACAAATGGGAAACATAACAACACGAACTATGTCAATAATCCCTGAAAATAAGGTGAAAAACCTTTTAAAAAAATCCCATTTCCTACCGTTAGAGGTTAAATAATAGAAATTATACTCAAATTCACAAATTGTTTAACTATATTTACAGGCACATCAGGTGGTGTTGTGTTTACGAGTGGGTGTTGACTCAGTCAAGAATGCTGGGATGGGAAAGTTTGACGTGACGACACTCGGACCTAAACTGGACCGACCAGTTTTCATTTCATGCAGCTGCTTGGAGGAGAAATGAGTGCACATAAACATACACCTCAAGTATGACCATCGCAGTAACCAATGAGCAGTGATCCTGGAGATGTTTGGCAAAGGCAACACTAAGAGCGGCCACGTCCACCATGGAGAAGATTGGAAGCCAAAATCAGGACAAGCTCCAGCAGGGTGCATCCAGAAAGGAAATACTACAGAAAAACATACAGATCCCCATACCCGAGGCCCTGGTAACCCCTAAACAAAGACTAGTAGCTGTGATTGCCTGACTGAAGAGACACACAAAGGAGATAGAAGTCAGACAAATAAACAGGCTCTTTGCCACCAAACCAGCTAAAGTGTACTCCCAGTGGCAGAGTAATAATAACCAGAGGTGGGTAGAGTAACCAGAAACTGAACTCAAGTAAGAGTAGCAATACTTCAACATATTTTTAGTCAAGTAAAAGTAAAACGTAGCCGTCCAAGAAATTACTCAAGTAAGAATAAATAAGTATTTAATAAAAAGGCTAGTTAAACAATGAGTGACTGATCATAACATCTGATTAAATTTGTAGAAACTATAAGATCAGACCCACAAAAATATACGTTTTGGTGCAAATGTTGGCATTCTAAGACATCAAGCAAAAAAAAAAAATTAAAGAATATAAATAACATGATTACAAAATAACAATTTAATGGAGAATACACAGTTCAGCATGTAGAATAATACTAACAAAGCAACAAAGCTTTTCCCACTTAGACATAAACTATAGATTCTTCATTCTTCTATCAATGAAGTTACTCACAGGGGGTAGAGAATCCAGACATTTTACTCCAGTAACAAAAGTAAGAAGTACGGTGCAGTAAAGCTACTCCCAAGTTTTGTTTTTGTTTTTCCCAAAAAGTTACTCAAGTTAATGTAGCCGAGTAAATGTAACTAGTTACTACACACCTCTTATAATAACACAGCCAAAGCAACAAGGTTGGAGACGGAACAATACTGGAAGGGGATCTGGGAGCAAGAAGCATCGCATAACAATGATGGACAGTGGCTAGTAGACCTAAGAGCTGAGCACACTAGTCTCCCTGAACAACGTTCAGTGAACATCACAACGACAGACAGTAATCCAACAAAGAGTCTCAGCTATGAAGAACTGGACATCATCAGGCCTGGACATGATACACGACTACCGACTCAAGACGTTGACTTTTCTCTATGAACGCCTAGAACAGAGCCGGGCCAAGGCATAAGCGAACTAAGCCGGTGTTTAGGGCCCCCAGACCATCAGTGGCTCCTATAGAATGTTTGAATTTAAACACAGACCATAAATCTAAATGTTTGCTTATGGCAAAGATTTGAAAGTTTGAGCAGAGATAAATTAAAAGTTTTTAAGTTTTAGGACCAGTGCCACTTTCCCTTCAGCAATCTATACAAACTCGACTCACCTGGCCTAACAAGCCCCTAATTATCAAGTGGTCTATATAAACTCAGCCTGTCTAGCGCCCTGCGTCTGTCTCGTTCGCTTCGCACCCCTCCCAACCCAACCCACTCATGGTACCTTCTCAATCCATCTCATCTCCCCTTATTCCCCCTTCATCCCTTTCCTACATCCCCTCATCCCTTCCTACATCCCCTCATCCCTTCCTACATCCCCCCATCCCCTCCTACATCCCCTCATCCCCTTCCTACATCCCCTCATCCCCTCCTGCATCCCCTCATCCCTTCCTACTATACATCCCCTCATCCCCTTCCTACTGTACATCCCCTCATCCCTTCATCCCCTTCCTACATCCCCTCATCCCCTTCCTACATCCCCTCATCTCTTCCTACATCCCCTCATCCCCTTCCTACATCCCCTCATCCCCTCCTACATCCCCTCATCCCTTCCTACATCCCTTCATCCCCTTCCTACTATACATCCCCTCATCCCTTCCTACATCCCTTCATCCCCTTCCTACACCCCCTGATCTCTTCCTACACCCCCTCATCTCTTCCTACATCCTCTCATCCCTTCCTACATCCCTTCATCCCCTTCCTAAATCCCCTCATCCCTTTCCTACATCCCCTCATCTCCTTCCTACTGTACATCCCCCTCATCCCTTCCTACATCCCTTCATCCCTTCCTACATCCCCTCATCCCCTTCCAACATCCCCTCATCCCCTTCCTACATCCCCTCATCCCTTCCTACATCCCCTCATCCCTTCCTACATCCCCTCATTACCTTCCTACATCCCCCCATCCCCTCCTACATCCCCTCATCCCCTTCCTACATCCCCTCATCCCCTCCTACATCCCCTCATCCCTTCCTACTGTACATCCCCTCATCCCCTCCTACATCCCCTCATCCCCTCCTACATCCCCTCATCCCTTCCTACATCCCCTCATCCCCTTCCTACTGTACATCCCCTCATCCCTTCATCCCCTTCCTACATCCCCTCATCCCCTTCCTACATCCCCTCATCTCTTCCTACATCCCCTCATCCCCTTCCTACATCCCCTCATCCCCTCCTACATCCCCTCATCCCTTCCTACATCCCCTCATCCCCTTCCTACTATACATCCCCTCATCCCTTCCTACATCCCTTCATCCCCTTCCTACACCCCCTGATCTCTTCCTACACCCCCTCATCTCTTCCTACATCCTCTCATCCCTTCCTACATCCCTTCATCCCCTTCCTACATCCCCTCATCCCTTTCCTACATCCCCTCATCTCCTTCCTACTGTACATCCCCCTCATCCCTTCCTACATCCCTTCCTACATCCCTTCATCCCCTCATCCCTTCCTACATCCCCTCATCCCTTCCTACATCCCCTCATCCCCTTCCTACATCCCCTCATCCCTTCCTACATCCCCTCATCCCCTTCCGAAAATCCCCTCATCCCCTTCCTACATCCCCTCATCCCTTCCTACATCCCCTCATCCCTTCCTACATCCCCTCATTACCTTCCTACATCCCCCCATCCCCTCCTACATCCCCTCATCCCCTTCCTACATCCCCTCATCCCCTTCCTACATCCCCTCATCCCCTCCTACATCCCCTCATCCCTTCCTACTGTACATCCCCTCATCCCCTCCTACATCCCCTCATCCCCTCCTACATCCCCTCATCCCTTCCTACATCCCCTCATCCCCTTCCTACTGTACATCCCCTCATCCCTTCATCCCCTTCCTACATCCCCTCATCCCCTTCCTACATCCCCTCATCTCTTCCTACATCCCCTCATCCCCTTCCTACATCCCCTCATCCCCTCCTACATCCCCTCATCCCTTCCTACATCCCCTCATCCCCTTCCTACTATACATCCCCTCATCCCTTCCTACATCCCTTCATCCCCTTGCTACACCCCCTGATCTCTTCCTACACCCCCTCATCTCTTCTTACATCCTCTCATCCCTTCCTACATCCCCTCATCCCCTTCCTACATCCCCTCATCCCCTCCTACATCCCCTCATCCCTTCCTACATCCCCTCATCCCCTTCCTACTATACATCCCCTCATCCCTTCCTACATCCCTTCATCCCCTTCCTGCATCCCCTCATCCCTTTCCTACATCCCCTCATCTCCTTCCTACTGTACATCCCCCTCATCCCTTCCTACATCCCCCTCATCCCTTCCTACATCCCTTCATCCCCTCATCCCTTCCTAAATCCCCTCATCCCTTTCCTACATCCCCTCATCTCCTTCCTACTGTACATCCCCCTCATCCCTTCCTACATCCCTTCATCCCTTCCTACATCGCCTCATCCCCTTCCTACATCCCCTCATCCCCTTCCTACATCCCCTCATCCCTTCCTACATCCCCTCATCCCTTCCTACATCCCCTCATTACCTTCCTACATCCCCCCATCCCCTCCTACATCCCCTCATCCCCTTCCTACATCCCCTCATCCCCTCCTACATCCCCTCATCCCCTCCTACATCCCCTCATCCCTTCCTACTGTACATCCCCTCATCCCCTCCTACATCCCCTCATCCCCTCCTACATCCCCTCATCCCTTCCTACATCCCCTCATCCCCTTCCTACTGTACATCCCCTCATCCCTTCATCCCCTTCCTACATCCCCTCATCCCCTTCCTACATCCCCTCATCTCTTCCTACATCCCCTCATCCCCTTCCTACATCCCCTCATCCCCTCCTACATCCCCTCATCCCTTCCTACATCCCCTCATCCCCTTCCTACTATACATCCCCTCATCCCTTCCTACATCCCTTCATCCCCTTCCTACACCCCCTGATCTCTTCCTACACCCCCTCATCTCTTCCTACATCCTCTCATCCCTTCCTACATCCCCTCATCCCCTTCCTACATCCCCTCATCCCCTCCTACATCCCCTCATCCCTTCCTACATCCCCTCATCCCCTTCCTACTATACATCCCCTCATCCCTTCCTACATCCCTTCATCCCCTTCCTGCATCCCCTCATCCCTTTCCTACATCCCCTCATCTCCTTCCTACTGTACATCCCCCTCATCCCTTCCTACATCCCTTCATCCCTTCCTACATCCCTTCATCCCCTCATCCCTTCCTACATCCCCTCATCCCTTCCTACATCCCCTCATCCCCTTCCTACATCCCCTCATCCCTTCCTACAGCCTATCATCCCCTTCCTACATCCCCTCATCCCTTCCTACATCCCCTCATCTCCTCATCCCTTCCTACATCCCTTCATCCCCTCATCCCTTCCTACATCCCCTCATCCCTTCCTACATCCCCTCATCCCCTTCCTACATCCCCTCATCCCTTCCTACAGCCCCTCATCCCCTTCCTACATCCCCTCATCCCTTCCTACATCCCTTCATCCCCTCATCCCTTCCTACATCCCCTCATCCCTTCCTACATCCCCTCATCCCCTTCCTACATCCCCTCATCCCTTCCTACAACCCCTCATCCCCTTCCTACATCCCCTCATCCCTTCCTACATCCCCTCATCTCCTTCCTACTGTACATCCCCCTCATCCCTTCCTACATCCCTTCATCCCTTCCTACATCCCTTCATCCCCTCATCCCTTCCTACATCCCACATCCCCTTCCTACTGTACATCCCCTCATCCCCTTCTTACTGTACATCCTCTCATCCCTTCATACATCCCCTCATCCCTTTCCTACATCCCCTCATCCCTTTCCTACATCCCCTCATCCCTTTCCTACATCCCCTCATCCCTTTCCTACATTCCCTCATTCTCTTCCTACATCCCCTCATCCCCTTCCTACATCCTCTCCCTACATCCTTTCTTGCACCAGTTTACTCGTAGTCCTTGCCTCTTCCAACACCTCTCTCTTTTAGGTTCAAGGTCCGACACCACCCCCACCCCCCAGATACCGCCACATCCGGTTCTAAACGCTGATGGTGGTGCCCGATGTTCTGAACAGGAGGATGGTGTCACGCTGCCCTATTTACTCCTCCTCATTGTCCTCACCTGTGTCTCCCAAATCATTCACACCTGATCCTACTCACCTCCTGCCTTTAAAACCCATCACTTCTCTCCACTCAGGGCCGGATCATACTACTATATTGTCTTCATCCCCATGGTGTGTCGTTTTTCCTGCCTCTCTGTTCCTGCCTGATGTCCTCTTCACCACCATCATCATCACCTCCTTTAATAAACCTCCTGCACCTTCCTTCCACGTCTGCGTTTGGGTCCATACTCCACACACACATCCCTGACAGATGGGACCCAATTCAAGTACTGCTTAAGGCCCCGCAAGACCTTGGGCTGGCCCTGGCCTAGAAGCATATATGAACAAGTACTCCAGAATGGGAACATTTCTGAATAGTGAAGAGATAGAAATTCTGTTAATGTTGTATGAGGGTTTAATTTTGTAGTGCACGTGGAAACACTTAGAAACCGTGAACAATCAAGAGAAATGTGGCTTGCCTTGGGTGAAGAAGCTGTGACCATTCTGTGAACGAAGATCTATGTGGGAGGAGTTTCTTTTTAACTTGTTTCAAATAAAAACCTCATGCTGAGATAAAGCTGTGCTCAGTTACTAGAACTGAGTCCAGTGAATGACGTCTCACTGTTAAAATATATAATTGTTGTTTCTTGTTCTTATTGCTCCTTTTTACAGAAATGAACGAGCACTCAGGAAGGTGAAATGAGAACTCAGAGAGAGCCCAGGGTCATAAATTAAATGTGTGTCTGTTCCTTTAAGAGAGGCTTTAGATTAGAGTGAAAACACCTTCTCAACAATAGATAGATAGATAGATAGATAGATAGATAGATAGATAGATAGATAGATAGATAGATAGATAGATAGATAGATAGATAGATAGATAGATAGATAGATAGATAGATAGATAGATAGATAGATAGATAGATAGATAGATAGATAGATAGATAGATGCTCTCCTGATCACCTCACCATGACGTCTTCATATTCTAACTTGTTATTTATGTCTAGATTTTTAATGAGGTTAATGGTGATACCTCAGTCTTCTTACGTTTGCGTTCTGCCATAGTGGGGAGTCTGACCCTGAACCTGCGGTGACCATAGACAGGAGAGAAGAGCAACAGAAGCGCTTTTATTTCAAACATTATAAACAACTTTGACAGCGACACAGAACGAAAGCGCTTGTGGCAACACCACATGCCCTGCCAAGACTGGTGACGTAATTAGTCGGTGGCAATTGAATCTGTCTTGGAGGGGCCCGGATACGATACCTCTCATAAGGTGAACGTTGAAATATTAACAATAACTGTCTTACTTTCGGCTTCTAGTTTTTCACAAATATAAAACACATTCACTGCAGTTGGTTGGATTTAAGGCGAAGTCAACTGGAGCCGCTCCTGCTGCTCCGTGCGCGCTCCCGACGCAGCGGAAGCGAAATGTTTCTGGGGTCACTAACTTGGCAAAGCAACTATTCTAGAATAGTCTTGGCAGCTCCAGAACAGTGACACCCACAATCTTGGGGGGGAGTGACATCACGTGGTCTATTGTGTAATTTACATGCCGAGGTAAATCAGACAGACCCATTAGGGATCGTTACATTCATGAAAAATGTCAAACCTCAGCAAAACAGTCAATTAAAAAAAAGAAGTAAAATGATATTAGAATGCCAGCCTCCCAATTAACTGTAGTTTAACTCATCCTGTTCATTTGTGAATCGCTCACACACATTTGAATGCTGTATACCTAGTTAAACCCTCCAGTAGATAGAAATATCACGGCGTCGCCTCAATAAATGCAGCTCCCCCCTAAATAATTTATCAGTGGAGAAACTAGGTTGAAAAAAAAGTGTTTCTTTTCATTTAAAACTGTGTTAAAACTGAGGTGTTCACGTTTTCCTGACCCTAAAACCTCAGCTTTAAACGTGTGAACGTAACACTTCCTGAACCCGGAAACACCGGGAGGGGGATTGAATGAAGTCAGATGATCAGAGGCATTTACTCCTTCGATCGAAACGGCATGGGACGTGGGGGTCTGCTGCTGTAACTCCAGTTTGTATCGTATCTCATGAAAACAGAGCGTAATAACTTCATGTTACGATGCATTTCCGTCTTCTCCTGGCGCTCGGAGCGCTCTTACTCAAAGGTACGAAGTTACAGATTTGTTGCCGGTAGTTTCTGCGACGTGTTTTTTTACCTTCCAGCACAAAATGATTGCACATTTGTTCCCAAAATAGGAAGCGAATGCGTTTGGGGAAAAAAAAGCGTCTGAATTGGGAATGAAAGTAGGCTATTTATACTTTCATTACCAATTGAGTGAGAAAAAAAAATCCTCAACAATAACTGGGTTATAACCGAACAGATTCCTGTGATCGGAGCGAATCAAAAAGTCAGTCCATCATGTGTTTATTTATGATCGTTTAGTTCTTTACAAGTGTTTCTACGCAGATTTGATAAAAAAAACAAAAAACAAAAAAAGCACTTTACAATCATGAAAGGAGATAATGGCATGGAAATGGATGCCTGGTGCTCATAAAACAGACAACTAATATTGATTATTGACATATCAGGAGTCATAGACACATGCGTTTGATTGGTTTTTATTCTTTAATGTGAAATTTTGTGAATATTTTCAGATCGATTTCAGTCTGTGATGTATATTGGTAAAGGTGCATTAATATGTTTACTATCATTAGTTATTCTTTTTCTAACAATGTGACAGCAGCATGTGTTGATAGTTTAGTAAGATCCTTTAATGCTAAGCATGGGGGTAACAATGCGGGGGACATGTGCCCCGCGTCCCCCGCACTTGTTTTTCAGCCTTTATAGCCGTCTTAACCGTTAACATGTGGTAACAGATTTTTGCGAGCTGTCTTTGAACGCACCGTAAGCAAACCGTGGGTCGTCGCCAAGTGCTAGAGAGAGCAGTGCAGCACAACATGTCTAACAAGACAGCCACAATCAGCAAAGGTCAAAAAACTTTAGACATGGAGAGAAAATAGTCTCAAAAGATCTCTGTGTGTGTAATACTTGATTTGTAACTTGTGTCAGACTGTTCGTGTTTAACTTTGGGTAGTTGTATGTGTAAAACGTGATTTGTAACCCGTAAAAAACATTTTGTGCGTAACTTCGAGTACTTGCTGTTGTATGTTCAGCTGTACACACAAATATCAAGAAAGTACGAGTACAAAATACATTTACTCACGCGCCATTTCAAATTACACTAACTTAAAACTAACTACGAATTCAAAAGATTTGTGCAGATTTGTGCGTGCATGATGCGTTTAAATGCTGGTAGAATGCTGGGACATCTGAGCTTTGTATGTAAAATAAAGAATATCTCAGCACTGCTAAGTTGTAACACATAGACCAAAATGTTACAAATACTTTAGATGAACAGATACATTTTTAACTAAAACAATCTTTTCTGACTGAATATAAACATTTAAAAAATCACAACGTTATATAAACTAGTTTAGTTTCTGAGCTCCTTAACTCCATGATGAAGCTTTACTTCATCATGTCCAAGTATTCATTTGGACCATGCTATCGTTATTTTCTCTGTTGTCTAACTCAAAGACAGCAAATGTCTTTTCAAACAGGTGGCTGAATATTTGTTTACTAAAATTTGTCTTTGCTTTAAATAACAAAATCACAGTGAGAACTTAAAATATGACTATTTGACTACAAACATGGAATAGACATTTCGGAAGTGCATTTTTGCTGTTTATTTTACATTTTTTATCAGTTTTATTTTTGTCCTGGAATAATCACTTTATTAGAGGACTTTAATCAGACCCTTATGGATGTAAAATGTCAGTTTTGTTTGAGATGGATTGGTTTTGTCACATTTATTGGACTACAAAGGGGTGAGTCACACATTTTATCTCCTTCTGCAGGGGTGTGTGTGTGTTGGCAAAAGCACTCGTTCCTACAGTTATGACTGCATCATTGATTGGCATCCATAACTGAAATCCCAAGACTCTTGACTTTCTAATGATATAAAATATGTATAAGTTCATTAAAGTCAGAATTTCAGTGGATTTCAACCAGCAACAGGGCTAGCCCCGAATGCGGCCATTGGAACACTAACGGGTAAGCCGTCGATCCATCCATTGTTTATGCCACTCGTGGGGTCGTGGGGAAAACTAAACCAGCACAATCATGTAACAGTGATTAAATGGCTTTTTAACCACTGAGGAAAAGTATTACTGAATGGGAGAGGATGATAAATCACACAATAGGCCACTGAAAAACAAATTGTCCCCCTCACTTCTGAGATGATGGTTACGCCCTTGATGCTAAGGCCTCTGAGAGTGTTTGAACAAACAAATGTTCTTTAGCGTGAAACCACAGTGGCTCAGTGGGTGGTGCCTTCTTGTTTTCTCCAGCCACTTGTCAATCGCCTCCGGCACACGACTAAACCACAAGCTCCTCACTAATCCCATGTACATATATCTGGGAGTGGGACTGTGTGATTATGGCTGTAGAGGAAACTGATATATGAGCCCATTTACAGCAGACACACTTCCTGTATTTACCTTTCTCTCATGTAGCAAAGTGTGCATGTATCCCAATATGTACACAACAAGTAGAAGCTTGCTCTCATGCCTCAGGGCCAAATATTTTCACATCTCTTGTTGCTTTTCTTCCCCTGAGCTCAGGATTTATTCTTGGTGTTCACTGCCAGCACCGTTTAGATGGAGCATAACTACAGGAACTGTAAAGCCGCATGTAATCAATCTGTAGTGAAATATTTGACTGGCTTGTCTTCCAACATTTTGTCCAAAAGGGAAACAGTGTGTGTATTATAGAACTGTTAGGTTTCTGTAATACAAATAAGAAACATCCCCTCCATGTTTTTTTAAGGGTGGAGTTCAGATATTATTAAGACATTATTAATATTATTAAGACTTAGATATATGATTTGGATAATAGATTTGTCAGATCGCCCACACCGGTATGATATATCATCATCATCAATGCAGCAGTGATTATTTTAGCAGTACTTATGTGTAGATCTATGTTGGAATAACATGTTTGCTATAGTAAAACCTTTACACTAAGGCTTTATTTAATCTGAATCAACTCATTTAAAATCAATCAACTGACTTTTAAAGTTGAAATAATCAATCCAATTCATTTATAAAGCATATTTAAAAACAACAATTGTCCAGAAGCGCTGTACAAAAACGAGACAAATAAAAGAAGGAAAAATCAAGACATCAAACAAATATTTAATAGAGTCACATAAAATACATCAGGGACAATAAATAGACCATATAACGCACAACTGTATTAATGCTGTTAGAAAAAATGGCTTTAAAAGTGACTTAAAAACAGAAAACTAATAAGCTCATCTGATATTAAAAAGGAACAACTCCAAAGTTTGGAATTAAGATTACATTCTTCCCATTTTCTTATTAATAATCAATAGATGTTTTTAGCTGCTGAAATGTATTAAAGTTGGGAGTGTTTGGTGTCTGTATTAAAGAAATTGCTCAGTTAATAGTTAGTGTGCTATGAACCAGACGAGGTGCTGTTTTAATAACCTGAGCCGCTTTGCTCAGCATCATCTACTTGCAGTTTATTAGCAATGTAGCCTGGTTAGCATGCTAGCATTTCTACTTCTCTATCATGCATAGATTAACATGTAATTGTGTGAAAACGTAAACTCCTGTGGGATGTCAGACTATATTATAAAATAAACACATCCCACATCAGCTCCTGGTTTAAAAAATACAGTATTAAGATGATTTTTTCCTCCTTTATAGTGACACTTTTATCCTTGATGAACAACTCCTATAACGACTCAAAAGATAGGGTGCGTAGCCAGCCTAAAAAGATGAACACTCATTGATTTGACTTTTCTAGAGATTCATTAAAAATACCATACCTTTTTTGTTAATTGTATGTTTTTTGTTTTTTTTTAAGGATATGAAAGTTTAGATGTGCATCAAATATTCTGTCCACTTTCCCATATCTGAGTCAACAATAAAGCTTCTGTTCCTTCTGCTGAGCTTCGTAATATGTTAGAGAAAACAAAACAAAGAACTGGTACATAAGATTTTAATATGTTTAAATTAAGTTCAGGCAGTATATCAAGTTATTGCAACACTTTAGCATTGGCCAGCTTCCATGTACTTTCCTGTGACGTCCATACTTAAGAACAGAGACAGAGGAATCCACGGCCTGTTACTAATTTCTTGTCGACATTCAAGACAAAAGGACACCTGGGCTTTATGGATTCCATTAGAACAAGACTATTCAGTTTGTTTGTATTATACTTTGTGCCAAACTATACTCGGGCCTTATTCCACTTGCTCCCGTTTTACAACATTCCTTCCATGCTTAGCTTCTGTCTTTGTTTCATATTTGAAAGTTGCCAGCTTTTGTTCTTGATCTCTAAAGAAAGTAGAGTAGTCACAGCAGATTCTCAGTGAGGCGTAGCAGACTGTGTAATCATCAGAGACAAATGGAGAAATATGTAAAAGGTCCAGAACCAAGCAGTAGGTTCTATGATTTCTTCGGCATCAACACAAAAAAAACAGTAAATGGATCGAATTCATATAGCATCTTTTAAATCCTGACAACTCAAAGTGTTTTACACAATAGTCATTCACAAATGTGCACACATTCATACACTAGTACACTGATCAATAGGCAATGTGGGGATAGTTGCCTTTCCCAGGGGGAACATTGAAATGTATAGGTTTAATAAAAAAATTTATTTTATTTTTTTTTACAAAAACTAGTCTTGACAACCCATTACATGAATGTGTAAGATTACAAGTCAACACAGCAGTATCCCAGAGAGCCATGACTTAAAATGTTAGCTGGCAGAGCAGCAGGACGGGGCTCGGTAGGGACGGATGTCAGCATCACTAATAAAATCTGCATCGGAAATTTCTCCATATCATTCTTTGTAAGAGAATAATGGCATGAACATGTACAAGAGAATAAAACATTAAAAAGGGAGCGGGAATTTGTTTTTCTTTATATCTGATTTAAAACTGCAAATCAAAAATTATTTATACCTTTCTCAATAACCAGTAGAAAAATCTTTGGGATTATTTCAATCAATCCTCTTTGGTGGTCAGTTCCAAACTGGAATGCACCCTTGTCATCACCCTAATCTTTAGCTCACTCCACAGATTCTCTACTAAATTTAAGTCGAGGCGTTGTTTGGTTCACTCAAAAACAAGATTTCTTGAAACCTGAATCTCCCACGGGGTGGGAATTCTTTTAAGCTTCACCATAATTGTACAAAATAGTAAAAAAAGATACACTGACTCACATATAATCCAAACGGTTGAAAGTGACACAAACAAAGGTTACTATTACCTCAATGTGACCTGCCTACTATGATCTGCCCTGGCACATGTAGGCAACCATCTTCTCTATATGGCATGCCTAAAATGCCAAAGATGGGGCACGTGGAAAAGTTAATGTTTGTCAAGTGGAAGGAAAAAAAATGAAGGTTTGCAGGAAGTTGTGTTTCAGTTCATAGTTTTACTGATGTAAACTATAAAAAAGGAGCTTGTTAAAAGTCTCATGTTACTGTCTTGGTTGTGTTTGGGTTAAGGCAGTCATTTGGCTATGATGCTAGCTGTCAAAAGAATTTAGCATCATATTCTCATCGTAAAAAGACAAACCAGACCAGATATCAGTTAACATATTTAGCACCAGCTATATGTGTCTAATGTCAGCTGGAAGCAGAGGACTTCTTGGTCATTTCCTTCTTCCATATTTTGGTCCAAATTAGCAATTACATGTAGATTAATACCCAGTGCTCAAAGATGGCTTAAATATCCCTTGATTCCCTACAGGTTTGATGGGAGGTTTTATAAGTGTAATCTCCAAGTACTATTGTTTTTTTACTTTAAAATTATCAATAATAACCATTGAAAATGTCATCACAGTAAAAATAAAATAGGAGTTTTTAATGCAATATTCTTCCTGATGATGATAGATCTCTATGCTTATATTTTGCAGGTGGTTGTTGTGCACATGCTCAGTCTAAACAGGTCGATGCCAATGCTGGAGGGAACATCATCCTGCCCTGCACTTTCAAAACCCCAGCTGATAAAGATATTCCGACCGTGGAGTGGTCCAAAGAGGTGGAAGGGCCGAAGCCAGCTGTCGTCTTCTTGTACCGTGATGGCTGCGAGACCTTCGAGATGAAGGATCCCGACTTCGAGTACCGGACGCACCTAATCATGAGAGAGCTGCAAAATGGGAATTACTCGTTGAGGATCTCCAATGTGAAGCTGTCTGATGCTGGGATGTACCAGTGTTTGATAATCCAAAAAAACGGAACCAAAGAACACACAAAAGTGGAGTTGGTTGTTGGTATGTTTATTTAAGTTATTACACTACCATAATGTGTTGGGATAATTTTGAAAAAGAAGATTTTTTTGGATTATGCAAAACATTTTTTTACCATGAAATTAGGACAGTAACTCTGCTCAGAAAATATAATAAGATTGACAGAAATTATCAGAAAATTATTAGGGATCATCCTATAATTATTAGGAATTATCATAAAGCACTCTAAAACATCTGAAACATGAGAAAACATCAGAAAATATTCAGATATATTAAGAAATTAGTTTACCTTGCCTTTGAACTAGCCAAACTAGCACTATTAATACTTCTGGTGCCTAGACCAATCCAAATGCTGGAAAGACTGCATTGTGGCAGCCAGCCAATCAGTGACGACAATCCCCAGTTTGTGGATTTGAAGATTTTTTTTTTTAATGGCCATATATTCCCAAGGTTAGAGAAGAAGCAGGTCGGTTAACATGTCCGACGAGTTTAAGATATTTGTCTGACAATAATAAAATACGTGGGTAATGTCCGACATGTTTTAGCAAACACTGATATAGCACTTCTTAAAATCAAACTTTCAAAAGATTCCAAAAGTCTCTTTAGATTTCAAATTCTAGAATCTAAAAAAATCATCTAGAATTTAGTTGGAAGGCAGGAAAGTGAGATACAAAGTGGGGTAACATAAGTGAAGGACACAATGACTGAGACCAACTGAGCAGGGGTTCAAACCGGCAACCCACCAGTTACTGGATAAACTCCTACCACCTGAGCCACAGGGAAAAAGCCTTGGGTGCAAATATCGAACCTTGAGGCACTCCTATAAGTGGAATCAATCCGAATTAAACCCAAGATTTTTCCTTTGAATAAGTTCAGAAGTAACAAGAACTTAATCATACATATGACTATGATGCATAGAAAGAAAAATGTATAAATTCAAATAGACTACTTTTATTTGTTTCATTTCTGCACCCTCCATACTCCTTAGGGCACCACTTGTAAAAATATAAAAAACACATATTTACCTTGAGTGTATTTCTCAAGTGGGGAGAGATTCAGACTTGAGTAAATGCCACTGGTTTGGCATCCCTATTAAACCTTCAATATACCTGTTACTAAAGCATTCTTTTAAGTTTGAACATACATTTGTAAGTTGACGGTATGGAAACTTTAATTACTAATCCATGTCGGCATGTTTTTTTCCTGGGGTGTAAATATGACGAAATACAGGGCTCGTTTCTCCGAGGCAAGAGAGCGAGAGAACATAACATTTAAGATAGATGTGTTGATCTTAAGAAAGCAGCTCCAAGAAAATATCTTCTTGCCTGAAGTAAAAAGTTCCAAACTTAACATGAATGACATTATTTGAGGTATTTAATGATTTATGTTGCTGTTTTTTAAGGAGTAATGATTATGCAATCATTATCACTGCAGTTATGAAAGAAATAGTTTGGACTTATGAGCTCAAATATAAACATACACCTCAACTATTAATAGGCATCTGTTTGGCTAAACAAACATTCGTAGTTTAACCCACCTCTCTGCTGCTTCTGTACTGTTACCCACCCATTACCCTATAGAAACAGTGTCTTGCCTACGGCCAAAATTAAATGGATTAACAGTTAAGCCAACAAAGGCAAATTATGGAAATCTCATAAAAATAAATACAACTTTGACTTAGAAAAATAAATCTATTTAATGTGGTTTATTAAACATAAGATCTCTCTCCTCAAAGACTTTGTTAGTAAATTACTTGATTTGTGTTAATGACATTGATTTCCTTTGTCTCACAGAAACCTGGTTGCAGCAGGAGGATTATGTCAGTATAAATGAGTCAACTCCTTCCAGTCATTTAAATTTTCACATTCCTCGAAATACTGGGCGAGGGGGAGGAGTTGCAACCATTTTTCGTTCTGATTTACTAATTAGTCCCAGACCAATTGATAGCTACAGTTCTTTTGAACCTCTAACCCTTAATTTTCCTCATCCAAGTAGCAAAACATTAAGACCCTTTTTGTTTGTTGTTTTGTATCGTCCACCAGGCCCTTACTCTCAATTCTTGGATCAGATCTCACATTTTTTATCTGATTTAGTATTAAATACTGATAGGGTTATTATAGTGGGGGACTTTAATATTCATGTGGACACTGAAAGTGATAGCCTAAATGCAGCCTTTATTGCTGTTTTAGACTCAATTGGCTTTACTCAAAAAGTACAGGGATCGACCCACTCGGGCAAACATACTTTGGACCTTTTACTGACATACGGTATTGAGTGTGAGGAAATAACAGTCCACCCACATAACCCGGTCCTGTCTGACCACTTCTTAATAACGTTTGAATTTACTTTAACTGACCATCTTAAATCTGAAAGAAAATTTCATTATAGTAGAGCTTTATCAGACAATGCTGTAACAATTTTTTAAGAATCTGTTCCATTCTTACTTTCCTAAGTGTCTCAGGGTAACACAGTGGATGGCAGCAATTCTATCTCTAACCCTTCAGAAATTGATGATCTGGTTCACAGCGTTACGTCCTCATTGCGTTTGGCATTAGATAGTGTAGCCCCCTTAAAAAAGAAAGTGGCTAGCCATAGGAGGCTGACTCCTTGGTTCAACGCAGAGTTGCGTACTTTAAAGCAGAATACTAGGAAGTTGGAGAGAAAATGGCGCTCTACTCGCCTAGAGGATTCCTATTTAACCTGGAATAACAATCTACTGCTGTATAAAAAGACCCTTCGACAAGCTGGAACAGCATATTTTTCATCATTAATAGAGGCAAATAAAAACAGTCCTAGGTTTCTTTTTAGTACAGTTGCCAAACTTACACAGAGTCATAGCTCTGTTGAGCCAACTATTCCCCCAGCTCTTAGCAGTGTTGATTTTATGGGATTCTTCATAAATAAAATTAATTCTATTAAAAATAAAATCATTGGCATCCTCCCAAACATGATTACTTCTTCCTCAGTAAATGAGGCAGCATCCGAAAGAACTGTAGAACCTCAGTTATGCTTAGGCTGTTTTGATTCAGTCGAGCTTTCGGAATTATCTAAAATATTAGCCTCATCTAAACCTTCAACTTGTATGTTGGACCCAATTCCAACCAAATTATTTAAAGAAGTGTTCCATTTGGTTCCTGGCCCCATTTTGGATATGATGAATCTATCCTTAGTAAACGGATACGTACCACAGGAATTTAAAATAGCTGTAATTAAACCTTTACTCAAGAAACCTTCCCTTGATCAAGATGACTTAGTGAATTACAGACCTATATCTAACCTTCCTTTCTTATCCAAAGTCCTTGAGAAAATTGTTGCTAATCAAGTCTGTGAGCATCTAAACAGTAACGAGCTGTTTGAAGAGTTTCAGTCAGGTTTTAGAGCTCATCATAGCACTGAAACAGCACTGGTGAAGGTTACTAATGATATTCTCATAGCCTCAGATAATGGACTGGTATCTGTTCTGGTTTTGTTAGATCTCAGTGCTGCTTTTGACACAGTCGATCATAATATTCTCTTAGAAAGGCTTGAACATGTTGCAGGGATCAAAGGAACAGCACTAGGCTGGTTTAAATCATATTTGTCTGATATATTCCAGTTCATCTAAATGATAAATCTTCTTCACTCTCAAGGGTTACTTGTGAAGTTCCACAGGGTTCTGTGCTTGGACCAATTCTGTTCACCATATATATGCTTCCAATTGGTAGAATCATTTGACAGCATGGGATAAATTTCCACAGCTATGCAGATGATACACAACTATATTTATCCATAAATCCTGATGAACCCAGTCAGTTAGGTAGATTACAGGCATGTCTGGAAGACATAAAACATGGATGACCCTAAACTCTTTGCTTTTAAATTCTGACAAAATAGAAGTTGCTGTCTTTGGACCAGAAGTTCTTAAACAGAAACTGATTAGTCAATCACTTCATCTGGATGGCATCAAATTGGCCCCCAGTAATAACGTAAAGAACCTCGGCGTTATTTTTGACCGAGACTTGACATTTAAATCCCATATTAAACAGGTTTCTAGGATTTCTTTCTTTCACCTCCGGAATATTGCTAAAAGTAGAAACATCCTGTCCAGGAGTGATGCTGAGAAACTAGTCCATGCATTTGTTACCTCAAGGCTGGACTACTGTAATTCTTTACTATCAGGTAGTCCACAAAATGCCATTAAAAGCCTTCAGTTGATCCAAAATGCGGCAGCAAGAGTTCTGATGAATATTAAAAAGAGAGATCACACTTCTCCTGTTTTAGCTTCCCTTCATTGGCTCCCTGTTAAATCCAGAATAGAATTTAAGATCCTTCTTCTTACATACAAAGCCCTTAATAATCAAGCTCCATCATACATCAGAGATCTAATTGTTCCTTATGTTCCTAACAGAGCCCTTTGCTCTCAGACTGCAGGTTTACTTGTAATTCCTAGGATTTCTAAAAGTAGAATGGGAGGCAGATCTTTTAGTTATCAGGCTCCTCTCCTGTGGAACCAGCTCCCAGCTTTAGTCCGTGAGGCAGACACTCTGTTTACTTTTAAGGCCAGGCTTAAAACTTTCCTTTTAGATAAAGCTTATAGTTAGAGTGGCTAAGGTCATCCTGAGCTATCTCTGTAGTTATGCTGCTATAGGCTTAGACTGCTGGAGGACTGAAAACTTTTTAACTGATTGGAATGTTTGTATAAATGTATTGAAATGACTTCTTGTTAAGTGCCTTGAGATGACATTTGTTGTGAATTGGCGCTATATAAATAAACTGAATTGAATTGAATTGAATTGAATTAAATGTCAGCAAGTTACAGAGGAACGATTCACTTTATTAAGGAAATGTTTGTTTTTCAAACACTTTTTACGGTGGTGTCGGTAGAGGGTGATGGTCTGCCATTTTTGTCTCCACAGCTTCGTTGTCTGATCCGAAGCTTACAGTGGTTTCCGAGGACAGCGAAGGAGTGACTGTTGAGTGTGAAGCCCTCTGTTGGGAGCCAGCGCCGCTTATGACAATTCTGGATAACGAAGGAAACAGACTCACTGACAAAGAGCCGGAACAAGAACGAGACCCTAGAGGATGTTACAACACAAAGCAAAATGTATGTCTGCAAAATCCAGTAAGAGTGTAAGTTAGCTTACAATCTCTTCATGGTCCTGATGCTCTTTGAGCAGCTTGACTAATCAGGTTTCAGGTAAATTCAGGCTCTTGGGAGTTTGATCAACAGGCGAAAGCTCTTAAATGATCTTTTTCCTTACTAACCACTAGGGGGAGTTAAAGCTCCACATGTAGTACTGAAGATGTCTCACAGTTTTTTTTATTGTTTTACTTCAACAATTAAACAATTGTTGATTTCACTAAATGTCTTTGAGATCTACTTAATTGTCTTGAAATTGACAACAAAACTGTCTGTGTTGTAAAAATCAACATTTGTCAAATTAAAGCAGCTCATTTTCTAACATATGACACGATTCATCACAGGGTTGTTTGCAGAGTCGACCAGAGAGAGAGGAATCAAAGCAGGACGGCAGAAATTCTCCTACCAGGTACAAACCTCAGATAGTTTCACTAAATTTTTAAATCAGAGAAGTTTTTTTTTTCCCATCTCAGTTTATCAATTATTTCATTTACATGATGCAGAATGAATCTAACGTAATAAAGCTTGTCCTTTAAACATGCTTTAAAATAGTTCTTGTTTATTTTATTGTATTTTTAAATAAAATCAACCCAGCTTTTTATAGTTGGTTAGGCTTAATGAAAACAGTCATCTGCTTTTTATAATTAGATTTCGCTTTTTGACATTGTGGTGGATGAGATAATACCTTACCATGTACCGATAACTGTGACCCTAAGCTAGTGAACTAATTGCTTAACCACACAAAAAAGAAACAAGAGGAAGAATATACCAATTATGTAACAAATCATTCTTGAATATATTTAGGGCTGATATCCCAACACATGTCTTCTCATTCTAGGTATCTGGCAGAAATCCTACTTTACGGCTATTTTCATATCAATAGTAGGAACAGCTTCAGTGTTCGTCACAGTTTTTGTCTTGTATTTGTGGTGCGGAAAGAAGTGTTCCAGAACTGGTAAGTTGTAATTTTAAATACAATAAAAAATAAACCTATGCACATCTATGAGTGATACAATACGGCTGACAAACTTCTTTTTTGCTTATAGTTTTGAATATTTTGTATTTTATTATATTGAATTAGCACAAGTCAATATATTGAGTCAGAAAAAGACCCATCGTTCAATCTTTTAAAGGTATGAAGGTGTAGATTATAAATAGTTTTGACTGTCCTTTCTCTCTATGCAATTTCAAAGTCAGTTATTGATACTTTGTGGTGATCTGTTAAGGAGATTTTCACTTGTGATGGTTGGTAAAATTTGTGTGATAAATTGAGTCAAAAAAAGAGTAGAAATCAATCAAAAGGATTAGTTTCAGCCATAAGGTTTTCAATACCCAAGATGAAAAGGCGTTGCACAATATTCTGCTACATAAGCATAAAAGGACCTAGGAAATCTGTAATATTGGTCATTATATTATATGAGTAATAAAAGGCAGAGGCAAAATTATTTGTATAGCACACTTTCAGCAACAAGGCAATTCAATGTGCTTTCCTTTTTTGGGGGGGGAATAAAAGCAGCAATAAAACAACAATAAAAGCAGAAAACACAACATCGAAGACAGTAAGAAAATGTAAACATACTACTGTTATGACATTGCAGTTATTATTAATCAATTATTTAAAGGCAGCTCTAAACAGATAAGTTTTTGTTGTGATTTAAAAGAACTCATTGTTTCAGCTGCTTTGCAGTTGTCAGGAAGTTTGTTCCAGATTAGAGGAGCATAGAAACTGAAAGCTGATTCTCCATGTTTGGTTCTGATTCTAGGGATGATTAGTAGACTGGAAATAGAGGACCTGAGTGTTCTGGTGGGTTGGTATAGTGACAGTAGATCTTCAGCATACTTTGGTGCAAAACAATTCAATGATTTATAAACTAGTAAAAGTATTTAGAAGTCTATTCTCTGAGCTACATGGAGCCAGTGTAAGGACTTTAGAACTGGGGTGATGTGCTCTACTTTCCTGGTTTCTAATGAGGAACACGAGCAGCAGTGTTCTGGATCATCTGCAGCTGTCTGATTGACTTTTTAGGCAGACCTATGAAGACGCTGTTGCAGTAATCAATCTGACTAAAGATAAATGCATGGATGAATTTTTCTAGGTCCTGTTGCACCATCAGTCCTTTAATCCTAGAAATGTTCTTCAGGTGATAGAAGGCTGACTTTGTTATTGTCTTTATATGACCTTGGAGGTTCAGGTCTGAGTCCATTACTACACCTAGATTTCGGGCCTGATCAGTAGTTTCTAGCTGTAATAACTGAAGCTGTGTGCAGACTATTGATAGTTCCTCTTTAGGTCCAAAAATAATGACTTCAGTTTTGTTTCTGTTTATCTAGAGATAGTTATGGCACATACATCCATTTATTTGCATAATGCATTTGCTTACGGTTTGAATGGGTTCAAAGTTTCCCGGAGACATTGTAAATGTACAGCTGATTATCATCTGCATAGTTATGGTAACTAATCATATTGGTTGTTATAATCTGGGTAAACGGGAGCATGTAGATATTAAATAGAAGGGGACCAAGGATGGAGCCATGGGGTACCCCAGGTGTGGTTTTTGTGTTTTGCAATGAGAAGTTGCCTATTGACACAATGAACTCCCCGTTCTTTAGGTAAGACCAGCCAAGTATTGTAACCGGAGGGTTTGACTGAGTATTATCATGAGGAGGGAAAGGAAACTGCTTCCTTCACATGGTGGCCTATGGCTACTTGTTTCCTTTTTTAACTTATGTTATGTTCTTCCTGTAGTTACTGTTCCTTCATACTTATGTTGTCTATTAAAACTGACAATCTTGAATTTATTCACACAGATGGAAAAAAGCAACCACAGATGACAACCGAATCGGACCAAACCAAGAAGAGTGACTCCAATGAAAACCAAGCATTAATCAGCCAGCAAACTGTGGCTGAAAACACACAAAACACAAAGATTGAGGAACTAAAAGCAGTTCAGATAATTTGATAGTCTATATATCTTCTTTGGATTTAGCTCCTCAAGTCAGTCAAACAGTTCAAAAACTTTATTTATGAAGGGCTTTTCGTACAAAAAGAAGCAGTTCAAAGTGCTTTAAAGAATAAAAACTACCCCACATATGTCCCCCCCCCCCCCAACAAGTTTAAGCAGTCCTCAAACCTGAAACTCTATTGAAGAGGACAAGCTCCTGCTGTTGGCTGTTACAAAAAATGACATTTCCACATTTATCCTGTTGGTGACCCTGTGGCACAACCTGCTGGAACGGGGGTTTATTTCAGCATAAACATTCCAGTTTCTATAACAGTTTCTGTGTGCCAAAATGTTTCAAAGAAAAACCTATTTTTGCTACAGGAAATGAGACTTTTAGGCAAATATGTTTTCAAAAAATCTGGAAATAAGCTAAGGTTTACTATTTAGCCAAAAATAACAAGCCTATTTTACACCATCCCCAAGCATGAATTGACAGCTTTAAGCTAAGATATCTGTACCCAATATAGGTGAAGGTGTTTTCCCAAGGTTGAAGACACAATATGAAGCAGTAATTATGAGTATTAACATATTTAAATAAATGCTTAATATTAGGTATTTATTTCAGTATTTATTTATGTTTACATTACCTTTATAATATGTTTAAATGCCTTATTAAAAGCTTTCAACGCAGTGGCCAGTGTTAGAAACACCTGACTTTTAGAATCACTCTACTGTATTAAAGGCCTTATTGTCTCCTATTAGTTCAGCAGACAGACAAATCCTGTTAGGCATTACAACACAAATCTGCGAGAGAGATCACTCCAAATTAAAGATTCTTCCAGCTGAAAGTAAAAAATAAATGCCTCGTTATCAAGCTAACGCCCAGTTACAAAGCTAAACCAAACCAGCGAGAAAAGTTCAAAGTAATGTATTTTCTTCACTTTAATGAATTAAAAAAGAGAACTGGTTCAGGAACCAGTTGACCGTGAGAGGGACTCTAGAAAGTTCTTGAGTTTAAAATATTAATGATCATGGGCCTCATTTATAAAGCTTGCTTTACCCACAGAACAGGGTGATTTTCTTCACAAACTTTGGGATTTATAGAAAAACCCAAGACAGGAAAATTTGGGAACATTTCTAAGAAGGGTTGGATTTATAAAGCGGGAATTGCAAGCTGTGCTACTCAGGGTTTTATGAAGCCAAATATGTATTTGCATAAGCATTTTTTATACTTAGCTTAAGTGCAGTTTTAGTAAGGATTCAGTGCAAAGTATTTTTAATGAGACCCCTGGTCCACAACAGGTTCTTGAAGTATTCAGTTCGTACCAGTATGAAACAGAACCTGTTTGGCTTTTCTAAAAAGCAAAACAATATTTATTTTTGGAAAACGTTCATACTGTAGGTACATAGGTATATTTTTACACTAGTGTTTTTTTATAGAGTGAACTATGAAAGTGTTTCAAAGAATGACCACTGGGCATAGGCACCAAAACACCCCCCTTGCATCTGCCCTCGGATACTTCTCAGTTTTCCACTCTATTTAAAAAAAAACGTTCTATTTATTTTGAAATTGTTGGTGTTTATTTAATTTTAATAATGTATTAATAATGTATTTCTGTGAATTCATGCTGTTTCTGAATGTTTGTGATCCTACATGTTCATTTGTTATTTACATGTTTATCTGTTCATTAAACCAAATGTGTTTTCTGATGTATTTATTTTTTCGACCTCAACACAAATGTACTGTAAATTAGCAGGAAGTAAATAAATATGCTCTCAGCCAGCTCTGGCGTGATCATTGATACGTGGTGTAATGTCTGATTACCAGGGGTGAAAGTAAGCCGGTACGGTCCGGTGCTGCGTACCGTTAAAAGTTTCTGTGGTGGTACACAGTACCAGGAAGAAAAGAGAGCGGCTGCCTGTCTTAAAGTCCTCATTCAGAATCAGTCTATTTAAAAATTCATTTTAACTCATACCGAATTGTTTCTGAATTTTTATTTTGTTTTTTTAACCAATACAGAACAGCTCAGAAAAGAAACTTCTTATGAGCTAATGCCGGTATCGTACAAAGGTAGTTATCCCCGTCAGAAATTGTATCCCCCCCTGAGTCGGGAGCGCGCACGTAGAAGGAAGCGCGGTTCCACTCAGTGTTGCCAACTTAGCGACTTTGTCGCTATTTCTAACGATTTTTCAGACCCCCATAACGACTTTTTTTTTCTTCCAAAAGGCGCCCAGCGACAAATCTAACCACCGTCAGCTACTTTCTGTGAAACTTTGTCGCCGATATTTCCTGCAGTTTAGAGACCCAGCTTGCTGAATGATCTGCGCATGTGCGCGCTGCATGATCATATTATGTCCATTGACCAATCATAAACCTTTTTCAGTTCATTTCATCCACTCACAAACGAAGTTTTTTGGTAGTTAATGTTAATTCAAAAGTACAAAAATAAATCTGCATTTAAAACTTATGACAAAAAAACCCCACTGAAAATAATAACATAAGCAATAAACTTGTGTTTAATGGCGGTTGGCAAGAAACATTTGATGCATGCTAAATATGCCCTACTTATTTTTACAAAATACTAAAAAACAAACGACTTTATTCTCTGTATTAATTTCGTCTTCTTGAGATATCTCAGCAAAAAAATGTTTTCCCAGAACTTTAAATTTTGTTTAAAAGGTATTGATGTCCAGTTGCAATTTGATATCTTGTAAATTTTGTACCAGGTTTCTCAACAGTTTACTTCAGACAAAATAATAGAACATGTTCCACCGTCTCCTCTTGAAGACAGAAGTCACATTTCCCTGTAGCATGTTTCCCCGGTTTAAATCATGTATTGATTAACCCTGTATGACAAAATCCTAATCTAAATATAATTATTTCCTCCTTTCTGTTTCATTCGTCATCACGTGATGACATCATCATTATGCAAATTGGCGTATGACGTCATCTGGCGACATCTAGCGACTTTCTGGGGCCACTTCAGCTACTTTCTGTCTGAGACAGTTGGCAACACTGATTCCACTTGATTCCACGACAATCACAACCAACAACACGTTGAACTAGTGATAGTTTGTCTTTGAATAAGTGAAAACCAAGTGTGTTTACTTCATCGCTCTGTTTGTTGGTTACCACAGAAATAAATAGATTTATTTTTCTAACGTGGTGTCGCACTGTCGGCAAGTAAACGACTCTTTCACAATCTCCTATAAAAATACTATTTTCTTTCATTGTTTTACGTCGCCCAAAGTTCTGTCTGCTAGAAACAAAAATCCACCTTCCTGAGTTCAACACTGAAAAACGCTGTTTATTTTAGTGTTATAATAAATAACTATAACAAAGTAAAAGAGAATCAGAATCGGGAAGGTTTTATTGCCATATATGTGAACAGATTCACAACATTAGGAAATTGCTGCAGTTGAAAAGAGAAATGACTTGTAGAACATCATTTATATTCTCAAACATTAATAGAAAACGTTTTAGTGATGTAAAAGCCTTCCAACCTGTTTCTGCTGACTATTTTTTGCATGTTCCTACAGTTTTTGATATTTCTCTTTGGTGGGTGAAGAGAAATAATTCAGGCTGGAAGTCCTCCTTGTCAAAATTACAAGGTACAAATTATATCAGGGATTATAATTATGTCCGCCAGAATATGTATCCCCCAGGTAACTTTTTTATTCCTTGGTCAAACCTCTTCAAATCCACAGAATTAAATGTTCATAATCCAAGTTGGAATTTATTAAACCACTTGAAGATGGGATACTCACAGCCCTTTTTAGGCGGGGGATACAAATGACTTTAGGCACGATAATTATGTCCGCCAGAATATGTATCCCCAGGTAACTTTTTTAATCCTTGGTCAAACTTCTTCAAATCCACAGAATTAAAAGGTCATAATCCAAGGTAAATATCTACCAAACCATCATTTTATCATTTTACAATATCGTCAATCATTTTTAATTCTTGTCAACTAACCCCTAACCCTAGGCCTACAGAGAAATATAGAAATGTTTTTGTTTGGGTTTTGACTATTTGCTATGTTAAAATCCATGAAGTGAGAGAGAGATGAAGGTTTTGGTAATAGTACCGGCAAGAATTTAAAACTACTTTCACCCCTGCTGATAACACATTAGATCTGAAGATATCAATTTGGGCTAGGAGCACAGTTTAAGGCTGACCAAGGCTCATGGAGGGAATAACTATAATAAATATGAAAAGATGGTCAACAAAAGAGCAGACAGTTCTATCTGCTGCAGGCCTTATATGGACTTCCTTTCCTGCTCTCCTACCCCAATCTGCTGACAACAAAAGTCAATGCTACTGGGTTCTCTGCATAGGTCCAAGTGTTTCTGAGTCTTTTTAATGTTTTCTTATGACAAATGGTGCAAAAAATTAAATATGCGCATCATTGAGCCTTCTGCTCACATCTCCGAATGTCTCCGGTCAGTAGAAATGGCCGGGTAAAGGCAGGCAAAGTTAATCTTCAGATATTCACTGTTAACTGGGAGATATGTGTTGCTGATGCTGAGAAACAATGCTAAAATACTTGTATTAAATTTGGACATCACAGATCGAAGAACTGAACCAACAAAGAGAAAAAATTCTGCAAATGAGAAGGAGACCCCAAACTTTTTTTGCTATACATGATCAGTAAAATACTTGAAAAAATAACAAAACAAAAAAAAAACCTTTTACACATTAAAACACTAGAACTGACAGAGGATGAACTTCCCTTTTACCATGAATATGTGTGCATGAATAAAACTAATTCAGGATAGGCTTATACGAATATAGACTGAACTCTTGAGTTAACTAAAACAAATGACAACACGTTTCAGTTTAGAACCTAAATATGACAATATTCAGCAGTTTGTTTTTATTTTCCATTTTGACGTCTGAATTTCTAAAGATTATATGTAGACACTGATTGTGTCGGAAATAAACCAGTTTAATGTCAGAAAATACTCGGTATAATGCTGCTTTATGTAGTTTAATCTCCAGTATTTTATATCTAGGCTACTCCTTTACAGCTTTTACTGGAAGAGCAGACTGTTTCAATGAAAACCCTCATAAAAATTAAAAAAAATTGCTGGATTAATCAGTAACCACTTTCTGAGCAAGTCGCCTTCCTGGTGTTTTAAAGTCTAAAGGATTTATTGTGATATCAACAAGTAACACAACCTACAGATCGTTTCTTACTCTAAATTTGATTTGTATGCACTGACAGTAAAGGAAATACAGCTTTCACCGCTCAGTGATGTACTACTTTCTTTATCTTTACGTTGTGGTTGGAGCGCTCCTGATCAAAGGTAAGAAAGCAATCTGATCTTACTTTGTAGAGGATTTGAAATAATCTAATCCACACTGATCTGTAGTTTCTTCTTACATCTTGTCACAAGCTTTAATGCAGGGGATTTTATTTGATGGACCAAGACAAAAGTAATGTTTAGTTGTAAAGTGGAAAGAAAAGAATACATGTGCCATGTCTTTGTATTCAGCCCCTTTTACTCTGCGCTCTTTGAATAGACAATAGAACACAGCAGTCAGGATTGGGGAAAAAGCTTTCGAGAAGTTTAAGGCAGTTCACCTTCCAGCAGGAAAATAAACCGAAACATACAGATGGAGCAACAGTGGGTGGTTTAAAGTGTATTCATCTGTTTGAGTGGCTCACTCAAAGTCCGGGCCCAAATCCTATTAAAGACAGCAGGAATTCTATCATTCTGTCTGACTGAGCTTTACATATTTTCCAACATAAAATGTGCAAAGGTGTCTGTGCAAAGCTGTGAGAGACATAATCTAAACGACTTGCTTCTGTATTTGCTGTGAAAGATGGTTTAAAGTATTTGCCAGAACTTTCAGATTTGATTCACAAATTAAGATTATGAAGATAAGATCATTTACCTTAGGCTGGTCTATCACATAAAGTCCCAATAAGATATGTTGAAGTTTGATGTCACTATGAGATCAATTGTGAATAATTTTTAACTACTGTAATTGTTTCATTGTTGAATAACAAGCAAGCACCTCTGTTGTAGGCCTTTCAGAGCAGGAAGTTTAAGATAAAATGTCTTCTTGTTACTTTATTTGTTATTCCTACTCACTATAAAGGAGTTTGCTGTTCAGTTCTGTTCATTTGACAGGATTTAAGAAACCTATTCGCCTCACCTTGACTTAGAACACGGGAGCTAGTTTATTGCATGCATTTATTGTAAATCACATTATCCAGTGCCTCCAAACTTTTGTTCTTTTGGTTGCACTTTCATTTTCGCACTTCAAAAAAAAAAGTATTTTCTGATGGACCTTGACAGTTTTTATAGGTGCTATATCAGTGGTAGCTGTTGTAATTTTCCATGCATTTGTATGATGATGCAGACTGACTTGAAAAAGTCCTGGTACACTGAGGGGTGAAAATAAAAAGTGTTGAAACTGTGAACCGGTGCATACCCTTCCACTTAACCCTTTCACACGCATTGTGAAAAAAAATTGTCTAGATTTATTTATATTGATTTTAGTACTCTACCTGAGCCTAAAACTGAAAAGCATTTTAAATGATTGTATATAGAAGTTATTTTACTGTCCACTTGTGTGGACAGTACGCAACAAAGGGGTAAAAAAGAATAAAGAGGAAAGACAGAAAATATGGACCATTCTGTGACTTTAATATAAAAACACAACTGATTTTTCAAGGACATCATAACAGTAATGATTTTAATGGCACAGAAGGAGATTTTGAAGATGTCATGCAAGACTACAAAGAGTTAAAATGATCTCCAACTTGAAAATGCATATATCAAGCATATAATGTTGGCCATATTTGTAACAGCGTTTGGCCATTTTTTGATTATTTAAAATTATTTGTCATGTTAGAAAAAAGTTGATTTTACAATAATATCATGTTGGTTATGTTATTAATTGCATACAATATTTTTTTTACTACGTCATTTAGAAGATAATGTTTACAAACATCTCAAACTGAAAACAGATTTTTAAAAATGTTTTAGGTTTCCAAAACCGACCGATTTTACAATCATGTCTGTAATGTTACGAACAACATGTTCCTTTTTAGCATGTAACTTATTTTTAAACAGATTTCTTAGATTCAAGTTAGTTTCAAGTTAGAAAATGATCCTACAACAACACCATTATATGGAAATCATGTAAAAAAATTCAAGATGTAAAGTAAGAACTAACTAACGATTTTTCTCAAATAACTCCTCTATTTTGAGTTAAAGCCTTCAAAGCAGTCAAGAAAACAGAGTGCGACCTGACATGTGACACAGATAAATCTGGTCTTCTTTGAGCATCTCTCAAAGCGGCACCTCATGGCATCTTGATGGGATGCCTTCAGTTTGAAGTCTGGGTCAGGCTCGCCCTCCGCCTGTTCATCATGGACCCAGCATTGATCAGACCTTGTGCTGTTGATGCTTTAAAACTCAAAAGATCTGAATCTGCTACTGCATTTTGTCTCTGGTGAAAAAGGTGCCGTGCATTCACATATACCATGTACCGCCTCTTATTTTTTCCTTCTGTTGGCATGGGTAGCCTGGTTCTGATCCACCAAATCCACACCACCCATGTGCGTGTTGTACAAGGCAACAGAAAATGGTCGAGTGATTTCGATCAAGATAGATTCTGCCTTTTTCCATCTGGTAGCTTCGTCCTCTGGATGTTGCCCTGCTCACGTTGACGCTATATGACTCAAAGACCTGTCCAGCCAGCGTGTGACGGTGATGTTGTTTGCAGTGAATACCACAGATGTAGTTCCTCTTCTTTGTTTATCATTTCCGTTTCATCAAGTCCACATATGTGGACAGTAACTCTAACTCTGTTTTCTATTTGTTTTTCATGTTGATATACTCCAATTTATTTGAGGGCAGTGTTAGTAGACACACTGCAATATATTAAGATTATGTATCATCCAGCCCACTGATTCCAGCCCATATGACAAACTGTCACATAACTATTCAGTTAATTGTCAACTCTACATTACAAGGTCTCCAGGTGACTTTGAACCCATCCATACACTGAGCAAATGCATTGACAAAATCAATGGATGGAGGCGTCATAATTTTCTCCAGCTGAAAAGAAACAAAACTGAAGTAATTATTTTACCTAAAGAGGAACGATCAAGAGTCAGCACACAGCTTCAGTTAATACAGCTAAAAAACTACTGATCAGGCCCAAAGTCTAGGTGCAGTAATGAACTCAGACCTAAGACCTGAAGAACATATCTAGGATTAAAGGACTGATGTCGCAACAGCACCTAGAAAAACTCATCCAACATTTACTGTATTTAGTCGGATTGGTTACTGCAACAGCGTCTTCACAGGTCTGCCTAAAAAGTCAATCAGACAGCTGCAGCTGATCCAGAACGCTGCTGCTCGTGTTCCTCACTAGAACAAGTAGAGCACATCACCCCAGTTCTAAAGTCCTTACACTGGCTCCCTGTAGCTCAGAGAATAGACTTTTACTGATTTACAAATCACTGAATGGTTTAGCACCAAAATATGTTGAAGACCCGTTGCCATTATACCAACTCTCCTCACCACTCAATTCCTCCAACTCTAGTCTACTAATGATCCCCAGAATTAGAACCAAACATGGAGAAGCAGCTTTCAGTTTCTATGCAAAAAAAATTGTTCACCAAAATAAAAGAAGTAGTCAAAACGTTTTCTTAATTCCTAATGATGTTCGATTTCAATCTATCTTAATTTACAGGTTATTCTTGCACGTCGTTTCCGCCTAAACAGGTTGAGGCATTTGCTGATGGGAATGTCATCCTTCCCTGCAGTTTGAAAGTCCGTGCAAGTGACAATATTCCAACAGTGGAATGGTCCAAAGTGATAGAAGGCCAGAAGCCAAGTGTTGTTTTCCTCTACCGTGATGGCTGCGAAACCTTCGAGATGAAGGATCCCGACTTCGAGCACCGGACGAACCTCATCATGAGAGAGGTGAAAAATGGGAATGTTTCGTTAAGGATCTCCAATGTGAAGCCCTCTGATAACGGGATGTATCAGTGCTTAATAATACAGAACAACGGCTTTAGAGAAGAAACAAAGGTGCGGCTTGTTGTTGGTAAGTTAACTTAAGTGATCTTTCAGCTTTAATCCAAACAACCTCAGTTCTAAATATTTTATGATATAATGCAGTCACTTTTAAAGGTTTTGATGGAGAGCTATAATTTTAGGCTTTTAATTTGATGCTTTAGTTTTTTCATTGGGCTGAAATGATAGTTTAGTGTGATGCTAAATGATTTTGTCAAATAAACTTGGTTGCATCATTGTGGATTTTCTTTATTGGAGACAGCATCAAAATTATTGTTGGGTTGAGATGGGTTACACCCTGGATAGGTCACCTTTTCACTGGGAGACCTACAGAATTGGCAGGCCAGGATTTGAACCCAGTACAACAATAATGATATTACAAACTGGAACAGAAACTGAAAAAATAGTAAATATCAGATGATGTATTTGTTGATCTTAATACAGCATTTCCTCTGTTATTTCTGTATCTGCTAATACATTTTTTAATTGCTTTTTGAACATTTATATTTGAATCATTTCTCTTTTGTGTTTTTTGATTGGAAAAAAATATTCAGTGCATCAGTTTAAATTATGAAGGGAAAACAACATGCATTCCAATTTTTTGCTGAGTGTAGAATAATTCATGCCCTTTATTACCTTCTGCTTCTTTATCCACCAATATAAAATGAACTAATCTTTAACAGACTATTAACATACAGCTGTTAATGGTGTATTGTCCCAATAATATTCCCACAAACTGCTGGGTGACAGATAAAATCCATAGTTTGTTTATTCTTTCTTTTTTAGTTTAGTGCCCACAAAATAAATGTATTACCTACTTACATTCATACAACTCACATTTTTGTTGTATGGAAGAATAACTTACTTCTTTATGCAATCAGCTATTAGTTGGCAGTGTCAATATCTTTAAACAATGTTTCTTGTTGTTTCAGCTGTCTTGGAGGAATCCACTACAACAACAACCATTTGGATCTATGTTACACTGGCAGTTTCAGTTTTATTCAATCTACTATCTATGTTGTATTTGTTGTTAAGAAAGAAGCAGTCGAAAACTGGTAAGTCAAGGTTCTTATTTAAAAGAAAAAATTCATAAATAAGGTGAACGTGAAAATGTGAGGAAGAGTTCCTTTTCGAGAATGGAAAAAGCAGACATCACCCAAGAAAAGACAAAGGCACCAATTTCTTCATTAGAAATACTGTTGCATATATTATCATTTTATGAGTCAAATAATTTGCCATATTTGATTACATGAGATCATTTCAAATATAATTTACAGTGAAAACTGGAAAATGGGTTTTATAAACAACTAAACAACTTCTCTTTGCCTGTTTATGGTTAACCCTGAGCCCCACTGCCTGGTCAGCACAGGTAGTGGGGGGGAGAAAAAGCATTAAGGCCAAATTAATCTGTCATTTGCTATGATTGAACAAGTTGGTTCATGTCAACTTTGTTAGAAGTTCAGAAGAAAATAAAACAAAAAGCAACCAGACCTCGGCAAAGTTTTGACAGATGGTCAAGAGTTTGGCGATGCAGGGGCAGGAACCTTGGAAACCGGTGATGGAGGAGGAGCTTGGGTCCTGCAGGCCGGCACAAAGAACCTTGTCATCGGGCACCCGACCGCAGAGGACCTTGTGGTTGGGCGTCCGACGGCGGAGGACCTTGTTGTTGGAGGACCTTGAAGGCGTCAGGCGGCTGTCAGCGGGAAACCCAGGAGCAGGGCAGCTGGCAACGTAGGAACTTGGAGGCGTCATGGGGTCGTCAACATAGGACCTTGGAGGGGGGCAGCCAGCAGAGAAGGAGCTTGGAGCCTTTTGGGCTGAAAGAAAAGAAGCTTGGCACCTGCAGGCCGGCGGAAAAAAAGCTTGAAGTACAGTGGCCAGTGGCAAAGAGACTCTTTCAGAGACTTGCAGTGGTGTGGCTAGTCTCTGGAGGCTAGTCTCTGGAGACCGGCAGCGGCAGCTGAAGAGCCATGTGGGAACCTTGAAATTCGGTGGCCAGTGACATGGAACCTTGGAATCCAGCAGCTAGCTGGGGAACCTTCTAGGACGGCGCCTGGGGACCCACGAAGAGGCTCTGAAGCTGGGGACCCAGGAGGAAGCCCCGGAAGGCTGATACCAACGAGGAAGCTCTGGAGCCTGGGACCCTGGGCAAAAGTCTGTGGCCTGGAAGGATCCACAGAGAGGCCCTGCGGCCTGGGAGGACTCATGGAGGACAGCTGGGGCCAGACAAGCTGCTGTGGTGGGAGTTGTGGGGTGACAGGCAGCTGTGGCAGGCCAAGGAGTTTCAGCAGCGGCCGGGCTAGGAGGTTTTGGAGTGGCAGTCATGGCAGGAGGAAGGGAAGCTCCGAGCTGGAAGTCTGCTGAGGTGAAATTGACTGACTGGGAGGCAGCAGAGACAGGCTGAGTTGCCCAGGAACTGGCGAAGATTGGCCGAGGGGATTCAGCAGCGGCATTACGAGGAGCTTCTACTGCACCAGCAACACTCAGGCAGACTGCTACAGCTCGACAATGATGCAGTTTGTGGTGTGATTTGACATTTGAGGGTGATGTTGGAACCGGTGATGAAGATAGTCTGCCCGGAAGGGAATTCACTTTCTTATTGAACTTGGGGGTGCTTAATGGAAAAATGTCTGTTTTATCCTCAGTCAGATTCGCTGACAAGACGGTGTTTGATAACTGTTCTGTTGACAATAACAATCTGCCTGCTCCAGAATCTTTTCTAAACATAGATTCTTTAAGTAGTGATGCCATGTTAATAGTTGGAAAATACAGTCCAGCCACAGTGTCGATGAAGTTCTTTATTGTGAGTTGTAAGTGGTTTCATTCTGACTCTGAGTATGTGTCCGCTGGGTGTGGTACTTGGCTGGATCCTTCTTTCATGTTTGGTGTTATAAGGAGGACCCAAATGTAGAAAAAAATGTTAAATGAGACATATTTAATACCTGTATTTAACAAAGAACTTACAAAGTTAGACTGGAGTGCATTGGGATACATGCAGGGATCAAAGACGGGGAATTTAGACGGAGGATCCAGCAGAGAACAAAGGAAATTGAAAATCTTAAATACTGAGGAGAAATGAGGAGTGACACAGAAAACTTGAGGACCAGTTAGTGACAGATGCAGGTGAGAAAGAGAAAGAGCAGGACAAGATTTGAAGATGACTTACAGCTAGGCAGGGAAGTAGAATGGCAGGGAGGAAACGGAGGAGAAAAACGAGAAGACTGGACAGAAAATAATCTTAAATGAAAAAAGGCAAGAACTAATTCTGGGGTAACTAAGGATGAAGATATTTACGTAAATAAGAATAAAGGAGCCTAAGAGAAACTCAAAATTTAAGTACTAATGAATATATCAGGGAAAAGAGGAGAGAAACAGAACAGCAGGAAACACACGTATAAACACTGGAAAGAGAGTCAAATCAGAGAACAATCCCTATGAGAAAAATGATCATATAAGGAGATTATAAAAAAAAGATCAAAACAACCCAAAACAAAATTAAACAAAAGAAGAAACATCAAGAGATCGTAAGAACTTTCCTGCTAGGTCGCTCAAGCCAGCTACATTTAAAGGGTCCTGACTCCTGATTGACATGATTTAAACATTTTCAGTAAAATAATTATTTTAATTAATTAATTAAAAGTCACATCATTTTTGAGTTATCATTTTTTTGTCAATAATTATAGTAATGATTAGTAGCTTACAATTATCAAAAATTCCTCCTCCTAGTGACTACTACTGATTCCTACTGTCTTTTGGACAACCAATGGGGTTCACTTCAGCAGTAGAATGGCCTGGCTTTTGCTTTCCCCTTTTTTAAAGGGGACATATTATGCTTCTTTAAACAACGTATAATAGGTCTATGGTTGCTGTCACATAAAGCGATCTCACCAGCTCAATTCTTCACAATTTCAGTCCCTTTCAGAATGAGCTGTTTAGAGGGCTTTGTCACTTTTATGCAAATTAGCAGGTTTAGACCACGCCCTTCCTACTTGTTACTAGATTGCGAGTTTGCCACACATGAGAATGGCATGGAATTGGTGGGCGGAGTTTGAAAGGTGAGGGGCGGAGTTTTTTATTTGAGGGGTTTGACAGATGAGGGGAGGTTATATGCAAATTCCGCTTATTGTGACTTCACAATAGAACACTTTTTTAACGGCTTGTATAAGCACCACATTTATGTATAGCAAAAATTAGCTAAAAAATGGATGGATTGTTTTTATTCATGTTTGTAGTGTTTATAGAAGCAGCAGAGACCCAAATGGCAACACAAATTAATAAAAAAAGGGAGATTTGCATAATATATCCTGTTTATTGGTAGTTTTTTTTGTTTGATCAATATTCTTCCAAAGTTAAATGTTGCTGATATTGCCATCTGACTTTTTTTCTGTTTCTACACAGATGGAGGAAAAAGCATCACAGCTGAAGAACAAGTTCGACCAACCCATGACAATTCTGGTGAAAGTAGTTCCCTCCTATACCAGCGAAGTCTGACTCACAATATACAAAACACCATCATTGAGGAGCTGAATAAACAGAGACACAACGCAGACACCATCCAAATACAAGACCCCAGTTTTTGGAAAAAGCCTGTTTGCCAGATGAACCAGCCGGCCACCACCCAGTGTCCCACCAGTTGTTCTCCGGATTCATCCGAAGCCCTCCATCAATTCTTTGATCCCAACACAGAGGCTGCAAACTCACCTGAAGATCATGAGGCAAAATATGCTTGTCCCGAAGCTGAAAAATCTGTCAGGTCTGAAAAGAACAGTCCAGAATGCGGAAGCTAAATGCTAAACAGCATCCCAACTTTTGCCTGCATATTGTTCACAAGGCACCTTAGCAACAAATATTCTTCATCAGTGTCCCTGGCATCTTCTTGGTCTAACCCTTCAGTTGAAAATGAAAAAGGTTCTTGACCTCAACTTTTTCAGAATAGTGGCTTGTTACATCTAAAATCAAAAAAAAAAAATTCAAACCAAGAGTTGTAATGATTTCTAGACTTCTGAGAACTGATTATAAAGCGTTGTAATTTTTGCAAACTTATAATTTCAATTAATCACAGAGTTACATTCATAAATGAACAGAGAAATTTTCTGGTGATTGTTTTTAGCCTATTGCCTCAATTTTAAAATCCAGTATTTTTCTGAACAGTGATAACACCTTTGATACCAGACATAGTTTTGATGTTCAACCCTCTTCGGAGTGAAATTTGTTAATGACGGAAGTAACCTCTTCCCTAATAATTAGGGACCCCCCTCACAGCACCCAATTGACAAAGATTCGTACACTGATAGGTTGGAAATTTAGGGATTAACTGCCTTGCCCATTGGCACATTGACATGTTGCACTTAATCTGAATCAAGCAAAAATTTGTGGTCTGTTACCAATCTCAGCCATCCTTTTGGCAAAAATGCTAAACTGATATGATGTTTCATCAAGCTGTTGAGGAGTATTCAGTTTATTTTCTGTACTTTCAGTTTAGCCAAATTGAATGTGCAAAATCCTCAATTTATGTTGCGTCTGAACTTTGGGTGTAATTAGTATAAATATTCATAATGGAAGCAAAACTTTGAAAATGTTGTTAAAGCATGTTCCTGAATGTTTCTAGGAAAGTAAATGACGGATGACACGCTGTTAAGTTTAATTCAGTTAACTTAATCATTATGACTGTACCATAAACGTTCTGCTGTGTTTGTGTTCAGTTTCCGTGTTGCTGAGCTCGGCTTTTGAAAAGGGAAGCTAAGGGCAAACTTCATGAAGGTCCAATTAAAAGTCTAATATGGACTGAATGAAGTTCCAGTGTTTCTCCTTCATTAGGTGATGCTGAAATAAGTCTATAATGGAACCCTCAAACCTTTTTCCAAACAACGGAAGGACTTATGTCTTTGAGCTCAAAAGTATACAAAATATAGAACTAATATTGTCTAGTTATTTTACAGTGTCTTGATGTTTTTTTCTCCAAATCTGTGTTTTACTAAAAATATAGGCATTAGTAGCAGATAACTGTATAGTGCATGAAAATGTGATACCAGGTGTTCCATTTTTTACAAAGAGAAGCTGAAAGATGTTGCTTGCCTTACAATTCAAGCCCATCTCAGTCAAGACGATAACTCTTGACCTCGATCTGGCATACTAGAGAGAGTACTAATGACAGCATAGAAGTGGATTTGCATCATCCTGCTCTGAAGCTTGCAGTTTTTTAGTCTGGACATGGTGGTGGCTGCTTTACTGAGGTGCTTGTACAGTTCAGAGATAAGACAGAGGAAGTCTGAGACTATCAAGTTGAATTAAATATGGTCTATCACCTTACATTCCAAGGCATGGAGGCCTCTCCACATGGGAAAGTCTTTTTCCAAAACGGGTTGTTGTTTTCAAAAACATCCGTGTTCACAAAGGACAGTTTCCAGAAATGTTTTTATTCACACATGGATACATCGGGAACATCCCAAAATGCTCGTTTTACACCCCCAGACCTGTAAGTGGTGCTAAACATGGAGTGTGGGACATGCACATAAAGCCTCCACACAAGCTTAGCAGTAAATGCAAAAAAAAAAAACAATAATAATAATAAAAACTGCCAAACTGAAATAACAAATCACAAGTGAAGTTTGGAGCAGCTGCAGCGCCACCACGAACATTTAACCTGTCATTGTGATTTGTGACTCATTTGAGGTTATAGGTCAGGCTAGAAGTTGGGCTAGTACATCAGCATTTTCACAATGCTGTCCGTATAAGTACGCAATGGCAACATTTTCATCCTGGAACTCTTTTTTTTTTTTTTCAAACAAAATATTTTACCTGATTTAGAAATAACTTCGTCAGGCCTCAGGTCTGGGGTTGTAAAGTGAGGAAATAATTTGGGTTACCCCCTCCTTTCCACCAGAGGCGAAAGCAGCACGAGTCTGCCGCGTCTGAGGAGCGACATGTCGCAGCACTTTTCTAAATATACGCGGCAGTCCTATTTTGTACGCAGCACGCCTCTGAAACACGTAAATTTCTACATTTTGGATAGGGGAAGACAGGAAATATACGGCTCGGCACCGGAAATTTTCAAAAGAAAAGAAACGTGCTGCTTTGCGATTGCTTTACTTAAAAAAATGTCACTACCTGTGCGGCCGGTGAGAAGTCAGTACCTCGCGGGAGGGGGCGATTTTGGATATCCCCTGACATAACACACACTTATTGGCGAATATAAAACGGACATAACATAAAACACCAACCTTTTGGAGTCATGTTGTTGTCTTTTCCTGGTTATTATTGTCATAGACGTTTATACATATGTCTATGGTTGTTGTGTTTACTGATGAAACCACGCGTGATTTAGCTAATCTCGCGTGATTTCGTGCTCTCTCGGTGACAGCTGCTTCCCTGCTGCTATGCGCCTCATACGCACCCGGTGGAAAGGGCCAAGCAGCAGAATACACAAGTGAAACGTGCTGCTCCTGTAACGTGCCGCTTACGCGTCCGGTGGAAAGGAGGGGTTAGAGTAGTATTTTTTCAAGTAATTGATTTGAAGATACTACTTAGTTATGACACAGTTGTTTTGTATGCGTTACATGTCTTTATGGCACAGGAAAAACAGGTTGGGAGTTTCCACATCCCCCAAACAAACTAAGAACTAATTGTTTATACCCATAAAATCCAGTTTCAGTTCTGTTGTTTGGCTGGTCCTGTTTCCAGCTTTGAGATGACAAGATAAGACACAGGTAAGACGTCTGCTGTCCGTCACAGGGGAGGAGCTAAACCCCTCTTGAAAAACATGTACGTGTGCATTACCAGCAGTTTTGAGTGGCTAGGCCATATCATATGTACGCCACACCCAGAAAAGCCAGAGATTTTGTGAATGAAGTCAGATCAGCTGTTCTGCTGACAAGATTTAAAACGACTGCTCATAAATGTGGATGTTTTATAATAAATGCATTTTTTTCTTATGATAACAGAGGGAATTCATTTCAAATCACCTGGTGATGTATTTTTGTCTTGGCTTTGTGTTTGGAGGGATCTTCTCTAAAGGTATGTACAGTATTAAACATTTAGACATATTTTTATTTAAGCAGTTAAAGAAGGATTTTTTTGTATATATGAAACTGATGTGCTACAAATGTATGTACAGAGGCAACATATGTATTTGTATACAGTGTGAATGGGTACTTAGGCTGCCAAATAATATGCATCAAAGCACATCCTTAATAAATACCCTGTATGGAAAACAATAAAATGTTCGATCTTTGTAAGCAAAGATAATCAAACACACTAAAGCAGAGATTTTTTTGAATACATTTTTTAGAGTTTTCTATTTGCTTTTGAAGTGGAGACAGGTTTTTGTGTTTACGTTGTACTAAGATGACTCATTGTTGCTGAGGTTAATACCTTTTATAAGTGGTTTTAGAGAAACAGTGATATAGTTGTCCCTATAAGTGCTTCTATGAATGCTGCAGTGTAAACAGTTGCAATAGTGCTATTGCTAATATGAAAGCAGAACAGCATTCCTCACTACTCTGCAAACCTTAGGACCTTGATCTTACACATTATCTATTTTAGAGTATATATATATATATATATATACATACATATTTACTATATATAGTTTTTATTTGCGATTGTTGCTGTTATTTTGTGTCCTAATTTGAGGATTTGAGGCAGTTGGGGGTCAGACAGAAAGGTGCTTCTGGTCCTGAGGCTCTTTTTGCCCTCTGGATGTCAGGAACGAACTGTGTGGAGTTAATGAGTGCATCCTTTAGCTTTGAAACCTGTACATTTAGAAATGGTCACTATTTCAGTAGATCTGCCTCCCTATAGTGACTGCTTAGTTTATGTCTTTATAGCTGTGCTTTTATTTAGAAATAATGTAGCTCTGAAGCAATAATTTCACTTGCATACAATCTGTTTAATTTAAAAACACGTATGTTACAGGAAATGTATCTTAAATACCACCCATTTTTTCTTTTCCTTGAACTTCATCTGCATAAGTTACAGTAACAGCTTTTCTTTGGTCTCCAGCAACATTATAAATAATGCACGTCACAACCCTGTGAGTGCGTTTCAGCATTCTTAGTCAGTGAGTCACAAGGTATATCTGTTTGATGCTTTCTACTGTCCTGACATGCGAAACAGTTGAGTTCATCCTCAGAGCTCTCAGCTTAGTTTAGGGAAGTGTGAGATTGTGCAATCAGCTGAAGAGTTTCCTTAGAGAGGTAGTTCAAGTTGTGTCTTATATTTCTTTTTGATCAGAGACAATTCAGGTCAGGTGTGTGACTGAAGGCAAACACCTAAAATATGCAGGACAGAGGGCCCTGAGGACCAGGGTTGAGAAACTCTGCCCTAGAGAATGTAGATACTTACTTTATCAGGGACTTTCCAAAATGGCAAATGGACTAAATTTATTGGGCTTTTCCCAGTCATACTGGCCACTCAAAGCACTTTACACAATAGGTCATGGTCAAATGTATTTGTATAGCACATTTACTATATCAACTGCTGCCCAAAGTGCTTCACAAAGTAAAACACGATCAAATAGTACATATATACAATGCTACAATTACATCAGGTAGTTAGAAAATACTACAAGGTAAATGGTAAATGGATTGAACATATATAGCACTTTTCTAGTCATACTGACCACTCAAAGCGCTTTAAACTGGAGCCGCATTCACCCATTCGCAATCACAGACGAGCACACATTTACACACCGATACAGAGCTCGGTAGGCAACCTGGGGTTAAGTGCCTTGCCAAGGGTCATAACGACATGTGACAGGAGGAAGCTGGAATTTAAACTACAATCCTTTAATTGCAAGATACCTACTCTACCTACTGAGCCACAGTAAATACAGTTAAAATACAGTTAAAACAGATAAATGATTAGTTCTGTCTTGGGTAAAATCCAACTCGTAAAAACAAGTTTTCAGAAGCATTTTAAAATTTTTCAAAGTTTTAGTAGATCTCATGTTGTAAGGAAGACTATTCCACAGTTTAGCCACTAGAGCCACACTCACCTGTTCATACATCAATGCACAGGTTTTGGGGTGGTGGTTAAGTGCCTTGCCCAAGGACACATTGACATGTGACAGGAGAGAGCTGGAATCAATCCTACATCCTGCTGATTGCAAGGTGATCACTCTACCCACTGGACCACAATCGTCCAAGATCTGAGACCAAAACTAAGCTCTGCCATGACAAAGGGCCTGTCTGTCTGCAAACATGTTTTCTTATCTGCGGAAAATCTTACTCTATCTTTTGTAGCTAGAACAGCCAAAATAATAATGTTGAAAATAATTAAATTAAACGATAAACTGATGGATTTTATACTATGTTCTAGTTGTCATACAGACACTCAAAGTGCTTTCCATCAGAGTTATATTTACCCAACCGCATTCACAGCTTAGAGATCATAATCCAACTTTGGGTTTGGCCAGAGGAATATCGACCTGTGGAACTAGGAAAAAAATAAGCGTGACCTGCTTGCTTTCTTGTTGTAACCACTGTTTTTTAAATTTGCAGCAGTGCAACTTAAATAAATGTACCACAATCATAAAATGAAACCTATTCATTAGCATCTATTTCAATTTTTTTTTCAAGGTGGTTATTCTGCACTTGTTCCACTTAAGAAGGTGGTGGCCTTTGCTGGCGGAAATGCCATCCTCTCCTGTAGTTTGAAAATCCCTCTGACTGATCACATTCCGACAGTGGAGTGGTCCAAGGAGGGCCTTAACTCGAACATCGTCTTTTTGTACCGTGATGGCTGTGAGACCTTCGAGATGAAGAATCCGGCCTTTGAGTTCCGGACGAGCCTCTTCATGACAGAGGTAAAAAATGGGAACATCTCACTGAGAATCTCCAATGTGAGGCCGTCTGATGCTGGGACCTATCAATGTTTGATCATCCAAAAAGACGGAACCAGAGAAACTACAAAAGTAGAGCTGGTTGTTGGTATGTAAATTTTACAATAATGGCTTGAATTGGACAAATCTTTAAATGTAAAATAATTGTAATTCCCAGTCTGTCATGTTTATCCCACATTTCCCTTCTCCAATTCTTGATGATATTCAGGAATTTTAAGATACTTTACAGTTCACAAACAGTATGACCATTGCCTGGTGAGGTAAACAAAATATGGTGGATGGGATAAACTGACATATGTCAATATTTTGTCCTGCGAGTTGATGTATTGGAACCAGGAAAAAATGGCAATTGTAAGAATTTGAATGACTTTGGCAAGGGCCAATTGTGATGGCTAAACAACTGGGTCAGAGTATCTCCAAAACGGCAGCTCTTGTTTGAAGTTCCAAGTCTGGACTGGTCATAGCTTCCTCAGAAGAGATCAAGTGATAAACAGTGGAAAATGTGATCCAACAGATGAGCTACATTAGCAAACATTGAACAATGTGATGCTGATTCAACATCTTGGTACCTGGTACCACAAAGTACATTTAGGGGTCTATTGGAGTTCATGCCCCTGACTGTACAGCCCTGTTATGGCTATGAGAATGGGAATCAACATTAATGGTCATTATGTTGATTATATCACAATAGTATGTTTCACAGCCTGTCAAAAACTGTTTTCACATCTGCAGTGTCTGACCCAAAGCTCGAGGTGGTTTTTGTAGAAAATGAGGGATCAACTGTGGCATGTAGAGCAAGCTGTTGGCTGCCAGCACCACTGATCAAAATTCTGGATGATAAAGGAAATTACATCACTGATAAGGAGCCAAACCAGGAAGAGGATTCAAGAGGTTGTAAAACCACCAGGCAAACATTCTTTATGCTCGACTCCACAAGAAGGTAACACTAAGGTTTTATTATCATCTCTGTTAATGTAGAAATCACCAGAGCATCCTCAAGAAAATAGATTAGATAATTGATAAACACAATTTCTTTATGTCGTATATGCAGGATTTATGTAAATCTATGATTCCAAAAAAAAAAAAAAAAATCACTGTGGTTAGCTAGAAAAGATTCAGCAGGTGTCTTCATTCTTTTTTACTTAATTACTAGAACTTACAACAAATCTTTTTTTTTTTTTTGCACACTGCTGGACATTTTACTCATATGACGCAATTAATCAAAGACTGCCTGGAAAAGAATACAATATAGTCAGTGTGTCTCAGTCATCCAGCACATGATAATCCTAAATATTTAAGCAGAAGGCAACTGGACTTATTCTCCTGTTTCTTTCAGATTTGGCATCCAAAAGGTTTCTTTAGTTCTGAATGTTTATTGGAAGTGAGTTAAAAGTTGTTGTTTGAACAATCACCCATCAGGATGATGGACCTTTTAGGCATAGATGATACCTTACTACCCACGTCTGCCTTTGCCCCATCCAAAACCTTAGGGCTTCGAGGTTGGGTTGCAGCCCCATTCCTGATGTACTTTGGGCACTTACACCTTCATTCATAGCAACATTTCATATTGACACACACAGATGTATACACCAGGGGAATAGGAGCCATGGCCTTCTTTTGCTCCTGCACCTGATGTGGATATGAGTTTGAATGTGTTAGTTTGTCATGTCCCCTTTCGTGTGATATTGCTTGTGTGAGTTCCTGTTTCATGGGTCCTGGGTGTCGGGTGACCGTGGGCCACTGGGGCTTAGCCCAGGCTCTGAAGGAGATCCCTACTACTTTGCCTCCCTGTGGCTATTACAAAATTGGGATGGCATTGCACTTTTACTCCCTTGATAATTTTTATTTCAGCCTAGGGACTATTGCCCCAGTGCGTCATTGTAGACCTACCTCTGTGTCTCCCATTTGGCCTGAGGAGGCTGACTGTTGTCTTTTCACCTGAAGCTGGTACAGCCTTTAATGGTTGGGGCTACCTGCTCTGTGGTGCTCCGGGACGCTAATTGTTATGAGGTGTCCCTTCTTTTCATTAATCTTACAATTGTCCAACTCCAGGTTAAAATCTGCACATACACCCAATCCACAAAGATACACAAAACCATCATCTGCCAACACTAGAATACAGGTTCCTATTCATAGAAGAGGTTTGTCTAATTTGATGCCAAATCCAGCCTAGATTTCTTAAAGTCAGTGATGTAATTTGAATACTTTCTTCAGATTGAGATACTCTTGTCATATATAAGCAACCTTCTATATGGTGTGCCAAAAATGCCCAAACAGAACACGTAAAGAGAAAACATTTTTGAGATAGCCTACTACTGATTTAAGTATTAAAGTAAGTATGAAATTAGCCGCCTCAAAAAGATGTAATTCTGCCATCTAGTGACTAATGGAATAATGCCTCCAATGCACATAATGGAGACCTTCTAAATGCTCAGATGCTCTGTCTTTATTTCCTTGCATTGCATAAAATATGTTTGTCACTTATTAGATTGCAAATACTTACAGGGTGTAGTTTGTTTCTTACATATATTCAATACAAATATATTTAATGTATTATATATTTAGTGAACAACATTAGAAACAACATATTTTATACCATCTCTCTATGTTTTTATGAAACCTGGGGATGAAGCAAGACAAGGCAATTTTATTTGTATAGCGCACTTTCAACAACAAGGTAATTCAAGGTGCTTTACATGATGAGGGGGTAAAATAAAAATAGTAGTAAACACAGACAAAGCATATAAAGTATAAACTGCAATAAAGCATAAAGCAGATACAAAACATATGATACATGAAAACATTACTCAAAGGCAGCTCTAAACAGATACGTTTTTAGTTGTGATTTAAAAGAACTCAGGGTTTCAGCAGCTTTGCAGTTGTCTGGAAGTTTGTTCCAGATTAGAGGAGCATAGAAACTGAAAGCTGCTCCTCCATGTTTGTAGTACTTAATGGAGCAGCTTTAAATGTTTGCTTAAGTGGGTTCAGCTAGAAACCAGCATGAAGTAATAGATTATTTTCCAGGGTCCCTATCATGTCTCTGTTTCAACACACATGTCAACTAGGAAAGTGCAGACCTCCAACAAACAGCTCAGCCTCCCCCATTTCCTCCAGGTTTTTGGATCACCCCTTAAATTCTAGTCACTTGTTTCTGGTCCCATTCCAGACATTTGTCAAAACTTTCATCAAATTCCCCCTGTATCTTTTTGAGTTATGTTGCTAACAGACATAGAGAGAAACCCTTGCGAAAACATAACCTCCTTGGAAGAGGTAAAAACAATTTGATGCCACTAGAGGGAGCTCAAGTGTCTGCAGTTCAAAATCTACCACATATTGGAAACTACTGTTAGTAATTTAATTTAATCTTTTGATTCCACTTAACCTAAAATAAAGTACCAGAAATCTTTTCCTTACATGGTGCCATGCAAAAGGCATGTTCGCGGGGTAGAGATGCTCTCATCATTCCATGGCATGTTGAGTAGCATGGGGATGTACGGATGAGTTGCCTGAAAAATGTTTAGATTTCTTTAAATATAACACTATGTGATGAATGTGTGACCACAGGGTTGTCTGCAGAGTCAGTCTGTCAGAAAAGGATCAGAACAGGACTGCAGAGATCTTCTTTTCAGGTAAAAAGTTCTAAATGTACAGTTTATGATTTCATTTCATTAGTGTTTTTGTTGTTTATTTTGCGTAAATTTAAACTTTAAGGAGACAGCAGACGCGGATGGTTTCCTCTTAAAAAATAATAAACATGCATATTGCCGTTAAAATTAACTGTTAACTGAACTTAGATGTTTTACAGTCAGAAAAAATAACAACTGCAGAACAACAGATTATTACAGTAAGGCATAAATTGTAAAAAGTACATTTAAAGTAACAATAAAACATAGGAGAATAGAGCTCTAAATATGTATTCAGTGATTCAATTGATGCACTTCATGTGACATGTACTCCATTAAACAGTGAAGAAGTAGATAAACAACAGTTCACACAGTTGTTTTTCTACTAGTGTCTTTGATTCTGCTATCTGATGGCAGAGAAAATATTGCAAAATAAGACCACAGATGATGGCGGCCTGTTAGATTAGCCTTGTTAAAATTGATTATGATTTATGACCCTTCCTCCACATTTTTCTGGTTGATTCTTCAATTTATTTGGAAACACGTCCAACTTTGTTCCACACCCTTAAAAAAACTCATTCCTCAGTCGTCAACGAATGTATTCATGTTTTCATACCTTCCCACATCATTAATGTCCTGGAGAGACTCATGTTGGCCCTGATCGATGACTTCCTGACAAATAGACCACAGTTTGTGAGATTGAAGGGTTGTACAGTTTGTCTAACAAGGTGGTCAGGAGCACCACAGGGAACTGTCCTCTCGCCATGTATTTCACTCTGTACACCTCCACTCTGTACGCTTCCAGTACAAGTCAGAGTCCTGCCATCTGCAGAAATACTCGAAAGACTTGGCAGTCGTCTAATGTATCAGAGATGGACAAGAAACTGAGAACAGAGAGCTGGTGGGTCACTTTCTGACCTGGTGTGGAAACAATCATCTTATCTTAAATGTAAACAAAACAAAGGATATGACTATAGATTTCAGGAGAAAAGGGAATAACAGATAAAACAATTTAATTCAGTTCAATTGAATTGAGTTAAACATTTAATGATCCTAGCATAAATACAGGAGTCGGTCATCTATGATTGAAAATGTCAACTGTAAATTTATAGAATTTATGAGGAGATTATAAGTTGGTTTCTGAACACAAGCTTGCTTTTCCTTTTAGTTTCCTGTACAGGGTTCAACTTTAAAATTTGCTGTATTGTTGGAGTGATTTCTACGGTCTTGCTTTTGTTTGGAATATCTGTTTACATCTGGAAGACACGTTGCAAAAATGGTAAGTCAGAGTTCTTATTTTGACAATAAATAATTAAAGGGCAAGAGCAAATCAAATACAACTTTCATGCTCTCGTAACATGGGTAACTATTTTCACTTGTTAAAGTTGGAAAGTTTTAATGTGAGGTTTCGCCTGCTGTAAAATGTTTTGGGTTTTTTGCATGCCCAAGGAAACAGGCCAAATCCTTCTGGAGAAATGTGACAACAATTTAGCTGTCTGCCCATGATAAGATTATTGACTGAATGTGTCAATGTGACAGACAGCTTGATGAGAAAATGTTGACCCCATGTAGGTGTTCCAACAAGAAAATGATCACAAATATGTGTCTAATGAGGTTTTGGAATGGTAAAAGCAGGCTAAAATTAAGCTGCTGGAATGGCCTACCCAAAGTCCCAACTTTGGTGAAAGTATATGTGTGCAATGCTTGAAAGATGGGTCCTACCCAGAAGACCAAACAATTCAAAGAAACTTTAGCAGTTCTAATACGAAAAGTGCTCATATGTAAAAAGCAGAAAACAAGCAAAAAACATGGCTGAAGTTAAACCTGTTCAACTGCCACTTAAATGAATTTTAGTGTGGGTGTATTTAAAACATTATGAAATCCTAAATTTAAGATAGAGAATTTTTACAGAACATCACATTTTATACAGCCATCTTTTCTTAATCATTCCAACTGTGTGCTGTATATTAATTCCATCTTAGAAAAAGTACGGTTTGCACAGTAACAATAGAAGTCCTATATTTATGATTTGTGGCCTAAATGCTTCGTTTTCTTTGCCAATGTTTAAGCATTGTGGTGATCTTTGTCACACCTCAATTAAAAAGTTAAGCACTGCTTGTGTATCACAATTGTCTGGCAACTTATGGCTGCTGTGGCAAACTCCAAAGGCAGTACATATATGTGTGAGAAAAAGTTCAGCATCTGTTTTTGCTGATTCAAGCTAGTTTCTTTCAAGAAAAGAAACACAAGCACTTTCAGCACCTGATGTTTGCAGATGCAAATGCCAGAATTATTGAAACATGTGAAAATGTAATTGGAATTGGCTTTCTGGATCAATAAACAGACTTAAAAGTGCCTTAACTTCTGATAGACCACTAATAGTTCAGAGTACAAATTACCTTGACAGCTTCACGTTAAAGATCTTCTGTAGTCAGCATAATATGACTAAAGCTACTGAATTTTTTTATCATTATCCTCCAAAGCTTAGATTACCCTTGCAAAAGGTTTAATGAGTGGTAACAGTTGTTTATTTGTGTCTTTACAGCAATTGGGAAAAAGCTAAAGGGAAGGAACTCATCTGACTCTGCATTAACAGGAGTCTCCTGTGACAATTTGAGCCTTCTGACTAACAGAGCTGAAAACACAAGAAACATGATCATTGAGGACCTAGAGAAAGAGATTGCTGATCTGAAGTTAGTAATCAGTAGTAGAGATGAGACCATCTGCCAAAGAGATGAGACCATCCGCCAAAGAGATGAAACCATCCGCCAAAGAGATGAAACCATTCGATCTAGAGGTGCTTTCTACCCGCATGACAAGTCAACAACTATCCAAAGTTCCTCTGAGTTCCTCAGAGGATCCCTCCTGGGACGCCCCAATCAACCTTTAGACCTCAACACAAAGACCGCAAAGATTCCAGGAGATCACAACCTGAACAAAAAACCTTCAGAACATGCAAAACCTATTCACCAAAAGCAAAACAGCAATTTGAGTCCTGGCAGAGTTTCTAAAAAAAAATCAAGTCAAAGCATAATTACAGAAATCATGAATTCGAATGCCTCAAGATTTGCAGCTGATAATAAAAAGAAAAGAAATGTCCATCCTGTAAGTGATCCCTCAATTAATCCTGGTCACAGTGGTGGCTTGGTTCATCGTAGAAATTCCTCATGGCCTTCACTTTATTCCCAGTCTGGTAACCGTTACACCCCCCTGGCTGATTTACCAGAACAGTAAACAGCTTTCAGTAAGTGTAAGTGTACAACTGTCTAAAAATACATTTTTGTGCTTTCAAACACTAAAGTTACATGTTTGCAAGTAGATGATGTACGACACTATGTGTGCCACTGGTTTATTGAAATACAAACCATCAGCGGTTCAAGAAAAGCTTAGTTATGTAAAATTGTACTTCTTGAACTTTGGTTTCTAAAGTCTGATGAGTGTCTGAATTTGTGGTTTATGTTATGTCTTTATCTTAGTTGTGCCTATAAGCGCTGTGTGTAATATAAGTTTCCCTCCTTTGCCACTTTGAAGGTCGCCTTACCATGATTACCATGTAGCTGTCTGCAGCTGTACGTTTTAGATCAACAGAAGCCAGTTCTCACAACAGCCTGTTAAAAAGCAAGCTCTCATTGTTTGTCTTGTAAATATTATTAAACTTCTTCCATCCTTGGGTATAAAAGTAAGGACACACACTCATGGAGAGGCATCTTTCCAGTTTTATGGCCCTCACCTATGGAAAGCACCTTGAGATGCTATTTTGTATGAAAAGTGCTTTATAAATAAAGTTTGATTTGATTTGAAAAGATGTGTTTTGAACTCTGACTCTGTTTGCTCTCATCTTGCACAGGACACTGATTAAACCTGACTGAGTGCTTTTGACCTTAAAAGTGCTTGGTTGAGTTTGGTGTTCAGGTGCTAGTTGGGCTTGGCCTAGGGATGTTGTTCGTCCGCAGTGGCTATTGGTGTGGCTCATTGATGTATGGCGGAGGTGCATTGGGATGTCGGCCGCGGGGATTGGCCCGGGGTGGCGGCAGCGCATGTTGGCCATAGGCTGGCCATGGCCTCTGTAGCTTGGCGGCGGCAGTGGGGGGCCCTTGTCGGTTGATCTCTGGTCGGGTCGCTGCTCGGGGGTGGGGTGCCCTCGGGTCTTTGGGTCCATGGCTGGATCTGCCCTTGCATAACCAACTGCCGGCGGAGCGCATGGGCTTGTCAATGCCGCCTCCCTGTATAGCTCACCTCTCATTGTATTCCACTGCGCACAGCAGCCACATTGGATATTTAGCTTGAGGTTGCTGGGACTTCTGAAGGTTAATTTCCAAAAACAAACAGAACGCATCAATACAGTACAACATGTAGGATACATTTATTTATTTTATTCTAACCCTATTTAAAAAGTGAATAAGCTAATGTGCCATCTCATACCTTTGTTTTAGGGGCTCATTGTCTAAGGATTGATGGCTTTTGATGATAATAAATCATTTTCTCACACAGTACCTTTGAAACGCCTGGTCTCTTTTAAACCTTGACTGCTTTAATTGGTTATATACAGCCATGAACAACATCAGGCACACTGATGGGTTTCATTTGGCTGAGCGACTGGAACTCTAACATGAGATTGTTGTTGCACAAAACCTAATAACAGAAAAAAAGATTTGTTAATTATTATGGTCTGTGACCAGTCTAACTGCTTTACCAATAAAAGTATTATTGAAAGTGCTTTACTAGGAGAGGTTATTCTGTACTCTGTGCGTCACTAATTTAATGAAACGCAAGCTGACAGAAGTGCAAATATGGAGTTTGTTTCTTCTTTTTATAATGATATTTTTCCCATCCCACATCATAATACCACCCCATGATAAACTGGGAACCTGTCCCTCTCGCCTAATAATGGCTGGAGATAGGCACCGGCTCCTTGCAACACTGCAAGGATAGGTGGTGTAGACAATGAATGGATAGTTATAATGCCAATGTGATACATGCTCGGTGAAACTAAGTTTACATCAAGTGGAATACCTTTTGTCATGTTGGATAACTTCTTAACATCTAACAAACATAATCAGTTTCTTCACGTAGCTCTGTTCTCTTTTCCAGAGTGTTTACAAGTTCTTTTTCTCCATCTTTGGGTTTTCAAACAGTTTTCGAACACTTTTAGCTAACTTTTGTTGCTTATAACTGTTTCTGTTCTTTTTTTTTTACACAATGTTTGTAATAAATATCATATATCAATAAAACTGAACTGCAATGTTTTTTTTAAAAAAAGATCTTTTTTTAAAGTATTTAACTCCCACATCCAGCCCAAAGAATAACAAACAAGGCCATTGCTTAGGGTCCCCAAACCATTAGGGGCCTCATATAAATGCTTGTATTTCAACACACATGAAAGTCAATCTTTGTACCTAAACTTTATTTATTGTTTTTTGATGTCCGAAGATAAAGCTTGCCCACATCTTAGAATATTTTGGGTGAGTAGAAATGGCTGGGTAAACACAGGCTAAATAAATTAAACCCTAGATATTCAGTGCTAAATAAGAGATATGTTTTGTTGATGTTGAGAGTTGTTCCAGGGATATTTGCATTAAATTTGCAAGCCACAAAAACAAAAACTCAAGCAACAAAGAGAAATAAATCTGGAAATAAGAAAGATAACCCAATCCATGATAGCTCTTTTGACTTCATTTTCTTTGACTTTTTTGTAAAGATTAAAAAAGTTGTGAATGGTGTTAAAAAAAAAAATATATATATATATATATATATATATATATATATATATATAGTTTTTCTGCAACATGTAATGAGTGAAACACCTGAAATTTTTTTTTTTTTTATATATTCTGGGTTTGAGATGCATGTTCCTGCTGGTTTTTGTCAGTATGAAGACACATTTTGGTTTTCCCACCTCAGTTATGTCCATCTGCTGTCATAGAGTTAGCCTAGTGTTGTAATTAGGTCGTTATGTCTTCAGTGTTGCACCCTAAAGGGTCATCTTCTTTTTGTTGAATTTAACCCCATAGAGAAAATGATCTCTGACTTACACCTCATATGTTGTCTCTTTTACAACCGATATGGTACCCACTCACCACTTAAAGATGGGTTTTGGTTATCTTTTGTCTGTATGTTGCGTCTTTTACTTGTATCAATCCTAAATGATTACCATGTAGCTACTATGTATCCCACAGACAATCTCATAAGGAGCCCAACTTCCAGCCTGCTTGCAATGTATATTTTGTCACATGTATTCATATAGAATAGAGTAAAATTTGAACATAGGACCCAGAAAGTTACTTTTCCCACTTGTGGCCCATATACAGCCAATAGTTGACCGATATCCGACTTTTAAGGTTAATTATCACTAAACCGTTATAGACAAGCTCACTGGTGCCCATTTCCAACCCATATGTGTCCCCCAGTTCCCATTCTTTAGGTCTGAAAGATGCTGATTTTATTCAATCTTTGAAAATACATTAAAATCATTCATTCAAACAAGATGTTTTTACATTGATATGGTTTTAGAAAGTGATTGTGCTGCTGCCTTCACGTGGATAAACATATAAAACAGCAGATATTCTACTGAAGAAGCTGTTTGCTCATACTTTGTTCATTTTTTGAATTTTGTATTTTACCTTTAAAGTTGAAAAACATAAATCAGACACCTTACAGCAGCCTCTGCAGCATCAACAGGATGCATGTTTCTCACTGAGGAAGTAAAGAGATCAGAGTGTTTTTCAGTCAGTCGACGGTCGGACAGGATGCTGGTAACACCGTTCTGCCTGATGCTAGGTGAGTACAAACACTGCAATGTGTTTTTCCACTCTTTTTCTTTAAAATGAGTGTAATCTCTCAGTATATCCTGAAAGGATCACTTGAAAACTGTGATACATTGTGAATAGTTTCCAGCATATACTTGGATTGCTATTTTCGCCTCTTTTTGGGGTAAATTTTCTGGGGCACTTTCACACTTTCTGTGTCACTTCCTCTGTTATTTTTTTCTGTTTCAACTCCCCCCATCTTTTTTCTTTATAAATTTCTTCTTTTTTCTCGTACGTTGAACTGTCTTTTTGTCTGTTCTTTATATTAAATGCAACCTTGTGAGGCTGAATTCCTCTTTTTCCTCTCATGATTTCCTCTTATTTAATCTTTACCTCCATCAGTAGTCTATGTTGTTTTTTAATAAATTGTTTTCATTTTGTCTGTGATTAGTAAATTGATCTATTCACCAATTCCCCCAGAATTCATTCCCTTTTTAACTGTCCGATCCTCCCCCAAGCCTGTCTTCGGGTCAGCCCTGACCGCTCCCAGTTCTTCCGCTATGACCTCATCTCCCTGACCTGTGAGGACCCGCTGAACTCCACCGGCTGGAAGGTGAAGAGGAGAACCTCGGAAAGCGGGGTCAGGCTCTGCTCCTCAGGCTGGGGCTTTGCCTCCTCGGCCTCCACCTGCACCATCGGAAACACCTACCCAACGGACACGGGGGTGTACTGGTGCGAGTCGGATGGAGGGAAACGAACCAATGAGGTCAACATCACCATAACTGGTACAGTTGATCCATGTTGTTTACACATAAGCTTCTGTCAGTTTGGTCTAGGTTGATTTATTTATTTTACTCGAAAATGCTGCCATTTTATCGACCTCTAACAGAGAGAAGCTGACTTTGGACATTTTTTTATGGCACTGAAAGACAAACAGCCAACTTTGTGGTTAATTAAAAGATTTTTCTTAATTGGGTCCTTTTACACAGATGACTGACAGCTTAGTAAAACTTGTGGGGGGAGATAGGAAAGAGATACTCTGCACAGCACATGAATGAAAGTAATCTAGCACTGTGTTAATTATGCAAAAAAACTATAGCAACAGTATAAGCCAATCATTTTTACAGTGTAAGAATGACATTAATAATAACGTCAAAACTGGATTCTGGCTAAAGCAGCTCTTACCAAAACAAGGTTACGTTTACGTTCAGTAAAATGGAAAAAATTTTCAGGTTGTGGTTTCAAAGAGGACCCAAATGCAGAACGTTTAAGAACTCAAATTTAATTAATAATAAATTCCAAAACTTACAATAATTACGAGGAAGCCAGGGAACATAGAGACCAGGGAACGCAGGAACCAGGAAGGGAGGAAAGACGGGCAACAGGGAAGGCAGGAACCAGACGGGGAAGAATGACAAGGAACCAGCGAGTAGTGACTGAAGGAGAGGTGAATATATACTGGGGAGGAAATGAGGAAGTGACTGAGAAGACCAATGATCAATTAGTGGGAGCAGATGCAGGTGGGAGGGAGAGAGCAGGTGGAAGTAATCAACTGGGATAGGAGGTAAAAAGGCTGGGAGACTGGGAGGAAGACCAGGAGCAAAACATAAGGACAAGACAGAGGATAATACTAAAGAGGAATACAAAATAGAAAGGAGCAAGGGGTGATAAACATCTAAGAACAAGGAGAAATATGGAAACAGAAAGTGCAGAAATAACTAGTAGAAACAAAGAATAACTAAACACGATAATAGAACTAAATAAGGAAAATAACTAACAAAACACAAACAGCTAGGAACCATGACACATTTCCAATGACTCTTAGCATAAAATGTTGCACAAATTAAAATGCAATAAAAATTTAAATACACGACAAAGATGCATCAAAAATATAAAATACTTTAAGACATGTAAAAGAGTGAGAAGTTAGGCTATCTGGGAGGGACTTAGAGTAGAGTCGCTGCTCCTCCACATCCAGAGGAGCCAGTTGAGGTGGCTCGGGCATCTGGTGAGGACGCCTCCCTGGTGAGGTGTTCCGGGCACGTCTCACCGGGAGGAGACCCAGAGGAAGACCCACGACACGCTGGAGGGACTATGTTTCTTGGCTGGCATGGGACCGCCTTGGGATTCCACCCGAGGAGCTGGACCAGGTGGCTGGAAATAGGGAAGTCTGGACCTTTGGTTAGGCTGCTGCCCCCGTAACCCGACACCAGACAAGCAGAAGATAATGAATAGATGGAGACAGATAAAACAGCTAAAACAACGACAACTACAGCTGTTAACACAAGTTTTTGTGCTAAAAGCCAGTCCATAAGAATGTGGCTTCAGTAGAGATTTATAATGTTGCAGTGTTTGTGCTGATCAAATATTCAGAGGCAGACTGTTCCAGAATCTAAAACCTGCAGCAGAGAAAGTTCTGTCACCTCAAAGCTTTGAGTTTAGACCTTGGAATGGATAACATCAGATTTGAACTGGACTTCATGGTTCTTCCTAGAGCATGAACACATAGGTGATCAGATAAGTCAGAAGGTGATCGGTTGCTGAATGATTTAAAAACAAAAAATAACATTTAATTGTGAATCGCTTAAGTAATAGGACAGTAACAAAACAATATTTGCTCTTTTTCTTTTTTTTTTCTTTTTCATTTTACCGTGCCAATGTAGCATTTTTACATTTTCACTTAATATTTGAAGTCTGATGTAAAATTTGTCTGAACAATGTGAAACAGATGTGGAATTAGAGCTATAAAAATGTTGTCATCAGTGTTGCTACTGTACTAACAGATGCAGATGATACACAGCTTACAATGTCACCAAGTGACTACAAACCCATTCAAGCATTAAACAGACGCTTAGAACAACCCAATGCATGGATCTACCATTGTTTTCTACAGCTGACTCAAAACAAACTGGATTAATAAGCACACAGCTTCAGCTATTAAAGCTAGAAACTATTGATCAGGCCCAAAATCTGGGTGTAGACATGGACTCAGACCTGAACCTTTAGACACACATAAAGACAATTAAAATATCGACCTTCTATCACCTGGAGAACATTTCTAGGATTAAAGGACTGATGTCAGAACAAGATCTAGAAAAACTCATCCATGTGTTTAACTTTAGTTCAATTGTTTACTGCAATAGTGTCCTCACAGGTCTGCCTAAAAAGTCAATCAGACAGCTGCAGCTGATCCAGAACATTACACTATACGTTACAGATCGGTTGTACTTGTATTAACCTTCCGGACCACTCAGGTCTTCTGCTTCTAGTTTACTCTCCATCCCCAGAATTAGAACCAAACATGGAGAAGCGGGATTCAGGTTTTATGCTCCTCTAATCTAGTAAAAAAACAAAAAAAACTGCTCAAATACTGAGTTCCTTTTAAAACGATGATAAAAAAATCCATCTTTGTATTGCTGTCTTCAATTAATAATCAATGGAACATTGTAAATGTCTGTTTTGTAACTTGTCTTTACTTTCTTTTACTGGGAAATAAAGGAGACTTTTACCAAAGAAATCTGCGCTGCACTTTTAAATTAAAAAGCAGCTCAGCCCAGAGTGAATGTTGTACAATAGAACCTATACATAAAAGCTGAAAATACTGAAACTACCCCCTCCTCCCCAAAGATCGCACAGTGATTCTGGAGAGTCCTGCAATGCCGGTGTCAGAAGGAGCTGCTGTGGTTCTGTACTGTAAAGCTGAGACCAACTTCTCCAAGCACAGATACGACTTCTTCAAAGATGGCCGCATCGTCAAGAGAAACTGCTCAGGAGAGATGACCATTCTCAGTGCGTCCAAATCAGACGAGGGACTCTACACCTGCAGCTCCTCAGGGCTTGGAGAATCAGAGGGCAGCTGGCTGACGGTTTTAGGTGACGGAAACGATCAACACACTCAGCTCAGTGAGGAGAATCCTTCATATTTTTATTATATCTGATAGATGTTTGATTGTCCCATATTGGCATTAGATCACCTTATTGACAAGCCGATTCAGTCTATGTCTTTACATGCCATTTGAAGTCGGATCAATGCAATGAATGTTTTTATTTAAAAAAACACAAACATAAAAATTTCTAAGTATTTATTTAACTTTCTTATGTTTTCTAAAGCGTCTTTATCACCAACATCTTCAGCTCCACCCACAGGACTGGCTTCATTCTCTCCATCCAGACTTTTGTGTCACCTGATTGTGGGAATCCCCTACCTGTTGTCCACCATCTTTCTTGGACTCATTTACAGGGACAGGAAGAGAGGTAAAGCTACCATCCTGAGTGTCTATGCTGGATATCCTGTTTTCCGGTTTCTACTCTTTCAATTGAGAAACTTAAAAACTTTGAGAAGGCAAGACAAAAACTCAGATTAAAGGACAATCAGCCGTATTATCAACATTCAATTCAATTCAATTCAATTTTCAATTCAATTCAGCTTATTTATATAGCGCCAATTCACAACAGATGTCATCTCAAGGCACTTAACAAGAAGTCATTTCAATACATTTATACAAACATTCCAATCAGTTAAAAAGTTTCCTATTTAAGGAATCCCAGCAGATTCCGTCAGTCATTGGCGTGAGGTTGGACAGACTTTCCAACCACAGCAATCCTTCAGCAATCCCTCATACTGAGCAAGCATGTAGCGACGGTGGAGAGGAAAAACTCCCCTTTAACAGAAAGAATGACCTTAGCCACTCTAACTATAAGCTTTATCAAAAAGGAAAGTTTTAAGCCTGACCTTAAAAGTAAACAGAGTGTCTGCCTCACGGACTAAAGCTGGGAGCTGGTTCCACAGGAGAGGAGCCTGATAACTAAAAGATCTGCCTCCCATTCTACTTTTAGAAATCCTAGGAATTACAAGTAAACCTGCCGTCTGAGAGCAAAGGGCTCTGTTAGGAACATAAGGAACAATTAGATCTCTGATGTATGATGGAGCTTGATTATTAAGGGCTTTGTATGTAAGAAGAAGGATCTTAAATTCTATTCTGGATTTAGCAGGGAGCCAATGAAGGGAAGCTAAAACAGGAGAAGTGTGATCTCTCTTTTTAATATTCATCAGAACTCTTGCTGCCGCATTTTGGATCAACTGAAGGCTTTTAATGGCATTTTGTTGACTTCCTGATAATAAAGAATTACAGTAGTCCAGCCTTGAGGTAACAAATGCATGGACTAGTTTCTCAGCATCACTCCTGGACAGGATGTTTCTAATTTTAGCAATATTCCGGAGGTGTAAGAAGGAAATCCTAGAAACCTGTTTAATATGGGATTTAAATGTCAAGTCTTGGTCAAAAATAACGCCGAGGTTCTTGACGTTATTACTGGGGGCCAATTTAATGCCAACCAGATGAAGTGATTGACTAATCAGTTTCTTTTTTTAGAACTTCTGGTCCAAAGACAGCAACTTCTGTCTTGTCAGAATTAAAAAGCAAAAAGTTTAGGGTCATCCATGTTTTTATGTCTTCCAGACATGCCTGTAATCTACCTAACTGACTGGGTTCATCAGGATTTATGGATAAATATAGTTGTGTATCATCTGCATAGCTGTGGAAATTTATCCCATGCTGTCAAATGATTCTACCAATTGGGAACATATATATGGTGAACAGAATTGGTCCAAGCACAGAACCCTGTGGAACTCCACAAGTAACTCTTGAGAGTGAAGAAGATTTATCATTTAGATGAACAAACTGGAATCTATCAGACAAATATGATTTAAACCAGCCTAGTCCTGTTCCTTTGATCCCTGCAACATGTTCAAGCCTTTCTAAGAGAATATTATGATCGACTGTGTCAAAAGCAGCACTGAGATTTAACAAAACCAGAACAGACACAAGCCCATTATCTGAGGCCATGAGAATATCATTAGTAACCTTCACCAGTGCTGTTTCAGTGCTATGATGAGCTCTAAAACCTGACTGAAACTCTTCAAACAGCTCGTTACTGTTTAGATGCTCACAGACTTGATTAGCAACAATTTTCTCAAGGACTTTGGATAAGAAAGGAAGGTTAGATATAGGTCTGTAATTCACTAAGTTTTCTTGATCAAGGGAAGGTTTCTTGAGTAAAGGTTTAATTACAGCTATTTTCAATTCTTGTGGTACGTATCCGTTTACTAAGGATAGATTCATCATATCCAAAATGGGGCCAGGAACCAAATGGAACACTTCTTTAAATAATTTGGTTGGAATTGGGTCCAACATACAAGTTGAAGGTTTAGATGAGGCTAATATTTTTGATAATTTCGAAAGCTCGACTAAATCAAAACAGCCTAAGCACGACTGAGGTTCTAAAGTTCTTTCCGATACTGCCTCATTTACTGAGGAAGAAGTATTTATGTTTGGGAGGATGCCAATGATTTTATTTTTAATAGAATTAATTTTATTTATGAAGAATCCCATAAAATCATCACTGCTAAGAGCTGGGGGAATAGTTTGCTCAACAGAGCTATGACTCTGTTTGGCAACTGTACTAAAAAGAAACCTAGGATTGTTTTTATTCACCTCTTTTAATGATGAAAAATATGCTGTTCTAGCTTGTCGAAGGGTCTTTATATACAGCAGTAGACTGTTTTTCCAGGTTAAATAGGAATCCTCTAGGTGTGTAGAGCGCCATTTTCTCTCCAACTTCCTAGTATTCTGCTTTAAAGTACGCAACTCTGCGTTAAACCAAGGAGTCAGCCTCCTATGGCTAGCCACTTTCTTTTGTAAGGGGGCTACACTATCTAATGCCAAACGCAATGAGGACGTAACGCTGTGAACCAGACCATCAATTTCTGAAGGGTTAGAGATAGAATTGCTGCCATCCACTGTGTTACCCTGAGACACTTAGGAAAGTAAGAATGGAACAGATTCTTTAAAAATTGTTACAGCATTGTCTGATAAAGTTCTACTATAATGAAATTTTCTTTCAGATTTAAAATGGTCAGTTAAGTAAATTCAAATGTTATCAAGAAGTGGTCAGACAGGACCGGGTTATGTGGGTGGACTGTTATTTCCTCACACTCAATACCGTATGTCAGTACAAGGTCCAAAGTGAGTTTACCCGAGTGGGTCGATCCCTGTACTTTTTGAGTAAAGCCAATTGAGTCTAAAATAGCATTAAAGGCTGCATTTAAGCTATCACTTTCAGTATCCACATGAATATTAAAGTCCCCCACTATAATAACCCTATCAGTATTTAATACTAAATCAGATAAAAAATGTGAGATCTGATCCAAGAATTGAGAGTAAGGGCCTGGTGGACGATACAAAACAACGAACAAAAATGGTCTTAATGTTTTGCAACTTGGATGAGGAAAACTAAGGGTTAGATGTTCAAAAGAACTGTAGCCATCAATTGGTCTGGGACTAATTAGTAAATCAGAACGAAAAATGGTTGCAACTCCTCCTCCTCGCCCAGTATTTCGAGGAATGTGAAAATTTAAATGACTGGAAGGAGTTGACTCATTTAGCATAATTGATCAGAACATTTGCACTTAGTGTGGCCAGTAATTAGAACAACTGTACTACTTTAAATGACACAATGATTAAAGACATGAACACGTCTTAATTTTAAAGTTTTGGATCTGAGTTTTGTGTGTTGGTTTTCTTCAAGGAATATCACAACTGTGAACAGGATTAAACAAAACAGAAAGTTATTGTTGAAATGTTAGACTTTTTGATCATTTTATGAACAATTTTAGTCTGTTTGCTTGGACTGTGCTTTATACCTAGTTTCAGTTGCTTTCATGATATGTATGTAACATGTGATATGAGATATGACACATCTGAGCCTCTCATTGAAGAGGACTTTCAGATTTATGGCAAAAAAATTATTTTTGCTCTTATTTGCACATTTTAAGCAAACTTTCTGTTTGCTTTTCTTAGTAAAACGTTTAGGAACATGAAGATTATGGATTAAGTTTATTTTAAGCAAAAAAGCTGTTTTATAATGCCCGAGTATTTTTTTGGTTTGTTGGTAAATTGTATTAAATGTTGCATTATAAAATTATTGTTGGATGAAGACATTCCTACAAAGCAAAGCATCCTTTTTAAATGAGTCATTTTGAAACTAAGAAAGATTTTTTAGTTGTATGCACAGCTAAGTTGTACAACAATAAATCCCTCTGATAAAAACACATCAGAACATAAATATAAAAATGTGTAGATTCAGTCACCATCTCTTTTTTTTTTGTTCACAGCTGCTCGGATAGTGGCAGACAAGCGGGGAAATCTTGATGTTATCATGGAAAAGATTGTGTGAGTCAACTCCAGAACTTGTTGACCTCAGAGAAGATGGCCCCTGTCCGACCACATGAACTCAGAGAAATGCTTCCAGAGTCCGGAATAAAATCAGGATTTCTTCTGTGCTCAAGTAGAAGAATTTATTTATTGTGATGAAATTTCATAAAGAAAGGGGTTCTTTTGTCTAAAGAAGAGTTTTGTTTTACAATGAAACCGGTTCAAGATACGTAACAATGGTGTTAAAGAGGAAATGAAAAGATCACTCATGTTTGTTTTACAGAGGAGTTTGTGGTTTTGGTTGCAAAGTTGCTGTCATCAGCTTTTTGTTCTGGCCCTTGGTTTTTTTTCTCTACAGACTCTTCTTGCAATTTGAGCTGTGTATGGGCATGTGTGTGTGTGTGTGTGTGTGTGTGTGTGTGCGTGTGTGTGTGTGTGCGCGTGCTTAAGTAAGCAGTTTTCTAAGTTGCAGTATCCTCCTACACTTTCAAGCTATTTATTTTTAAAAAGTCAAATAAAAAAACCATACTATGTCAGCTGTGGTTAGTTTCGTGGAAACAATGTGTGCGTTGTTTCTCAGAAAATGGGGCACTGTGCTAATTTTATACCCACAATAAATCAGAAACTACCCATTAAATTGCCATCGCATCGTGAATGAATATAGGACTCACCTACACTTTCTAAACACAACAAAGAGAATGAGGGTTGAGTTTGACCAGTTTATTTTATTAAAAAAATATTTTAAACATATTTTAAACAGTTGTTGAAGCCAAGAGTCATTAGACTCTAGACTTTAATAACTGCTAAGTAAAGAGTTATTCCTACTTTTATTCTGAGATTCAAACATGAAATTCCAATAATACATTTCCTGTTTCCTGTTTTTATTGGAAATTGTGTCCTAAAGTTATGATTATTAAACATGATGTCAAACTTCACATCTTGAAGGAGGAGAAGTTTGCTATTACTTAATAAGGAAGGATGATGTAAACGCTGAAGCGCAGGTACAAAATATCGAAAGTGTGTAAAGACTTTAATTGGAAGTAAAACAAATGTGTATGTAAAGTAAATAAATGTGCACGGCTCCAGATCTGTTGTCAGTGTACGCTAAGGAGAAATACCTACTGTACATACTTTTTTAGACCACTACTGTAAATACTGTACATTACAATTAAAATTGCTTAAAAAATGTGTATATTGTCTGCAACAGATAATCTGATTTCATCTTACCTTCACCCTATCATCCTCCTCTTTCACCACCAACATCTGAATATTCTTTGTCATTACCTCCATGAACCTTCGCTGTGACTCTTCCTCTTTTCATCAATTCCAACATCCGTAGTTTGGATAACTCTCACTGAAAATCAGCTCTGCATCTTCTGGGTGTTTTTGTAAGTCATCTTTCACTCTTGCAGTCATCCGTCTGCCTGTTGCTTTGGGTAGTTGACCCCAGGTACTTGTACTCATCCATCTTCAGGACCTCTACTCCTTGTAGCATCTATGTTCTATTGAAGAAACTCAAAAAGGTCCTAACACGTTTCCACTATGAGGGTGTGTGGTACCCATCCATCCATTATCTTCCGCTTATCCGGGGTCGGGTCACGTGGGCAGCAGCTTAAGCAAAGAGACACAGACTTCCCTCTCCCCAGCAACTTGTTCCAGCTCCTCGGGAGGAATACCAAGGCGTTCCCAGGCCAGCCGAGAAACATAGTCCCTCCAGCGTGTCCTGGGTGTTCCCTTGGGCCTCCTCCCAGTGGCATCCTGACCAGATGCCCGAGCCACCTCCACTGACTCTTAAAAATTGATTTTCTTAAAAATGTAGGTTTATTCTTAGCAAATTAGTTAGTTGGTACCGATTAGCTTGCAGAAATCTAAAGAATATTAAAGTGCCAAAGAGTATTTCACAATCCATACCTGTAAAAGCAAAGGACATTACTTCAGCTCAAGTTAATGAATTAAAAAGTAGATTTATGGCTCATTCCAAAGGACAGGGAAAAGATATTCATATCAACACAAACGTCGTCATAGACATTAGTGTATTGCCATAGATTGTCTCAGTTTGGAGAATAAACCACAAATCATCAACAGCAGGCCTTCAACGTTTCTCACTTTGTGGACCACAGTATGGTGAAACCTTTTAGTAGGGAGCTACACATCTAACACGTTTCTCATGAGGGAACCAATAAATGAATTACTATTTCCTTTCTGTGGCTAATGCAGACAATATGGGTCCAAGAAAATGTTCACGTGCAGCAGGCATGTGCAACTCACGGTATCGGATTTCATAATGAACAAGTATTACACGTTTTCTCAATGAATGAAACCCTTTTAAAACTAAATATTTCTATATAGCAGCCGCACACTCAAATACTGTGCAATATCAATTTTAATGCAAGCTTTCGGTCTTGCGACCTTCTTCGGGCACACAAACAAAGTGAATGTGATCATGTTTAAGAGTACCATCCTTAAACATTGGCACATTTTGACCTCAGACCCAACTCTCATCCAACAATTCAAAGACCCACCTCTTTTTGTTTACAAAAGAGGACCAAACCTACGAAATAAATTAGTTAGAGCCAATATATTACCCAGTCCCAGACAGACACTTCTAGCTCCCCTCAAGCATGGAAATTACCCTTGTGGTAACTGTGCTCAGTGCCACAATACGTGGAAAACAAACACTTTCACACATCCCAGAACAGGGAACTTTTTTCCAGTAAGAGGGGTTATCACATGTAACACTAAAAATGTTGTATATATGCTTAAACGCACGTGCGATATGATCTATATTGGTAAAACTACTCGCCCTCTGAAGCAAAGAATTAGCGAACACAAAAGTTCAATAAGACGAAATGATATGAATTACCCTATTGCCCGCCACTTTAATAACCACTCCCATCCTCTATCCTCCCTTAGGTTCCAGGGAATAGAACAGGTTACTCTTCAGAGAGGGGGTGATGTCGACAGGCGAAAATGTCAGAGAGAGCTATATTGGATCCATACACTAGAAACTTTACAACCACTGGGCCTCAATGAGGATTTTGATATGAGTGTGTTACTTTAATGTCATTACAATAGACTATTCTATGCTCTATGGTGGTCATCAACTGATGTTTACATAGAAGAGTATTTTCTATTGTGTCAATGCAATTTAATTATTTTTTTTATTTTATTTTTTTATTTTGTATTGATTCTGTATTTATTATTTTGAAGTTCTGATGTCATTTGTTTCTTGTTTTCAGTAGACCCTGTGTATAAGGTTATACTTGATATAGGCTATAGTGAAACTACATTTCCCATGTTCCCTATCCCTGTAGCCTTTGCCATGTGAACACAGGTGTCTGGCATTATACAATCAGGAGAGGTGATTGGCAAGAGCCCTTATGTATGATCACATTCACTTTGTTTGTATGGCCGAAGAAGGTTGCAAGACCGAAAGCTTGCATTAAAATTGATATTGCACAGTATTTGAGTGTGCGGCTGCTATATATTTTTATGATTCCAATGGTGATTAAATTCAGCAGCACCTTACAATAAGATTTTGACGGATGAGCGGTGGCCTTTTCCATTTTAAAACAAAATATTTCCAAATAAGAGTGCCGTTGTTCAGAAATGCAAACTAAATTTGCATATGATCAGGTGAAAACAGTTCCTTGGTATGCCTCCCACACACCCAGTTAGGATAAAAAGGGGGTCTAGCGGTTGTTATGGAGACTTGATGACTCCAACGTGTCACTCTTTACTGCAGGTCTGTAGCAGAGACTTCTGGAAATCCCCAACATCCTCCTAACTAAAAATAAATATAGGTCATTTATTAACCTTTAATAAATGTTAAATATTTATATTTCTGAATAAATGTATTTAAATTAAAAGCTCTATTTTTCTTCATTTTTGTTTTGCATTAAAATAATAGTTTTGTTTTAACAAGTTTTACACATCTTTCTCTCCCTGATGATGGGGCTGTACATTTGTTCTTGGGATCTTTCTGTAACCAGAGATCTCTGTAGTTTTACGTCTCTCAGTCTGGAGCTTATCAGATCAGTAACACAAAAAGCGTGAAACCTCTCCTTCTGAGGACTTTGGTGCAAACATGACATGGTGTCATACTTTATCAGCTTTTAAGTTACTGTAGTCGGCCTTGCTAATACCAGAAAACTGGTCTGACTTGCTTTACATTTCTAACTGGAACAATGGTTGAGTTCGAAGTTTTTCCTGGATCAAACCTTTGACACAAGCTACCCTTTTATGTTCACTGCACACATCATCACGTTGAGCCCTTGCACACCTGCAGGAAATCAAACCTGTCCAACCTGGGGGGGCAGCTGTTGGCGCTTTGACAGTCAAAACAGTCACTCCTTATTCTCCAGATACTTTCACTTTTGAGGGAACAAAATACTTACAGATGTGGCAAAGACAAGGTATTGATGTTCCTGAAAGTGCTGGACCATGAAAAAGCTTTTGTATTCTTTATGTATATTTAAATCTCTGAGTTTAATAATTTTATGAATGTGTGAGTGTAAACATCACTCACTGTAATAATTCTTGAAACATCTATCCCACCGAGCAATAGCGGCGAGTCATCAAAACTTAACTTGTGTGTACATGTCCGCGAGCAGAGATGTGTACACATGTTAAATGCTTGTGGTTTCCTTTTTCCACAGAGAGCCGAGGGAACTATTTTAACGTTAATGACATTCCCTCGCCCCAGGACACAGCCCTGACCAAACTCATTTTAGAGCTGATAGATAAGGCTTCACCCAGATCACATAATGCCACACAAGTAAAAGGTCATTTGACAGAAAGTTCACAAAAAAGGACTTTTAAGACTAACAAAAACATAACTCAAAGTAAAATAACCCACAAATTGTAATCATGGAGTAGAACTAGATCAAATAAGGATTAGATATAAATGACATCTCTACTGATTTGTAATGATGTTATTTTATTAGTTTTGTTCGTACGGCCGGTGTATCTCAGTATCTAATGTGTTTTCTTGTGTGCAGGATTCTGACATGTTTAAAGAGTGTATATAAATATTTCAGACTATGGTTTGTTGAAGTTAATGTAATGTGTTAGTTCTCTTTAATCTAAAGTCCCTTAAACCTCACTATTAATCACTGAGCCGTATCAAAACACTGATAAGTACTTTGAGAAGTTAAGCTTGACTAACTGAAACAGAACTCGATGATTCGGAGCCACACCTGCTGCCATCTTGTAAACCCGTCACGCATCATTCCTACCTGACTTAAGAGGACCAACAGCCACAAAGGAAAGTTACTGAAGGGCTTTTGAGTATCTGTTGCTACATCTACTTTGGATTATCTGGAAATTAGACATGCGCCTAGTAAAATGACACTGACTCTTGCTACTATTGTCGGTTATTCAAATGTATTCCTGTAATAATCAGTTATTAATTTCTACACATCAGCTAAAAAGTAGAGCTTACAATGTGACATTTGTAAATAACATTGTTTACATATCCTCACCCCAGTTCAAAGGTTTCATTTAATAACCAAACATACACAGGTTGCATTTATCCTGAAATCTGTCAACTGGCATTCATTTATAAGTAAATATAGTACAAACTCTCAAATTATTTTACAAACCATCAAAGTATATTAAGACAAAAAACTGGAACTTTTTATGAATAACTTCATGACGAGAACCTCAGAAAATAACATTTGTATCAGAACAGATGTTGTTGGGTTTAAATGATAACACCTTTATTGACCAGTTATCTTTCCACCACTGGCTTTTAAACTGTAAGATTAAAAGCCAGTGTTTAAAACAAGGAGTTTATTATTTTATGGATTTAGTGATATTTATCACAGACATTTTATACAGAAAAAGAAAAGCCTCTTATATTGAAATATTATTGCCTGTAACCATCTCCTCAGACTTATTCTGTAACAAAAACATCTATAAGATTAAACTCTTTGCCTCTTCTTTAAATAACCTTCATCAAATAACCTTTTGTATAGATAGGTCTGCGCGTTTTAAAATTCCAAAGATGGAGAAAAAGAACTTGTCAACACTACATGAAAAATCAGATCCTGTGGCACTAACCTGTGATGTTATCCAATTATCCAACATTACAAAAAGTATTTCACTTTATGTAAACCTGTCAGTTTCACACAGCATTGGTCACATTAGTATGTAAGTGACTTTGGGACGTAGGGGTTGTCATGCAACCGGTGGGTTGTTGGTTCAAACCCATTCTTCATCAGTCTCACTCACTGTCAAGACACTTCACTGCTGATGGGTGCCCGAGGACCCAGTGGCACCACTTGTATGTTCTGTCATTCTGCCCCTGTCATGTTCCTAACCTCAAACTGATGTACTGTAAAAAAAAAAAAAAAAAAAAAAAAATGTATTCCAATGTGGAAAGGTGCAAGGCTGTTTATTAAGTGCTGTTGGTGGAGGAGGTGATGATGATGACAGCAGGAACGGAGAGACAGGACATGGACGAGCAGGAAAGGATGAGAGCAGGGCAACACACCATGGAGACAACGATAATGATCTGGCGCCGAGTGAGGGGAAGTGACGTTATGAAGGCATGAGATAAGGAGGATCAGGTGTGGATGATTGAGACACAGGTGAGGACAATGATTAGGAGAGGGAGTGAATAGGGCAGCATGTAAGATTCAACAATATGATACAGACTCACTACATGCAAAGCGAGATACTTCAAGCCTTTACAGTATGTGTTATAATTCTCATGATTATGGCTTACTGTTTATGAAAACCCCAAATTCAAAATCTCAGAAAATTAGAATATTACATGAAATCAATAAAACAAGGATTTTAAATAGAGAAATGTTAGACCTCTGAAAAGTATATTCATGCATATGTACTCAGTACTTGGTTGAGGCTCCTTTTGCATCAATGATTCCCTCAATGCTGCGTGGGATGGATGCAATCAGGCTGTGGCCCTGCTGAGGTGTTATGGAAGACCGGGATGCTTCAGTAGTGGCCTTCATCTCTTCTGCATTGTTCCGTCTCATGTCTCTCATCTTTCTCTTGGCAATGCCCCATAGATTCTCTACGGGGTTCAAAGGTCAGGCGACTTTGCTGGCCAATCAAGCACAGTAACCCCACGGTGATTGAACCAGGGTTTGGTACTTTTGGCAGTCTGGACAGGTGTCAAATCCTGCTGGAAAAGGAAGTCAGCATCTCCATAAAACTGGTCTGCAAAGGAAGCATGAAGTGCTCCAAAATGTCCTGGTAGATGCTGCATTGACTCTGGACTTAATAAAGCTCAGTGGACCAACACTAGCAGATGACATGGCTCCCCAAATCAACACAGGCTCTAGGAACTTCCCACTGGACTTCAAGCATCTTGGATTATGTGCCTCTCCATTCTTCCTCCAGACTCCGTGAACTTGGTTTCCAAATGAGATGCAAAATGTGCAGTTCTTTTCTTCTTTAGCCCAGGTAAGACGCTTCTGGTGTTGTCTGTTGTTCAGGAGCGGCTTGACAAGAGGAAAACTACATTTGAAGTCCATGTCCAGGATCAGTCTGTGTGTGGTGTCTCTTGATGCACTAACTCCAGCCTCCGTCCGCTCCTTCTGAAGCTCCCCAACACTTTAGAATGGCCTTTTGCTGACAATCCTCTCCAGGCTGCGGTCATCCCTGCTGCTTGTGCACCTTTTTCTTCCACACTTTTCCCTTCCACGTAACTTTTCATTAATGTGCTTTGATACAGCACTTTGGGAACATCCTACTTCTTTTGCAATTACTTTTTTAGGCTTCCCTTCCTTTTGGAGAGGGTTAATGATGGTTTAAATTTGGAGCTTTTATAAAGTGTACGCCATAATCATCAAAATTATAACAAATAAAGCCTTGAAATATGTCGCTTTGCATGTAATAAGTCTCTCATATATTAGTTTCACCTTTTAAGTTGAATTAGTGAAATATATGAACTTTTGCACGATATTCTAATTTTCGAGTTTCACCTGTAGTTCTGACCTATAAAGCCTAGTTGATACTTCTACGTCGGAACGGATAGACGCAACGCCATTACCCGTCGATGCAAGGTCTCTCCGTGACCTATGTAAGGATGCAGAGTAGAGCCCAATTTTCTAATCATCTGTCGAACGAAAAGGAGAGCGAAAGCCTGTGATTGGTCTGCTCAACAACAGCCATCATTTACATATTGAAGCTACTTGCTTTAAATTTGTCAACAGCACTGGTGTTGACAGGATTTTGGAAAAATCTCACGGAAGCAGACATGGAGCAGATTGAGGAACGTCTGGAGAAGAAGTCCGAAAGACTGCTGTTTGTTTGTTTGCATACTTTGTAGAGTATTCAATGAGCTGCACTTCTAGTAAAAAGCTTTCCAGCTCAATCATAACTCACTCTCTGTCGGCCATTACTCTTTGAGTGGATGTGCTTTACAAGCTAAAGTAAATAAACTTTCGTTGTCAAGAAGTCACTACAGTAGTAGGCAGACTGGCCAGAATAGGTCTGCACCCCCAGTTGTCCTCACGAAGAACTGCTTTGCAACACTGACAGACCGATGGAGAAGTATAAATGGAAAACGTATCCGTCAATAAGTCTGTGTGTGATTGCAAACTTGCTGATGGAGAAGTATAAACAAGGCTTAATGGAAAAAAACCTTTAGGCTACAGTCTACGTTCTAATTGAACTCATAAATTATAAATGTGTATTAATTCTAAAACATCCACCCCAACCTCACAATCTAAAAAGGCTGTCTTAGTTAGAAAAAGCTAATGGCTTCAACAATAAACTACATATTTGCACTTCTGTCAGCTTGCATTTCATTAAATTAGTCACACACAGAGTATAGTATAACATATTTTATTTTCAGACATCATTATTAGCAAATCCATCTGATTTCTTTACGAAGTCATGTGCAACAACATTCTCAGAGTTAGGTTCCAATTGCTCAAGCAGATTAAACTCATCAGTGTGCCTGGTGTCATGAATGCCTTTATATATAACCAGTTAAAGCAGTCAAGGTCTTAAAGAGACAGGGTTGAAAACCAAGTGTTTTATAGGCGAGCAGGAGAACTGTATTAGAAAATTGCTTTTTATTTTTAAAGTTATAATCCTGAGCCATCAATCTTTAGTCAAACAGCCCCTCAAACCTAAGTTTGAGATAGAACATGAGCTTATTGACCTTTTAAATAAGTTAGGATAAAATAAACAAGTTTACCCTGTATGTGTACCCTTGCATTTTGTATGTTTTCGGAAATCACCTTCAGAAGTCTCTCAGGCCAAACCTAAACATCCAACATGGCTGCTGTGCATAGACAGTAGAATATAATGCAAGATGCAGAAAGAAATCTTTCTTGAACCTCTGACAGTTTATGTTTCAATTTACAAGTGGTGCACATAATGTAATTTTGTACATCATCTACAAACAAACATGTTAGTTTAGTGTGTGAATCAATGGTCTTTTTAGACTGTGGTACAATTTGACTTACTTTGCTATGGGTGAAAGCTGCTTACTGTTCTGGTCAAATAACCAAAGGACTGTAATGGTTACCAGACTAGTAATAAGGTGAATTAGGTGGACTGTGGCCGTGTGGTCATTCTGCAGCGAACCGAGCCAAATTCCAATTTCTGTTGAACAGGTTTTGCATGTTCTAAAGGGTTTTTCTTCAGGTTGTGATCCCCTGGAATCTTTGTGGTTTTGGTGTGGAGGTCTGAAGGTTGATTGGGGTGTCCTGGAAAATCCTTGAAGGATTCGCAGGATCTTTGGATAGTTGTTGACTTGTCATGTTGGTAGCCCGCACCCATAGATTGAATGTCCTCCTGTCCTCCGTGGATAGTCGATTCTAGCTGGCGGATGGTCTCATCTCTAGAACTGATCATTGACTTCAGATCAGCAATCTGTTTGTTTAGGTCCTCAATAATAAGGCTTGAGTCTTCACTGGAGACTTTTGTTAACTTAAAGTCAGATGATTTCCTTCGGTTTGGCTTTTTCCTATTTCCTGTGAAGACACAAATAGACAACAGTTACTACTAATTTAACCTTTCCAAGGGGAATCCAAGTTTTGGAGGACAATAATAAAAATTTCAGTAGCTTTAGCCATTTTATGCTGATTATAGAAAATCTTTAATGTGAAGGTGTCAAGCTAATATATTCTCTTACTTATCAGTGTTCTAAGGGGCAACAGTGGCTCAAGAGTTAGGGCTTTTTCCTGTAACTGGTGGGTTGCCAGTTCAAACCCCTGCTCTGTATGTCTCAGTCTTTATGTCCTGGGGCAAGAAACCTTATCAAGCCTTGCCTGCTGGAGGGGCCAGAGGGTCTTGTGATACTGAATGAATAGGAGACCCGTCAGTCATCCCTAGGGCAGCTGTGGCTACAAAACAGCTTACCACCATCAGTGTTTGTATGGATTATTGAAGGATTGTACTGTAAAGCGCTTTGAAGTCCTCAAACCTGATAAAGCGCAATACAAGTACAGACCATTTATTCTGTTAGAAGCGAGTTAGGAGGTTTTTAGTCCTGTAACCCTGTTACAGATTCAGTATGCTAATTCCAATTACATTTTCACAAGTTTCAATGATTCTGCCATTTGCATCTGCAAACATCAGGCGCTGAAAGTGTTTGTGTTGCTTTTCTTAAAAGAAACTAGCTTGAATCAGCAGAAACAGATGCAGTTTTTCCTCAGAGTTTTTCCTCACACATACATGTATCAGAATTGCAGTTTTGCCACAGCAGGCAGAAAACTGCGATACGCAAGCAGTGTTTCACTTTTTATTGTAAATGCGACAAAAATCACCACAGCGTAAAAATTGGCAATGTAAACAGAGTCTTTAGTTCCCAAAATATAAATCTAGGACTTCTATTGATATTATGTGAACCATACTTTTTCAAAGGTAGAATTATTTTATGGCAGACAGCTGTAATAACTTAAAAAAAGATGAGTTTATAAATGTATATGTTCTATAGGTTTTGTTTATTTTTTAGCAAAATTTGGTTTAGGTTATGTTTTTAAATCTAATTACACCCACACTGTTATTTGTTTCAGTGCCAGAAAAACAAGTTGAACTTCAACCACATGTGTTTGTTTGTTTTTCAACATCTGGGCACTTTCCCATTAGAGTTGCTAAGTTATTTTGAATATGTTGGGTTTTTGGGAAGGACCCATCTTTCAAGCATGGTACACAAATACTTTTACGAGGGTTGAGGTAAATACTTTGGGCAGCCCATGTCAGCAGCTTAATTTTTGTCAGCTTTATCCATTCCAAAACTTAATTAGACATATATATGTGATCAGTTTCTTGTTGGAACACTAAAATGGGGTCAAGTTTCAGTCATCTAGATGTTTGTCATATTGACTCTTTTGAGTTGATCTTCTTGTCATTATGGCTACACACTAATCCTTTGTCTTATTTGACGGTAAAACATTTCTCCAGAAGACCTTGGTTTGTCCATGTGGGCACCTACAGAAATCAGTTTTAGAGCAGGTGAAACCTCTGCTTTACACTTTATAACCTGAATAAATGGAAATAGTTACCCATGTTATGATGGCCTGAAAGTCATGTTTCATTTGCTCTTGCCCTTTCATTATTTATCAGAATAAGAACTCTGACTTACCATTGTTGCAACATGTCTTACCGAAGTAAGCAAGTATTCCAATCAAAAGAAAAAGAGTAAGAATCACTCCAACAATACAGCAACTTGTGAACCCCATGCAGGAAACTAAAAGAAAAAAACATTGTGTTAAGAAATCCTTTTAACATCTGTACATTTACAGAAGACATTTTCATTTGTAGATGAGTAACTCCTATATTTGTCTTAAGATCATTAAAGAGGCTACATGCAACTTTTTCCCCAGAATAAACGTAACAATAGCCTTTTTTTTTGGCCATTTATGACTTAAACATCTTCTGATGAGCATACTGACACCTAGTCAGCTCACAGTGGGTGCACCTATAAGCCTGTATCCAATTTTTTCTATTTTCTGTCGGGTGGGATTTTCCCGCGCTGTCTGCGGATGTGGCGTCAAGCGCGTTCATGTTAAATGTTTCAGATCACTCTGCCACCACCACTAGTCAGCACTCGCAAGCAGTGCAATGGATTGTGCGAATACACAGAAGAGACCAAGGACAACTCTGACACCAACAGTAACTCCACATAAGACTAAAAAAGTTAAACCCCTGATAAGTGCCCGAAAAAGATCGAAGATTGAGAGCGACCGGCGTACGAGCGCGTGCTGCGAGAGCGAGTAGAAAGGAAGAGCAGTTCCGTTTTGTGGCCACATGGGGTCAGTCGCGAGTTTAAATTTCAGAAAATTGCATATAGCCCCTTTAAGTGTTCAAATAAATGAAAGTGATTGATCACAGAGAAATTAAATACTGTGTTTACTTAAACTATCCACGTCTCTTTAAAGACTTGTTGTACATCCCAAGAATATAACCAGTAGCCTACTCTTCATTAGCTTAATGGCCTTTTTTAAGTCTCTGATGCTGCTACACCAAAAGGTGAGGGCAAAAAAAAATATTTTTATCTTGCTGCAACAATTTCTGAAGAGGTACTGTATGCTCTGTCACTTCTTGTAGATAGCTTGGATGTTGTGTCTTTACTCCAGTCTGTTGTCAAGGTAAATGGTTTTCAACTTTGGTCCCCAGGATTTCCTTCATGTTTTAGGTGTTTCTCTGCTCCAGCACACCTGAAGCAAAAGGTTGAATTTCCTCTCAGCTGGTCATGAAGAGCTGCAGAAGGCTATTAATCACCAATTTATTTAAGTAAGGTGTTGGGAGAGAAACACTTAGCACAGTGGATCCTGAGGACCAGGGTTCAAAACCAAAGGTTTAGGCGAACACTAGGTATTTACACTCCTCCACTACCTCCACTTCCACTGGTTGTCCCACTTAAAAAGATGAGCGAGGTCTGTAATTTCTATCATAGGTACACTTCAACTGTGGGAGACAGAATGAAAAAAAAAACAGGAAATCACATTGTATGATTTTTAAAGAACACATAATATGCAGAAAATAACGGTTTGGTCAATAACAAAATTAACCTCAAACCTTTGTAATGTAACCTTGGTTGGCAATGACAGAGAGTTCAAATTTTTCCTGTACGTCTTCACCAGGTTTCGACACACTGTAGCTGGTATTTTGGCCCATTCTTTCATGCAGATCTTCTCTAGAGCTGTGATGTTTTGGGGCTGTTGCTGGGTAACACAGACTTTCAACTCCCTCCACAGATTCTCAGTTTGATTGAGGTCTGGAGACTGGCTAGGGCACTCGAGAACCGTGAAATGCTTTTTACGTAGCCACTCCTTTGTTGCCTGGGCGGTGTGATTCGGGTTTGTTGTCATGCTCAAGCCACGTTTCATCTTCAAAACTCTTACTGATGAAAGGAGGTTTTTGTCCAAAATATCACCTGAAGCCATGTATCTCCTGATACATGGCCCCATTCATCCTTTCCATAATACAGATCAATCAAGCTGTCCCTTTTACAGAAAAGCAGCACCAAAGTGTAATGTGTACACCCCAATGCTTCAGAGTGCGTATGGTGTTCTTGAGATTCAACACAGCATTCTTCTCCCTCCAAACATGGTGAGTGGCATTTAGGCCAAACTGTTCTAATTTGGTCTCATCTGACCACATTACATTCTCCCAATCCTCCTCTGGATCATCCAGATGGTCTCTGGCAAACTTTACACAGGCCTGGACATGTGCTGGCTTAAACATGCTGGCCTTTTGAGTGCTGCAGGATTTTAATCCATGATGACGTAGTGTGTTACTAATTGTAACCTTTGTTAGTTTGGTCCCAGTTCTCTTAACATCATTGACCAATTCCCCACGTGGAGTTCTGGGCTGTTTCCTCACCGTTCTCAAGATCATGTGTACCCTACAAGAAGAGATCTTGCATGGAGCCCCAGGTCGATGGAGATTGTCAGTGATCTTGTATTTAATCCATCTTCTAATAATTGCTTAAAGAGTTGATCTCTTAGAAGCAGCTTTCAGTTTCTATGCTCCTGTAATCTGGAACAAAATCCCAGACAACTGCAAAGCTGCTGAAACACTGAGTTCTTTTAAATCACAACTAAAAACGTATCTGTTTAGAGCTGCCTCTGAGTAATGCTTTAATGTATCATATGTTTTGTGTATGTTTCTTGTTTTATTGCTGTTTTTACTTAATATGCTTTGTCTGAGGGCCTGCACAGTGGCGCAGCTGGTAGCAATGTTGCCTTGCAGCAAGAAGTTTGCATGTTCTCCCTGTGCATGTATGGGTTCTCACTGAGTACTCCGGCTTCCTCCCACAGTCCAAAAACATGACTGTTAGGTGAATTGGTTTCTCTAAATTGCCCTTAGGTATGAGTGTGTGTGCATGGTTGTTTGTCCTGTATGTCTCTGTGTTGCCCTGTGATGGACTGGCGATCTGTCCAGGGTGTACCCCGCTTCTCGCCCCATGACAGCTGGAGATAGGCACCTGGAACAGCTCTCTGGTCTTGGCCATGGTGGAGGTTGGAGTCTGACTCAGATATAGTGAGAGACTCAGTGGATGTCATACATATGGTGTTTTTTTCACTTCAGAGATTTTGGGGATAGGGAGGCAATTGTATTGGGATGCTAGACACATCTCATTTTGTGTTTTCCAAGTAATGATCTCACTGTTTACAGTGTGTCTTACATATTGGGGCCAACACCAAAAAAATACAAAAGACAGCCCTTTTCAATGTGGCATCAATTTCAACATTCTGTGGGTTTAAAAAGCTGGTATTGTCAGTAAGTCATTCCAACATCATCCTTCAAACAGCAATGGACACATGACGCCACTTAATGGACGAGCAGCGCCACCTGGATATAGAGCACCTTCAGGTCGGTGGCAGGCAGCCAGATGTTGCATGTGAACTTGGTGTGTCTCAAAGTAACATCAGCAGACTTGTATCAAGACACAAAACAAAGAGTTTGTGACAGACCCAGGAGTGGAGCCCCACAAGTGACAGACCGCAACAATGACCAGTACCTAAGGCCCTATGGACTCAGACATCATCATGCAACTGCCACACAGCTGCAGGCCTGTTTAAGAGAACAGTGCAGCAGTGGCGTACCGTCCTGTTCACTGATGAGTGTTGGGTCACCTTGCACAGAAATGATGGTCGTTAGCGTTGCTGGAGAAGGCAAGGTGAGCAATACGCCTAGGTCAACATGATCCCCAGGGTTAGCTTTGGTGGAGGAGGTGTAACTGTCTGGGCAGGCATCACCAGTCAGCACAAAACTGATTTGGTTATTGTAGATGACTCAGTCACTGCACGTTCTTGCCTCAGAGACATCATAGAACCCATCATTGAGGGATTCCACCAGCACACCCCCAACTTTCTGTTAATGGATGATAATGCTCCACCACATCATGCCAGAATTGTCACAGCTAGACTTCAGGAAGTCGGAGTGCCTCATATGGTATGGCCAACAATGTCCCCTGACCTGAACCCCATAGAGTATGTTTGGGACCAGCTGAAGCAGAGACTGGATGATCATACCCCACCCCCACATGACCTGGCAGAACTGTGTGTAGCACTTGTGGAAGAGTGGAACGCATTGCCTCAGGACGATATCATGAGGCTAGTGAGGAGCGTGAATGGTTGCTGTCAAGCTGTTATTTCGGCAAATGGAGGTGGAAACACCCGGTACTAAAGAAGAAGAATCTGGACAAGACGTTAATGCAGAACTACAGGCCAATCTCTAATCTTCCATTCATCAGTAAGATTATTGAAAAAGCGGTGTTTCAGCAGTTAAATAGCTTCATAACAATGACAAACCGTTTTGATGTTTTTCAGTCTGGTTTCTGTGCTCACCACAGCACTGAGACTGCCCTCGTCAAAGTATTCAATGTCATCCGCATAAATACAGACTGTGGTAGAACCACAGTGCTGGTTCTGTTGGACCTCAGTGCAGCATTTGACACTGTTGATCATGATATTTTATTGGAACGACTGGAGAGCTGGGTCGGACTCTCTGGTACAGTACTTGGCTGGTTTCAGTCTTACCTAAAGAACAGGGACTTCTATGTTTCAATAGGAAACTCTTCATCAGAACAAACAGAAATCACATGTGGGGTGCCCCAGGGCTAAATGCTGGGGCCCCTCTTATTTAATATCTACATGCTCCCACTAGGCAAGATTATAGCAACCAATAACATTAGCTACCATAACTACGCAGAAATCTAGGTGTAGTAATGGACTCAGACCTGAACCTCCAGATTCACATAAAGGCAATAACAAGGTAAGCCTTCTATCACCGGAAGAACATTTCTAGGATTAAACGACTGATGTTGCAACAGGACCTAGAAAAACTCGTCCATGTGTTTATCTTTAGTCGGATTGATTACTGCAACAGCATCTTCACATGTCTGCCTAAAAAGTCAATCAGACAGCTGCAGCTGATCCAGAAAACGCTGCCGCTCGTGTTCCTCACTAGAACCAGGAAAGTAGAGCACATCACCCCAGTTCTAAAGTCCTTAGACTGGCTCCCTTTAGCTCAGAGAATAGACTTCAAAATATTAGTTTATAAATCATTACATGGCTTAGCACCAAAATATGTTGAAGACCTGTTGTCACGGTACCAACCAACAAGACCACTCAGGTCCTCCAACTCTAGCCTACTAAACATCCCTAGGCTCAGAACTAAACATGGAGAAGCAGCTTTCAGTTTCTATGCTCCCCTTATCTGGAACAGACTGACGAATGTAGAGCTGCTGAAACTCTGAACTGTTTTAAATCGAGACTAAAAACCCATCTATTTAGAATTGCCTTCGAGTAAATTATTACTGTCATATGTATGAAATGTGTTCATGCTCTCTTGCTTTATTGAATTTTCTCTTGCTTTATTGTGTATCATGTGTAATGTGTGTTTCTTTTACTTTTAATTTCCAATGTTAAATTCTATGTCTGCTTGTTTTGTTTTTTGTTTTTTTAAATCACCAGATCATGTAAAGCACCTTGAATTACCCTGCTGTTGAAAGTGTGCTATACAAATAAAATTGCCTTGCCTTACTGACATTGTCAATTTGTGTTATTTGGGGCTACCCTTGTTATTGTCTACATTTTTGGGGTAATAAATATTACACTAATAAAAATTGTGTTTTTTCTCATTCATTATTACTAATATCAAAGGATACCTTTACTTATTTCATTAAAATTCTGACAAAATAGGAATAGCACTCATGTAAATGACAATATCCCTAATTTATTGAGAGTAGTGTATTTTATACAGATAACGGGTTCAAACAGGGGCCATTAATACAGGTAACGAGTGGAGGACAGAAGAGCTTCTTAAAGCAAAGTAACAGGTCCGTGGGGGTGTCAGGAGTTGCAGTGTGGTATATGGATCCAAACGCAGACGCCGTGGAAAGGTGCAAGGATATTTATAAGGTGATGTTGTTGAAGAAGGTGATGATGATGATGATGATGATGGTCACGGCTGGAACGGAGAGACAGGACATGGGCGCGCAGGAATGGATGACGGAATAGGACAACACACCCTGGACACTTCGATAATGAGCAGCTGCTGAGTGAGAGGAAGTGACGGTTTATGAAGGCAAAAGGTTAAGGAGGAACAGGTGTGGTTGATTGGAGAGACACAGGTGAGGACAATGATGAGGAGAGGGGAAGGGGCCCACGGAAGGAGGGCCCGAGTCTCTGTGGGTACGCCCCTGGAAGTCTGGCGGACAGCCAGGAGGGTGGCCCCTGAGGACCTGGAGGTCTAGCGGACGGCCCGGGTGGTGTCCCTTTACTGGACGGCGGGCGGGCGGATGGCCCAGGTGGTCCTCCTATGAGGACCTGGAGATCTGGCAGACAGCCGGATGGACGTCCTGTTGCCGGGCTGAGTTCTGGCGGACGGCCCAGTGGTCCTCTCCTGAGGACCAGGCAGCGGCTGAGGAGCTTGGCTGGTTGGCGGCGACGAACAAGCCTGGTCGGCTGGGCTGAATCTGGCAGCGCGGAAGCCGGCAGGCTGAGTCTGGTGGCGCGGAGGCTGGCTGAGCTGAATCTGGAGGCTTAACCGACAGCGGTCGGCACCAAAAAGGCTCCAGTGACGGGGATGCGTCCTCCATGACCCTCCCTGGGAGCTCTAGCGACGGGGACGGGTCCTCCATGACCCTCCCTTGGAGCTCCAGCGACGGGGACGGGTCCTCCATGACCCTTCCTCTGAGCTCTAGCGACGAGGACCGGTCCTCCATGACCCTCCCTCGGAGCTCTAGGAGGTCAGTACCTCCACGGAACCACGCCGGGAGGAGTGTGCGACACCTTCCACACCACGTAAATCCCGTTCTTTGGTAGCCAACCCCAGAAAAGTGGGGGCTGGCGCTTTCCCACCCATCTGCTGGGTCCCTTTTCTTTAAGGCTGGATCATTCTGTCAGGAGTTGAGGTGTGGTGCATGGACTCAAACCCAGACGCCGTGGAAAGGTGCAAGGATATTTATTAGGTGATGTCGGTGAAGGAGGTGATGATGATGATGATGATGGTCACGGTTGGAACGGAGAGACAGGACTTAAATAGGAAACTTTTTAACTGATTGGAATGTTTGTATAAATGTATTGAAATGACTTCTTGTTAAGTGCCTTGAGATAACATCTGTTGTGAATTGGCGCTATATAAATAAACTGAATTGAATTGAATTGAAATGACATGGAGGAGCAGGAAGGGTTGACGGAAGAGGACAACACACCCTGGACACATCGATAATGATCTGCCGCTGAGTGAGGGGAAGTGACGGTTTATGAAGGCAGAAGGTTAGGAGGATCAGGTGTGGTTGATTGGAGAGACACAGGTGAGGACAATGATGAGGAGAGGGTGAATAGGGCAGAATGACAGAGGGCCAGAATTCTTGCTTTTTTGTAGGTGCTAAATACTTATTTTCTGCACCATTATACAAAGAAATTCTTTAAAAACCATACTATGTGATTTCTTTTTTACATTCTGCTCTCACTATTGAAATTTATCTATGATGAAAATTACAGACCCCTCATCTTTTTAATTTCGACAACTTGCAAAATCGGTGGCTGCCAAATACTTTTTTGCCCCACTGCATATGACATTTATACTTACCTTTTTTTTCCTCAATTCATATGAAAAATACAATCTAGAGAGTTAAATATATTTTGGATCATGTTTGAAAGATTTAAAAAGTTGCTTACTATTCTGAGGTGGGGATGCTGAGTGAGGATGTGGGGAACTCCCTTCCAATCGATGTGGATCTAATTTTCAACAACATAGACGATGATCACTCTTAGTTAAAAATACCAAAGAACATGAAGACATGTAACTGATGTTAAATGATAAATTCGCATCTGAAATTTTTCCACATTTTCTTCTCAGTTTATTGACAGTGGGATAGCAAAGATTCACACGCGTGTCATAGCTCTACTACAGTATCTGTAGTAACTGACTGATCTGACCTGGAGTTGTTGAGGATTCTTTCTGCACAACTGAAAAGCAAAAGGACACGGACCAAGAATCAGAGTTTAACGTAGATGGTCATTGTTACACACAGAAAAGAATTATACTTATTTTAGATCAATTCATCAATCAATTCTTTAATTCTGTAAAACATTCTGTATTCCTTTAATAATTGTCCACGCATGTTGTCATTCACAGTTTTAATTCATTTAAAGTGTTCCCTATTTAGAAGCTTCAGAACAGCAGTAAATGTCCTTAAACCTTTTTGTATATCAATCATATGAAACATATGGTGTTGTCTTCTGCATGCTTTAGCTAGTACAGATGTGTTTATCTGGTGTTCAATTCTTACCAAGTGTCTGGTTGATGCAATGTAGATTTGCTGATTTAATGCAGCAGCAGTAACTTCCTTCATCTGAGACCTTTACATCTGAAATGTTAAGAGATGCGTCATGTCCACTGAGTACTCCATTAAAAACTGCTAAACAGAGTCGGTTTTCATTAGATTTGTTCTGGATCTCTTGTTTTCCATTTTTTACAATGAAGATCTCATCGCCTCCATCTTTACTCCACCCCACATGATCATCTTCTTTTAAAAGAATCTTTGTGATGATGCATTGTAGAGTGATATTTCTTCCAATCCTTGTTGTCACTGGCTTAACTTCCTCAAAATCTGCTGGAGTTAATGGGCAGGAATCTCCTCCATGATTTGGACCTGGGGAAAAAAAAGTAGCGTTAACATACAGAGACGTGGAACATAAAGCTCAAGTGTTTTTCAATTAAATCGATATTTAAAGGGGCTATATGCAATTTTCTGAAATTTAAACTCGCGACTGACACCTGGGGCCAAAAAACAGAACTGCTCTTCCTTTCTGCTCGCAGCACGCGCTCCTACGCCGGTCGCTCTCAATCTTCTATCTTTTTCGGGCACTTGTCAGGGGTTTAACTTTTTTAGTCTTATGTGGAGTTACTGTTGGTGTCAGAGTTGTCCTTGGTCTCTTCTGTGTATTTGTACAATCCATTTAACTGCTTGCGAGTGCTGGCTAGCTGTGTTGGCAGAGTGATCTGAAACATTTAACATGAACGCGCTTGACGTCACGTCTGCAGACAGCGCGGGAAAATCGGACCCGACAGAAAATAGAAAAAATTAGATAAAGGCTTATAGGTGCACCCAGTGTGAGCTGACAAGGTGTCAGTATGCTCATCAGGAGATGTTTGAGTCATATATGGTCAAATAAAAAGGCTATTGTTACGTTTATTTTGGGGAAAAAGTTGCATATAGCCCCTTTAATTAAGCGCTTTTCATACTATTGGCAGCACAAAGTGTGATAAAAGATAAAAATAATATAAGACAAAACCTAAACATTAAACCCTAATAAATTTAAAATACACACAGTCATACACACAGTCAGAAAAACCCCAACCGACCCCTTTAACATACCCCTTTCCTCAGGTAATATAAACATGGTCTCCATTGTCCCATTGTTTCTGTCTCTAAATTTTAAACAAAAATAAAAACGAACACGTAAACACATTAAAATCTGGTTCAACACAGCTGTGAGGAAACAATATCTTGGGGTAACGCCCACACCAGGAGCCGGCCCAGCCTCGACCACAGCGGCTGGCTCAACAGAGACGACCCCAGTCAGTGGAGGCCAGGGCCCACACCACAGCCATAAGGCTGCACTGTGGAGCCACCAGTCACCCAGACTTGGTCGATCTTCTAGTCTGAACAGAACCCCCAATGTGGAGGATCCCCATGAAGTAAAACACTGGAGTTAAAACATTAAAATCCTAAAACAAAGATCAATTTATCCTTAAAGTAAATGATAACAATAAATAAATAAATGAAATAAATGAATATCATTTAAAAGCTAAGCTAAAAAGGTAGGTCTTGAGCCTCTTTTTGAAAACATCAACATTCTCTGCAGCCCAGGGGCGCTGTGGCAGGCTGTTCCACAGGCGAGGGCCATAGTGATGGAACGAGGTCTCGCCATATGTTTTTGTTTTAACTCTTGGTACAGCTAAGATGCCAGTACCAGAGGACCTCAAGGTCCATGAGGGCTCATACTTAAAAGCAGGTCTGATAAATAAGAAAGCCCAAGACCATTAAGACGTTTATAAATGACTAAAAGAACCCTAAAATCAATCCTAAAGTGGAGGGGAGCCAATGCAATGATTCTAAAACTGGAGGTCCGTTTCGGGCTGGACCGAAAGGTCCGTTTTCAGGGCCAAGATTTCAGGAACCAATGTGGTACCACTCTGGGAGTATGTACTCAGAATGGCTTGATCGAGCCACTCAGCGGGAGCTGTGGCAAAGTCGTGCTGATTGGTTGTAATTCAGAGGGAAATTAGCAGACTTTGCCAAACAACCGACTTTGTGAAAATAAGAGTTGTTAGCGAAGCAGTCTATTACAACAGCTAACAGAAACGCAGCAACAATTCCTGCTTCTTCCAGGTTGATCACTTGTTATTTCTGCTGCTCTAGGAGGCTTTTTGCGCTGATCAGTGACGCTACTCGCAGTTGTGATATGCAGATGTCTTTAGCTGATTCCTTAAAGTGCCGATTGTGTATGGAGACACAGCGGCTGAGAGGAGCGGGCCGGCAGATTACCCCGTCAGAAAAAGATCTGGTTAAATTACCCTGAAGTTCCAATACTGAAAATGTGCCTAATGTGATCTTGCTCTCTGGTCATCGTCAAAACAAGTTCTGGAGAAGCTGAAGATTAGAGATAAATTTTTTTGTAAGACCAGAGAGCAGGGCATTACAATAATCTGGAATACTGGAAATAAAAGCATGATCAGCACATCTGGGCTAGCAAGAGAGAGAAATTGGTGGACTCTGGCTATGTTTTTAAGATGATAAAATTGTGTTTTTGTTACATTATTTATTTGTGGAATAAAATCCAGCTTAGAGTCAAAAAGGACGCCCAGATTTCTCACACACTGAGAAGGTTTGAAACTCTAGTTTTGGTCAAATGATCTCCGTCTTGTCTTCAGGGCCAAAAACTAAAATCTCAGTTTGGTCCTGATTAAGCTTGAAGAGGTTCTCTGCCATCCATCTTTAATATCTAAAATACAGTACCTGTTAACGTTCCAAGGGCCCGCGGGCGGGCCCAGCCCATTTTCTAGTTTAAATCCTCCGATTTTCTGACTTCTAACTTTTATGAACCTATACATATTTTATATCATTGGAAAGCTAAGAGTCTTGCTATTCCAATTATGTCTGGCGTTTAAGGATACAATCATAACTGAAGACACAGTGAGCGCTTTTGCCAACACAAACGTTCTACTGATGGAGGTATAAAAATATGGAACTCACCACTTTGTAGTCCAATAAATGTGACAAAACCGATCCATTTCGAACAAAAATTTTATTTTTACATCAATAAGGGTCCGATTAAAGTCCTCCAATAAAGTGATTAGTCCCGGACAACAGCAAAACCGATAAATAATGTAAAACAAACAGTGGAAATGCGCTTCCGAAATGTCTACGGCCATGGGATTCGGGCGGAAGATGGCAGTCCTGAGCCGACATGAGCGGTTGGATACTTAATGACAGATACAAAAGACAAAAGCGGAGGTGGAGGAGCTTCTTAGCAGAATTGCACCGGTCCTAGCGGTAAAGATGGATGAAGCGGTCGATGTTGTTCACAGAGTGGGAAGAATGATGGACAACCGGCAACGACAAATAATCATTTTATTTGTTAGACGAGCAGTGAGAGATGACATCTGCAGGCGTACAAAAACTTCTTTAATCTGCAAAGAAGAGGGGATTCACTTTACTGAAGATCTGACTCAAGAGGACTGGCGTTCCAGACAGGCTCTCTGGCCTAAAATCGACCAGGCTAGAAAGGAAGGAAAGGCTGCTGGCTTCAGGGGCCTGTTTGGATTCATCGAAGGCAAGCGTATTATGGAAGACGCATAAGTCATGGGCTGAAATTTGAGCTTGAAATGAATATATAGTGGATCAGTTCGGATGATGGGACTACTACCTCAAAGTTTTCATTTCACCTCCCTACATTTTTTTTTTCACAAAAGTTCATTTGTTCATGTGTTCTGTTTTTCAGGTAAATACTGACATTTCTTTTATTTCCTTTAATACAAGGGGACTTAAGGACTCTTATCAAGCGAAAAGCTGTTTTTTTTGTTTTGTAAAGGGCAACAAGCACAGTGCACCTTTCTTCAAGAGACTCACTCTGATATATCTGATGTTAAGTTTTGGACACAACAATGGGGAGACAAAATTCTCTTCAGTCATGGGACAAACCGGTCGGCTGGAGTTGCCATATGCTTCAGGCAATGTTAGGAAAATTGAACTTTCGGGCAGCAGACGCGCGGCGTCAACCAATCAGAGCGACTCGTTGTACTGACGTAGTAACTCCTTCCATGGGGGAATCGGCAAATTTTTTATTCAAGATGGAGGACAAACTGATCGTCGCTGTATGTAATGTCTGTGAACTGTATGACCCGTCTTCGTCTTTTTACAAAGACAGGAAGAGATCGGATCTGATTTGGAGGAAGATATCGGAGGATATTGGAGTGCCAGGTAAGCAGTTAAACATAGAAACAAAATTTTTTTCTTTTAACTTTCTTGTTATGTTAGCTAACGCTACGCTAGCTAACGCTAACGCCTCGACGCGCCGACACAGACCACAAGTGTGCAAGCAGCTGGGTTTTAATTTTAAAGCGTCGACTTTCGTCCGTTTGAGCGATTTGACGCCTGGACGCGCTGACCGGTGTGAACGCGGCTTAACAATTGATGGAGAGGAATGTACGGAACAGAAACGCATTGAAAAATAAGTTTTCAAGTTTTATAGGTGTCTGTATAAATCTTCATATTCAGAGCATGATGCCCTATCTTTTTTTGATAAAATTAATACTTGATTCCTATTATAGATGAAAATTTTAAAGAAGTTTGTGATGAGGATCTAAGCATTGCAGAATTTGACTATGCCATAAATAAAAATGACATCTGATCGTTCGCCAGGATCAGACGGTATAACTACTAACTTCTATAAATACTTTTGGGAAGATTTAAAATACTTATTGTTTCACGCTGTAAATGAATGTATTAATAAAAAAGAACTGATGGAAACAACGAAACAAGGAATAATAAAATTAATTCCAAAACCTGGAAAAGATAAGAAAATATTGAGCAACTTAAGACCTATTACACTGTTGAATACAGATTACAAGATTTTAACAACAGTTTTGGCAGCAAGATTAAAGACGGGTATATCTGAATTAATCAGTTCAACACAATCTGGTTTTCTTAAAGAAAGATCTATCCATAATAACATCCGCCTGGTTCTGGATCTTATTGACTATAATTATCTAAATAAGGAAGATGGTTTTATCTTTTTTTGGGATTTCCAGAAAGCATTCGATTCAGTGGAACACTTATTTATTATTGACACACTGAGACACTTCGGCTTTGGAAATAAATTTCTTGATTTGATCTCTATGTTATACACAGATATTAATAGCTGTGTTTCCCTCTTAGAAGGTACATGTCCTAGATTTAAGGTGGAACAAGGGATAAGACAGGGTTGTAGTATTTCTCCTCTTTTATTCATTGCAGTGACTGAACTACTAACAATTGCAGTAAAAAATTAAAATATTAAAGGTTTAGAGATAAACAACCACAAATTACTCATCACTCAGCTCGCTGACGATACAACACTCTTCTTACAAAATAAAGAACAAATACCAGTAGCTCTAAAAGTAATAGAGCAGTTTTCTCAAGCATCGGGCCAATATCTGAATTTGAGTAAATGTGAACTTATGAGCATTCATAACTGCTCTGAATCCTCATTATATAGTATACCAGTCAAAAATGACATTAGATACCTAGGTATTTGGGTTACCAAATCATCAGATACTAGTGAAAAAAAGAATATCCAAGATAATATCGATAAATGTGGAAATACATCAAACAGTTGGCTACAAAGAGATTTAACATTATTTGGAAGAATGATGTTACCCAAAATTGAATCTATTTCCAGGCTAATATATCCATCCTACTCTCTTTCTATTTCTCCGAAGTTGATTAAAGAAATTAATAGAATCAATTTAAATTTTATTTGGAAAAACAAACATCATTACATTAGAAAAGGGGATATGTTAAAAAATTATGAGGAAGGTGGCGTAAAGGCAATCGACTTTGAAATTATGAATGGTATATTGAAAATTAAATGGCTCCAATCTTTTTTGAGGAACGGCGAAGAGATATGGTTCTCCTTACCGCATATATTTTTGATAAAGTGGGTGGTATTGAATTTTTATTAACATGTGACTTTGAAATATCTAAATTACCTATGAAACTCTCAACGTTTCATCAACAGGTTTTGTTACAGGGGAAGCTGATGTTTAAACATAACTTCAGTCCCCACAATGTTCCATTATGGAACAACAGAGTGATATTGTGTAGAAGGAAATCCATGTTTCTGAAAGACTGGTGGGAAAAACAAATATGGTCAATTGTTCATATTTTCAATAAAGATGGTAATATTCTTGAATTGGAGGAATTTAATTCTAAATATAATATTAACTGCTCAATTCTGGATTACAACAAAGTAATACAGAACATTCCAAAGGTCCTTATTCAAGCAATAAAAATTTTTTTGAACATTGCATCACCAAGGCTACGCAAAATTAGAATTGATTATGTGGACTTGGTAGATACAAAATGTAATAATAAATTCCTTAAACAAACTCTTGTTAACATTCTGTACCCGGGTAGAACAAGAAGCACTCGCATCTTTCTTGGTTATAATAAATCCATAATATCTTCAATTAGAACAAAATTCTTAAAATATCCAATTCCCCCTAAATTTAAGGAAGTACATTTTAAAACATTAAATAATATATATCCCTTTAATGAGTTTGTAAAGAAAATATTTAATTTTGAAGTAGACAATTGTCATATCTGCAATACTAATGTTGAAAAAACAGAACACCTGTTTAACGAATGTCTATTTGCTCAGAATCTATGGAAATCTGTTCACAACCTGTTGTCCTCCAGATCTATAAACATAGTATTCTTTTCATATCAAAATATTCAGATGGGTGTAATTCTCAAAAATAAAAAGGATTAATTTTTGGTTAATAATTTAATAATAGCAACAAAATATTATATTCATAAATGTCGATTTGTTAAGTCCTCCCCCACATGGTCTGAACTTAAAAATGAACTCTTGCTGCTCCAAAGCTGTCTTCTAAAAGTTGAGAATGCCCAGGCTAAAAAACTACATAAACTTATAGCAACACTTCAGATGAGCTGAGTCCCTGTTATTTGGTTTCTTTATGTTATTTTATTTTATTTATTTATTTTTTGTGTTCTATCAATCTAGTTGGTTCTCCTTTGTTATGTGAACGGTATAGAAGATGTCTTTTTTCTATTTGTCAGATATTTTATTGTGATGATACGGAAAATCTAAATAAAGCTGGATCAAAAAAAAATGTCTACGGCCATTTTTGTAGTCTTTACGGCTTTGTTTCCGATTCCTTCGCTTCCACTTCCGCCTACAATGGTCACTGAGCATGCCCAGAAGGAAAAATATAAAAAATACATTCAGGTTGGAGACCTACCCTTACATAGGGTAGGTCTCCAACCAATGGCGCATGGATGGAAAGTCACGTTACGGTAACTAACTCGACCCAATCGTGGTCCAGAACTCTGATGATTGACGCATCGAATAGCCAATGTAATGCTGTAAACGCAGATATATAACTTGACCGGGCGGACTTGTTCGCAGGCATTGTATATGACGTGCGTAAAATGTCTTATTCATGAAGAGATTACGCACAGTGCGCACCAGTAACATACTGTTTCAGCACCATGTCCAAACACCCTTTATAATCAAAATACAACATTGAATGAAGCCGTGGAGCTTTATATGGTAAGATGAAGTTATGATTCTGATGATATTTTTAATTCAGTGAGGACTACGGCATTTACCCAGGAGATGGCGCATATGGCACACCTTTGACCACCTATGGAAAGCCTTTTAAGCATTTATTAGATATCTTTGATATCCAACTTTAAATCCATGTACTAGTACACACTTCATCCTCACTAGTAAGACAATTTGGCACACTAGTATAACGATTAGGGTGCACTAGTATAACGACTGTGTCTTACTTGTCACGTTTTTTCCACTACTAGTGTCACTTTTGGACTACTAGTATGCAATCAAAACTTACTAGTAAACTACTATGCAGCACTAGTGACACTACTAGACCCAACTAGTAGGCATGTGTCACGCACTAGTAGCCTCCTGGACCCTACTAGTAGCGCAAAAATGCCCACAAGGAGCACTAGTAAGGCATTTTTGACCTCACTAGTGCTACTAGTAAGACACAAAATGCACACTAGTAGTACTAGTGGGGTGTGTTTTCCCTTACTAGTACTACTAGTAACAGCAAGGATGCACACTAGCAGTACTAGTGAAAGCCAAAATCTCCACTAGTAGTTCTAGTGGACATTTTGGGTGATACTAGTAGTACTAGTAAGCTTAAACGAATCCCACTAGTACTACAAGTGGACATTTTTGATATCACTAGTACTACTTGTAAGGGCCAGAGCAACCACTAGAAGCACTAGTTGGGGTATTTAGGATCTTACGAGTGCTACTAGTGAAGGCAAAAACGTCCACTAGTAGTACAAGTACGGGTCCAACTGTCCACTAGTAGCACTACCCAAATTAATTCAATAAAAATGCTAATTAGGAGGTGTGGACAGCATGCACTGAAAGTTCTTGCTATTGGCTCTTCAGAAAGAATTGCACTCAGCCAAAATTTAACCCTATAAAGCCTGATGAACTTTCACTGTTTTTGGCAATAACAATAATGAAAATTAATATTATAATTAAAAATAACTATTATATATGTACTATATACATAATGAATTACGTCATACTAATATATGTCTGAGAGGAAAATGATTAATGATTATGTTATAGGCATCTCTTTCTTATCATGAGGAAGTTTAAGTTGCAACAGCAAGTAAAAGCTAGTGCTGATTGGGAAAGAGAAAATTTTAATTGTAACTGGTAGTCTTACCTTTTTACATAACCTATAATGGTTGTTTGTTGATTATATAATGAATTTGACATTCAGATTCAAGTGTATGCCTATGCTTCATAATTATTCACTGTCCTTAACACTTAAAATACTCTTTTGGAAACATGATGTCATTTGATTTTGGTGCCCACTAGTGGCCTGTTAATGCCCACTAGTAGCACTTAATGGCCACTAGTGCTACAAGTGGGCATTTTGAGGCCACTAGTAGAACTAGTGGGCACTTAACGGCCACTAGTATCACTAGTAGCCACATAGTGCCCACAAGTAGCACTAGTGGGCATTTTGAGGCCACTAGTAGGACTAGTGGGCACATAGCGGCCACAAGTAGGACTAGTAGCACTAAGCTTAGAAGCCACTAGTAGCACTAGTGGGCACTTAACGGCCACTAGTACCACTAGTGGGCATTTTGAGGCCACTAGTAGAACTAGTGGGAACTTAACGGCCACTAGTACCACTAGTAGGCACATTGCGGCCACTAGTAGTACTAGTAGCACTAAGCTTAGAAGCCACTAGTAGGCACATAGCGGCCACTAGTAGCACTAAGCTTAGAAGCCACTAGTAGCACTAGTGGGCACTTAACGGCCACTAGTAGTACTAGTAGCACTAAGCTTAGAAGCCACTAGTAGCACTAGTGGGTACTTAACAGCCACTAGTAGGCACACAGCGGCCACTAGTAGCACTAAGCTTAGAAGCCACTAGTAGCACTAGTGGGCACTTAACGGCCACTAGTACCACTAGTGGGCATTTTGAGGCCACTAGTAGCACTAGTGGGCACTTAACGGCCACTAGTACCACTAGTGGGCATTTTAAGGCCACTAGTACCACTAGTAGGCACATAGCGGCCACTAGTAGTACTAGTAGCACTAAGCTTAGAAGCCACTAGTAGCACTAGTGGGCACTTAACGGCCACTAGTACCACTAGTAGGCACATAGCGGCCACTAGTAGAACTAGTAGCACTAGTAGGCACATAGCGGTCACTAGTAGCACTAGTAGGCTTTTCAAGGCCACTAGTAGCACTAGTGGGCAATTAGCGGCCACTAGTAGCACTAGTGGGCACTTAGAGGCCACTAGTGCTACTAGTGGCTTCTAAGCTTAGTGCTACTAGTGCTACTAGTGGCCGTTAAGTACCCACTAGTGCTACTAGTGGCTTCTAAGCTTAGTGCTACTAGTACTACTAGTGGCCGTTAAGTGCCCACTAGTGCTACTAGTGGCTTCTAAGCTTAGTGCTACTAGTTCTACTAGTGGCCGCTATGTGCCTACTAGTGGCTTCTAAGCTTAGTGCTACTAGTACTACTAGTGGCCGCAATGTGCCTACTAGTGGTACTAGTGGCCGTTAAGTTCCCACTAGTTCTACTAGTGGCCTCAAAATGCCCACTAGTGGTACTAGTGGCCGTTCAGTGCCCACTAGTGCTACTAGTGGCTTCTAAGCTTAGTGCTACTAGTGCTACTAGTGGCCGCTAAGTGCCTACTAGTGCTACTAGTGGCCGCTAAGTGCCTACTAGTGCTACTAGTGGCCTCTAAATGTCCACTAGGGCTACTAGTGGCCGCTAAGTGCCCACTAGTGCTACTAGTGGCTTCTAAATGCCCACTAGTGCTACTAGTGGCCTCTAAATGCCCACTAGTGCTAGTAGGGGCTTCTAAGCTTAGTGCTACTAGTGCTACTAGTGGCCGCTAAGTGCCTACTAGTGCTACTAGTGGCCTCTAAATGTCCACTAGGGCTACTAGTGGCCTCTATGTGCCCACTAGTGCTACTAGTGGCCTCTAAATGTCCACTAGTGCTACTAGTGGCCGTTAAGTGCCTACTAGTGCTACTAGTGGCCGCTAAGTGGCTACTAGTGCTACTAGTGGCCTCTTAATGTCCACTAGTGCTACTAGTGGCCATTAAGTGCCTACTAGTGGCCGCTAAGTGGCTACCAGTGCTACTAGTGGCCTCTAAATGTCCACAGGTGCTACTAGTGGCCATTAAGTGCCTACTAGTGCTACTAGTGGCTGCTAAGTTCCTACTAGTGCTACTAGTGGACTCTAAATGCCCACTAGTGCTACTAGTTGCTTCTAAGTTAGTGCTACTAGTGGGCGCTAAGTGCCTACTAGTGCTACTAGTGGCCTCTAAGTGCCCACTAGTGCTACTAGTGGCCTCTAAATGTCCACTAGGGCTACTAGTGGCCTCTATGTGCCCACTAGTGCTACTAGTGGCCTCTAAATGCCCACTAGTGCTACTAGTGGCCTCTAAATGCCCACTAGTGCTACTAGTTGCTTCTAAGCTTAGTGCTACTAGTGCCCGCTAAGTGCTTACTAGTGCTACTAGTGGCCGCTAAGTGGCTTCTAGTGCTACTAGTGGCTTCTAAGCTTATTCTTACTAGTGCTAATAGTGGCCGCTAAGTGGCTTCTAATGCTACTAGTGGCTTCTAAGCTTAGTGCTACTAGTGGCCGCTAAGTGGCTACTAGTGGCCTCTACATGCCCACTAGTGCTACTAGTAGCTTCTAAGCTTAGTGCCACTAGTGTTACTAGTGGCCTCAACATGCCCACTAGTGGCAACTAAGTGTCCACCAGTGCCAATAGTGGCTGCTAAGCTAACATTAGCAGGTACTGTATACAGTCAGGCCATGTTGCCATAACAGTACATGCTGTCTTAATTCAAAAAATGACTAATAAAGCTGGCAACAATTAGCTGTCTTATTTTCTCACATTGACAGCTTTAGAAAACTTGAAAACATAGCACTACAAATGACAATAATATACTGTTATGAACCAGAAAATAAGAAATAAGGGACTATGGAGGAAATGAAACAAACTATTACATTAGTAATTCTGTGCATATCTTAGCCACTAAAATGTCAAGGGTGCCACATGGGCTATTTTATGGGTCTATCTGAATAAAATAGTTCTGATTAAGTTAACAAAAAAATTGGCACATCTTTTAGAATGACTGCTGTTAAACACTTCAGTATCCAGCGTGGCCACTTTAAGGCTTTAAGCACACAGTTTGAACATCCACCAATCAAAATCCATGTCCCACCTTCCTCATTTGCATGCAGTCCACTAGTCCTACTAGTGACACTAGTGGCTGCATGTTGCAACATACATGTTAACTAGTAAAGGCTAGAATGTCCACTAGCAACACTAGTGGACAGTAACACACAATATTATGGTTTTACTAGTACCACTAGTAAAAGCCAAAAAGTGTACTAGTAGCACTAGTGAGACTTTTTTGATTTCACTAGTACCACTAGAAGAGGGCAACATGTCTACTAGTACTACTAGTAAGGGCCAAAATGTGTACTAGTAGAACTAGTAAGTGGCAAAATATCCACTTGTAGCACAAGTAGGGGACTTTTACACCTTACTAGTAGTACTAGTGAGATCAAAAATGCTCACTAGTGTTACTAGTGGCAAGGTTTTGCTTTTTACTAGTGTGACTGGTAGAAGAAAGTTTGTCTCACTCGTGAGCTTCTGAACGTCACATGTAAAGGCTTTGGCTGTACTAGTGCTCATCTGCGCATCACTAGTTCGCAACTAGTATACCACTAGTATGCAATTGCACACTACTAGTGCGTGACTACACACTACTAGTGCAACATTCCTTTAACATGTGAGACATTTCTGCACACTGGTAGGACAACTTTGGCATACTAGTAGGACAGCTACATCTTACTAGTGAGGGAAAACTGTGCACTAGTTGACAATTCTGTACCGCTAGTGCTACTAGTGACATCATAAATTTCTACCAGTTAACATCTAGTGCTGCATTAGTAGTACTAGTAGCATACAGATGTCAACTAGTGCAAAGTTTTGCCTCACTAGTAAGACGTAGCTGTCCTACTAGTATGTCAAATTTGTCCTACTAGTGTGCAGAAATGTCTCACATGTTACAGAAATGTTGCACTAGTAGTGTGTAGTCACGCACTAGTAGTGTGCAATTGCATACTAGTGGTAAGCTAGTTGAGAACTAGTGATGGGCAGATGCGCACTAGTACAGCCAAAGCCTTTTCATGTGACGTTTAGAAGCTCACTAGTGAGACAAACTTTCTTCTACTAGTTACCCTAGTAAAAAACAAAACCTTGCCACTAGTAACACTAGTGAGCATTTTTGATCTCACTAGTACTACTAGTAAGGTGTAAAAGTCCCCTACTTGTGCTACTAGTGGATATTTTGCCACTTACTAGTGCTACTAGTACACATTTTGGCCCTTACTAATAGTACTAGTAGAGTAAAACATGACTCACTAGTAGCACTAGTAGACATGTTGGCCTTTTCTTGTAGTACTATTAATATGATAAAAGTCTCACTAGTGCTACTAGTAGACTGTCTGGCTTTTACTAGTTTTACTAGTAAGGTAAAACACATCCTCACTAGTACCACTAGTGGATATTTTAGCTTTCACTAGTACTACTAGTGAGCATCTTCGTTGTTACTAGTAGTACTAGTAAGAAAAAAACCACCCCACTAGTTCTACTAGTGGACATTTTGTCTCTTACCAGTACATTTAGTGAGGTCAAAATGCCTTACTAGTGCTACTAGTCGGTATTTTTGCGCTACTAGTAGGGTTCAGAAGGCTACTAGTGCGTGACACATGCCTACTAGTTGGGTCTAGTAGTGTCACTAGTGCTGCACAGTAGTTTACTAGTAAGGTTTGATTGCATACTAGTAGTCCAAAAGTGGCACTAGTAGTGGAAAAAACGTGACAAGTAAGACACAGTCGTTATACTAGTGCACCCTAGTCGTTATACTAGTCTGCCAAATTGTCTTACTAGTGAGGATGAAGTGTGTACTAGTACATGGATTTAAAGTTGGATATCAAAGATATCTAATAAATGCTCAAACGGCTTTCCATAACCACCTTTGACCTGTAGTTATAGAAATGTGTGCAGAATACTCATTTTTTGATTTATTGCTGTCAAATTTGGTGTGGATGAAGGTAATACTTCAGGCTTCAGACCCACAGTGTGTTTTAGGTCACCACCTCTTTTTAAAGCCATTTTTACAGCATGTATTTATATAAAATAAATAATCGGACACAAATAAAATAATTTTTCAGTGTATTAAAATTAATATTGCTTGGTAACAATAGCACTCAGAGATATTAACACAGTTCTGGGATAAATTTTAGAGTGTTTGCTTTCCAAAGAGACCTCAGCCATGTCTCTACTCAAAATGGTTCAAGAAGAGCTTTAAGTTAATTTTGGGTAGGCCTATGCGTTTTTTTAAATGTAGGGCGGAAATTGCAGGAATTTTAAGGGGTTAACAGGACATGAATTGGTTCTAGATCATCAGGAGACATTGCAATGTAAATCTGTGTTACATCACCATAGCTGCGAAAACCAATGACGTGTCTCCTGATGACATCGCAAAGTGGCATCATGTGTGGGTTAAAAAGAAATGGACCTAAAATTGAACCTTGGGGACCCCATGAGGGGCTCCTGAGGAGCATGTATCCATACTAACTAAAAATGTCCAATCTGTGAGATAAGAATAAAAACATTTTAAAACAGTGCATGAGAGGCCCACCAGACTTCTCAGTCTACTGTTTCAAAGGCGGCACTAAGATCAAGTAGCAACAAGACAGAAAGTTTTTGATTGTCCAAGTTACATCTGAGGTCACTAGTAACCTTTAAAAGGGCCGTCTCAGTACTGTGGTTTGTTCTGAAACCCGATTGATAGGTTTCCAAAAGGTTGTGTTTATTTTAAAACACGGCATAAAAGCTGCATTAAACATCCTTTCTAAAACACTACGTTAAAATGGTAAGTTGGACCGGTCGATGGTTATCAGGAATGTTCGGTAGCGGGTTAAACACCCGTCTGAAGAGAGCAATTTACAATGTTTAAAAGCTCACACTCAAAGAAACCAATAAATGTTTTTTAAAATGATGTGGAAATCAGGTCTAAAAGGCAGGTGGTTGGGTTAACAGTTCTCACCGGGGCCTCCTGTTGGGTAGAACTGGTGATGTTAAAAAATACACAGTGATGGTGTGACACAGCCAGGTCAACAACACAGGTTACACCAGTATGCAGGCCATATGTTATGATCAAATCCAGGGTGTGTCCTCTATTGTGAGTTGGCCGTGTCACATTCTGTTTAAAATCCACACTGCTTAAAAGGTTTTTAAAATTCAAGGTAATGGCAACAACTTCATGCTGAATGCTCAACCAACTCCTGAGTTTTATCTTTAGAGGAATGAGGGCGCCTAAGTCACGACCTTCTACTTCTGGTCCATGGGTCCTCTATCAAAAAAATGAATGAGAGTCAATGGAGAGATACAAGTAATTTTATCGTAATTTTAAAGACTCATTTTTATGCAGAGAAACCGCTAATTTTCAACAGGTGTTAAAAGTTACTTTAGATTTTGCGTGAAAACACCTAGTGGACTAAAACTAAAGAAGAAGAAGAAAAATGGCCGTGAGTTTAGCAAGCATCCTTCCAGGATTAAGCAAGGAGCATTAAATGTGGAGATGTTTATACTGATGGCTCTTTAAACCTATCCAGGCAAGTTAGTGCTGTTGTCCAATCCGGCTTTTTCCATCTAAGGGTTTTGGCGAAGGTGAAACCACCTTCCAACCAGTACTTTCGAGCAGGTCATACATCTGTTAGTTACATGTAGGTTGGACTATTGCAACGTTGGACTGGAATCGTCAATGTTGGGTCGTCTTCAGCTGTCTTCAGCTGGTTCAGAACGCAGCTGCTCGTCTTTTGACAGCTACTAAACGAACAGAACATATCACCCCAGTGCTAAAGTCACTTCATTGGCTTCCCGTCTTTTGCAGGATCCAGTTTAAAGTCCTGTTGTTTGCTTTTAAATGTCTTAACGGCTTAGTACCCTCCTATCTGTCAGAGCTTCTTTTGTATCACACATCAGCCAGAACCCTGAGGTCCAGATCGCAGATCTATTTAGTGGTGCCGATAACGAAATGCAAGACCCGTGGTGACAGAGCTTTTTCAGTGGTAGCTCCCAAACTCTGAAACAATCTTCCTTTTAATATTAGGTCTGCAAATTCCTTTGTTTATTTTAAAACTTTATTGAAAACAAATTTTTGTGATTTGGCTTTTAATCAGATCTGACTTTGGAAACCCTTTTTTTTTAGTATCTCTTTGCAACCGCTGTCTGATGGCTCAGCAAGCGACTGACTCCAGTCCCCCCCTATCCACCTGCCCTCCACCTCCAGTATCAGTCCACCGGCGAGCCCAACCGAGCCCGGTTACACACCTGAACAAAATACTCCACATCACGCAAAGAGCAAGACCGAGGAGCCAAGGCCAGTGCCCAAAAACTGATCAGGCCCAGAAATGCCACCTACCCACTGCAGCCACCAGCCCGACACCCCAACACACAAACAGGGCGGGACACCATCCAGACATTGGCAATAAGAACCGGCCCAGAGGGGGTGGAACATCAGCACACGGCAACAGAGACAGACACCCACACCGGCCGACCCACAGCCAGGACCACAGCCAGGGGGCGCAGGGCCCCAGAACCCTGAGCACCCAAGGCAAGGCAACGGCAATTTTAATTGTATAGCATGCTTTCAACAACAAGGTAATCCACCCAAGCCCACTCTAGAGCCACCCAAGAGCATCACAACTACCAGGCCAGTGACCCATGTCTGCCAGTGCAACCCCCTGGAGGCACTGCATGCAGCCACCAGGAGTTACCACCCATGGCCACCAAAGCCCCGCCCTAGGCGGGAGCCATGAGACCCAGCACTTGATCCACTGAGCGATCCCACCTCCAAGCACCTCCCACAGGTGCCCCTAACCCCAAAAACCCCCACATCAGCAACAATATCCCATACGACCAAACGAGAAGCCCCCCCAACTGACTTTGTGTTCATGGAGACACCATCTAAGTCCCCCAGCAAGTAAACTGAGGGAGAAGGTGGAATGTTACATTTGAGACACTTTAATAAGTCCTCAGATATCTGGCACCAGAAATTCTGAACAGAATTCTGAATTCTGGACAGAACCAAAGCTCATGGATATAATTATCGGGTACATTGCCTGTGCATTGTAACCAGGTATTAGACGACATAAGACTCTGATACCTCTAATACTCTATGAAGGATTTTGTATTGTATTAATTGTAAAGTGGGATTTTTAGTCATTTTAAAGGTTCTTAAACATATCTGAGACCAGAAGTTTTGGTCAAAGCTGACTGATAAATCCACCTCCCATTTTGAAATAGGAAGGGCTATTGATTCATCTAATGTAGATAATGTCCTGTATATTTTTGACAGCATTTTCGGGGAGTTGAGATTGAAAAAATCTTAAACTCTTGTAACTCAACTGTATTGAGCCTAAATTTACATTTTATTATAGATTTAATTTGTTGATATTCTAAAAAAATTTTTTTGTCTATATGAAGTCTGTATGAAATATGAAGATTTAAAATGACAGGAGTTACATACATAGACATTTTGAATAAAAAGGTGTTTTACTTAGACTAACTTCTTGGAATTGTTGTGGATAGCTGTGTAAAGTTGTCATCTTTTAATCTGAAAATGTAGGGTTCAATTTGAGCTTTATCCTGCCCCATGTTAATGTCCCCCTGGGTAATGTTCTTAACCCCATTAGCTCACTGAAGTGGGTACAAATGTGTGCGATTCAATGAATGTGGGTCTATTGTGAAGAAGTTTGAGTAGTTGGTATGACTAGAGAAGAAAGTTATATAAATTCTGTCCATTTACCATTTATTTTCTTACAAAGGAAGCTTTTGAACCCATCCAAACCCTAAGTAAATGCATCGCGCAAATCAATGGATGGATGTGCCCTAACTTTCTCCAGCTGAACTGAAACAAAACAGAAAAGCAGAAAAAACAGAAGTCATTACTTCCGGACGTAAAGTGGAACACTCAAGAATAAGCACACAGTTTCACTTAATGCAGCTAGAAAATACTGATAAGGCCCGAAATCTAGGTGTAGTAATGGACTCAGACCTGAAGCTCCAGGGTCACATAAAGGCAATAACAAGGTCAGCCTTCTATCACCTGAAGAACATTTCTAGGATTAAAGGACTGATGTCGTAACAGGAACTAGAAAAACTCATCCATGCGTTTATCTTTAGTCGGATTGATTACTGCAACAGCATCTTCACAGGTCTGCCTAAAAAGTCAATCAGACATCTGCAGCTGATCCAGAACGCTGCCGCTCGTGTTCCTCACTAGAACCAGGAAAGTAGAGCACATGACCCCAGTTCTAAAGTCCTTAGACTGGCTCCCTGTAGCTCAGAGAATAGACTTAAATAATAAATATACTATAAATAATTGAATGGCTTAGCACCAATATGTTGAAGATCTACTGTTACCAACCCCCCCAGACCACTCAGGTCCTCTAATTCCAGTCTATTCAACATCCCTGGAATTACAACCAAACATGGAGAAGCAGCTTTCAGTTTCTAGGCTCCTCTAATCTGGAACAAACTTCAAGAAAACTGCAAAGCTGCTGAAACACTGAGTTCTTTTAAATCACAACTAAAAACGTAGCTGTTTAGAGCTGCCTTTGATTAATGCTTTGATGTATCATATGGTTTGTGTGTTAGCTTCTTGCTTTATTGCTGTTTTACTTTATATGCTTTGTCTGTGTTTTACTGCAATTTTTATTGTACCCTATAATCCTGTAAAGCACCTTGAATTACCTTATTGTTGAAAGTGTGCTATACAAATAAAATCGCCTTGCCTTGCCTTGAATATGTGAGTGAGAGTAGTTGTTTTGGGAATTCAGACATTATAAAATACAGCTCTGTGTTAGCAAAGATAACGAGAAAAATAAGTAACTGCTAGACAATGCCATCATCAATATGCTAATATGAGAAATACATAATGACCAACAGATATGTTTTTTAAACTTCATGACAAAAAACATTACACTGTGTAGCCTCATTCAATTATATTACAATGTACCTCCTAAAAATTTACATCAGATATCTTCATTAAAGAGCAACTCACCCCCAAATTAACTTTTTTTTGCTGATAAACTGTATAAATGAGTGTCTAATAGTGCTGTCTACATGTCTGGTCCTTATTGTTTGGTTTTTAGTACATTTTAGTAAAAAAAATATTAATTTTTTACCAAAAACCTTTAGTAGATTGCCCTCCTCAGGTTAAAACTTTACACTGCACTTGAATTTGAATCAGGCATCGCTACTGGTTCAGCTTGGATTGTGGACGTCAGCGGGTGCAACTGATGTCAGTCTTACTGCCGATGTGGAGTATAAAACAAGCCCCCTGTCTAGGCCACACCTTCGTAGCGAGTTGGAGGTGGTATAGCAAGAAAGTGTTGACGCCACTGTCCAAGGATGCTCCCTGGACTCAGTGCATGTGGTGGGAGACAGAAGGACTCTGGCTAAAATAACTGCTGGACAGTCTCTCCCACCACATGCATGAAGCTGTTGCTGAACCGGAAAGCTGCTTCAGTGACAGACTGCTGCATTCTAGCAGCACAAACTAGCTTTATTACAGATCCTTCCACCCAGGAACTGTTAACTCTATAACCATCACTGCTCCCAACAAACTCAATAGGTGTTTACATATCTGCTGTTATTTGCAGTTTTTCCTCATTTCAACTATCATTCTTCTTATTTGCACATCTCTTTTGTTTTAAGTTTTTTTTTCACCTGTAATCTGTTGTTTTTTATGCACATATACATGAACATTTTATACATTAAAAACACACTCCGTTAGACATTTCTTTGAATGCTATTTTTCATTCTACTGCAGCCATCTGTGCGACTCTGACGGCTCTCTTTTTTCCCCAATCTCGTGAGGTAAGAACTCATAACTCAAATAATTATTAAAATGTAGTGTTACTATAATTACAGTCAAACGAAATACAGCAATTTAAACTGAATTATTGCAACGTGATATCGAAGACAATTGGATTAAAAAAAAAAGAGTCTTGAGACAGATTGCTGTCAACATGTATGTAAAGCCGAGTGGAGGATGTTTATTAGCCTAGTCTAATCTGCAATATGTTTACATGTGTGTAACATTGACTGTATATATACAGTGTATAATAATGTGTTAGTATTAAATTCCCTGTATGAAAAGTGCGTGCACTGTATGTGTGTTGAATGCGTGTGGATGAAAGTGCCTCATGTGTGCTGCTATGAATGGATTAATACGGTAATAATCATAATTTAATAATGATTTAAATTCTACTCCCCAGAAATGAATACAAATAAGGCCACGGTCGACAATATCCTGATACAGCCGAGGGCGGAGGGCTTGGAGTCAGGTCAGGAGCACCTTTTTCACCTTTTTTGATGATTTTTTCTTTTTTATTCTTGAAAATAAAAGTTGTTAAAGATTGTCAACGCCTTTCTGTTTCTCCCGCAAACATATGCTTCATTATCAGAACAAATAATACTGATCCTCAGAGAGTTTGCATCTTTGAATTGATAATAGGTTAAGGTAAGGTTAATTAAAAAATTCTATTAAACAACATCCGCAAACACCTTCATAAAATAATGGCTGCAGTTTACCGGTTCTGTCTCCGCAGCAGAGTTCAAGAGGGGATTCTACGCAATCAACCCAGAATCCTGCAGAATCCGTTTGACAGACTAGAGGAATAAAATGATAAAAACACTCAACAATCTTCCCTTCATCTCTGCACGGAGCCCGGCAGGGGTCAGGTGCAGAAATAATTTTGAGGTTCATATGTACCCTCAGTTTAATAAAATCCATACGCACGTTTTTATGTGCGCGCTGATTTGGGCATCGTGCTGGACCTTTTCAGAGCTTTAAACTGAAAAAAGGGTATTATTCCTTTAACTTGTAAATAATACGACTAAGATCTCACTAGTGACCAGGTTTGTTTCAACTCCATGCAGAACAAATGCAATATTTGTTTTTATACGGCTCTGAAGACAAACCGATCGCAAAATTTGTGGAAATGCTCCAAAAAGCGCACAGTGTGTGTCCGTCTTTCCTCTGGGAAGCATGGAGCTGGTAGCGCAGCATAATTACAACACCTTGCATTAAAGAGGATACTGAATATATGAAAGTTGCGCAGGTGGATGCCACGTTTAAAAAACAAACAAAAAAGAACAAAAGGCTTTTAAGTGGTGGGGACAAAACTTTAACTGATCAATATTACCGGGGACATGGTCCCGGCTACAATGACTCAAATATCTATACTTTCATGCAGACCCCAAATCCGTGCGCACGGTTTAATAAACTGAGGGTATAGATTCTTACATCTGAAAAATATTTCTGCACCTGACCCCGGCTATGTTCCAGAGGTGAACTGTTTCCCCACAGAAAAATATGCAGAGTTATGGGTCTGAGAGGGCGGACAAGGTGCTGCTGATGCCACGGGGAAATAATAATCTCACCTGCTATGACTGGATAAATCTTCTTATCTTTAATCTTAATCATCTTAATATATTTTATCTTAATTTTTTTATGCCAACAATAATTTTCTTCTCACACTTTTCTGTCAGTTTATAAAGGGTAAAAGTATGGGCAAGATGCCCTGCTGCCTGCATACACAAACCTGTCGTTATTTTCGTGAATAAAAAGTTAAAAAATATATATATATATATATATATATAAATCCCCCCCCCCCTCTGATTTTTCACAAATCACACACTGCATATCAGCAGTAAAATGTTATAGTGGTCAAACAGACAAGAGAAAAAAAATGAAACTTACATTTTGTAATTACAAACATGTTTTACTTAGTCTCACACATTATTCAATAGTCTAATATATCAAAGTGAAAAGTCTCAGACAGAATGCGTTAGGTTGAGCTCAGCTCCACAGCCAGATAGCCTCTTCTAGCACCATGCAGCTGTGCAGCTATTAGCCTAGCCGATGGGCCAGGCAGTGACGTAAACGACCTGTCAATCAAAGTCCAGGCCCTCATTAATTATGCAAGATTTTGAAAATTTATCCTACGATAACCAGCCCAGTGCCTATGATTGTTTTTAACCCAGCATAATCACAGGAGGAATATGTAGCTGTAGACAGTTTTAAAAAATAGGCACCGGGCATTAAAGTTATTTTTAACCTGTGTAAAGTGCAATGTATTCCAATGGGGACTAGCGGCTATATGGCAGTACTACAGTAATGGCGGCCCCCAGTGTCGTAGTCAAAAAGCAGAGCAGCCAGCGGCCATTGGTTTTAGTGTGCTTGTGTGTTAAAATAACTTAGAAAGGCATCAGCACAGAGAAAATAAGTTCGATTCAAGAGAGTCTGAACACCAAACAGCTCCAGGGAGTGCAACACCGACAACAGGAAATGGCTTACCCCATCACAGATCTCTATTGAATAAATGGCTTTTTCCCTCTGGGTACTAAGCTGTTTTTATGAGTAAGTTTAAGATTTATTACCACTCTACGACCTCAATTAACTATGTTGATATGACAGGCTAGATATTTGTATATGTTTAGTAAAAAGCTATGTATCTGGCTTACTCCCTGTCTTTTTCCAAACATCCTAAAGTTCAAGTCCTGAATATGATATGATACTTTAGTGTCTTTTTTAGCAAATATTCATGACTTCTGCTTTGAAATACAGACAGCAAATTAAATGATAAAGGAAGATACTTACTGGGTTTAGTTAGTGATCTCCTTCTTGTTTTAGCAGTGCAGAAAGAGGCTGAAAAACAGAAAATACAGTGATAATTAACTGTTAAATATGTATATGTGTTAAATGTAGGGCTCCTATTCCAGTGACTCAGTACATTCATCTGAAAAACAAGGTTTGCCCGGGTTCATAAAAATAAACTCACATGTTGTTCATACTAAATGAACTTGACAGAGTTTGGAAAAATAAGGTGATCTCATGAGCATGTCACCCTGCACCAGCATTTTATGGGCCCCATAATGTCCAGAGCCACCCTACTCAAATCTTAGCAGTAAGCTATCAAAATATTCAGGAAAAATAATAGATCAAAAATCTGGTCCTTGTTTCAAACTGTGAAAACTATTAACACTCCCAGATGCAATGCTGCCATATTTTCCTTAATCCTACTGATTAATATGCACCTACATAAACAATCCTAATGCAATGGTTGGGACATGGTTGGTTTCATTAGAAAGTGTACAGCAATAGCTTTAATTAGTAATAATGGATTGCATTTATGTATCACTTTTCAAGGACCACAAAGCACTTTACAATTTCAATATTCATTCACTCTCACATTCACACACTGGTGGAAGCAAACTAGGATTGGAGCCACAGCTGCCCTGGGGCAGACTGACAGAAGCGAGGCTGCCATTTCACACCATCGGCCTCTCTGGCCAACACCAGTAGACAAGTTAGGTGAAGTGTCTTGCCCCAAGGACACGACGACATGTAGCAGGTGGAAGCCAGAATCAAACCCACAGTTTCTGGGTCTCAGGCCAACAACTCTACCCCCGATCAACAGCATCTCCACACAGCAGTAGTTTTCAAAGTGTAGTCCAATATTACTGACACTACTTTAGTTACCTTCAATGTTTCAGTATGTTTTGCAATGTAAATGCAAACAAACAACTAACATAGAACTTTTACAACCTACAGCCAAATAGATAAATTTTTAAAACATAGTGATCTTTGCTTCATCACAAACCTCCCAAAAGAGAGATATTGGAGTAAATTTCTACAACTCAGAATCTGAACTTCATGTATGACCATTGTTGTGTTTTCTTTGAGAGTATAATTTTGGCTCACATAAATGTTTTAACGGAGGTTATCACAAAACGCTGCATAACTGAAAACACTAGTGACAGGTCTCTCTCTCTACCACCTACCCTGTCACGGGGTTCAGTCAATGAACTTGTCAACAGCTTTAATGCTAAAATATTAAATGTTATGGATACTATTGCTCCCACAAAGGTGAAGGTTATCTCTGGGAGGAAAAAGTCTCCATGGAGAAATTCCACACTGGTGAGAAATGAAAAAAGGGAGTGTTGGAAAGCCGAGCGCAGATGGAGAAAAACAAAACTTCAGGTTCATTATAACATCTATAAAGAGAAACTTCACTCTTATAACAACTGAGGAATGCAAGGAAGTCATATTTTTCTGACATCATCACCAGAAATAGTCATAGTGCTCGCGCATTATTTGCTGTAGTCGACAGGCTAACAAAATCTCCTGTGTCAGTAGCACCTGAACTCTATTCCACTAAGGCCTGCAATGACTTTGCCAAATTCTTCACAGAAAAAATCCAAAATATTAGACAAGCGGTTGGTTCATTAACGGCAGGTTCAGATTATGTTTAGTGTCAACGGAAAATCAGTTTAAACACCATGAAACAGTTTTATCTCATAAACAGCAAAGATCTGGAGGACATCTTACGTCAACTGAACTCCTCCTCTTGCTGCTTAGACATCCTGTCCACAGGCTTTTTCAAAAAGGTCTCAAAGATCTTGGAGTCAGATCTGTTACAGATTGTGAACTCATCTTTAATGTCGGGTGTTTGCCAAGAGCCTGTACAGCCTGTACAGGCTCTTGGCAAATGCATTGAAGAAATAATGACTGGATGTGCCACAATTTTCTGCAGTGTTCTGCAAAAACAAAACGGAGGTAATTGTCTTTGGAGCTAAAGAGAAAAGATTGAAGGTCACCACAAGGCTTCAGTCCATACACCTAAAAACCACCATCCACGTCAGAAATCTGGGTATAGTGATGGACTCAGACCTAAACTTTGAAAAACACATTAAGGCAATCACAAAATCAGCCTACTATCACCTTAAGAATATCTCAAGGATAAAAGATCTGATTCTCTCTCGGGCCAATACGGAGACGCTGATGCTTTTATCACCAGTAGGATTGATTACTGTAATGCCCTGCTTTCTGGTCTTCCCAAAAAGAGTAACTCAAGTTTACAGCTTTTACAGAATTCAGCAGCACGTGTCCTGACGAAGACCAGGAGGCGGGAACACATTACACCTGTCTTAGAATCACTGCATTGGCTCCCCGTATGTTTAAGGATCGATTTTAAAATTCTTTTAATAATTTTTAAGTGTCTTAATGGTCTTGGGCCTTCTTATCTTTCAGAACTACTTTTACTATATGAACCTTCGCAGTCTCTGCGCTCCTCTGGCAGCCGTCTCTTTGTCATCCCTAAAGTCAGGACACACACTCATGGTGAGGCGTCTTTCTGTTATTATGGCGCTCACCTCTGGAACAGGCTGTCAGAGAACCTCAGGGCCGCAGAAAACTTTCATGTTTTTAAGAGCAGGCTCAAGACTCACCTTTTTAACATAGCTTTTAACTGATTATTATTTATTAAATCTGCATGTTTTATTTGATTGAATTATTTTTAGTTTAGCTTTTAGCTGGCTATTTATCAATTATTGTTTATCTGCTTTGCATTTTTATTCGATCATATCTTATAATTGTTTTAATTTTAATATTTTAACTTATTTTAGTTTTCCATCCAGGGTTTCCTCTGTGGGAGCCCTCTGCCTCGGGGGCGGTGGTCGACTGTGGCTGCCTTGGTGCTCTCCAGATGGTGCTTGGGTGGAGGTGGGGGTACCAGCCCTCCCTCCTCTGGGCTCCCTGGGTCAGTGCCTTGGCTGCTGCTGTTGATCTGCTGCTGCCGATGTAGATGGCCCCCATGATGACGTTTCCTGGTTCATCTGTACTCGGCCCGTTCTGCTTTTGTCAATGTGCTTTTGTTTATTGTTGCTTTTATGTGTGTGTGCACGTGCACGTGCATGGGAGGGGAGGGAGTGGGGTGGGGGGAGTATGGTCATGTTTTTTACTTTTGGGTTCTGGGAAAGGGGGGGGGGGGGGGTTGTGGGTCATTTTTAATCTGTAAAGCACTTTGAGAAGCTTTGTTATGGTTTGAAAAGCGCTTTATAAATAAAGTTTGATTTGATTTGATTTGATTTTGATGTCTCAGCAGGACCTGGAAAAACTAGTCCATGTATTCATCTTTAGTCGGCTTGATTATTGTAACACCGTCTTTACAGGTCTACCTAAAAAATCAATTAGGAAACTGCAACTCATCCAGAACTCTGCTGCTCGAGTTCTCACTAAGAGCAAAAAAGTGGACCACATCAGTCCAGCTCTGAGGTCTTTAAACTAGGATAGACTTCAAAGTTCTGCTGCTGGTCTATAAAGCTCAGAATGGGTTAGGACCAAAATACATCGATGATCTCCTGACCCAGTATGAACCTACTCGACCCCTCAGGTCATCTGGATCCGCTCTTTTATCAGTTCCCAGAGTCAGAACCAGACATGGAGAAGCCGCGTTCAGCTTCTATGCTCCACATGTCTGGAACAAACTCCCAGAAAGCCTCAGATCAGCTGAAACACTCAGTTTATTTAAATCCACCTTAAAGACCCACCTGTTCTCAGCTGCTTTTAGTCAGGTTTTTATTCTAAGTTTTAAATCTGCACGGCTTCTTTTAAGATTCTTTTCAGATTTTTTTTTCCTCATTTTAAAATCATGGTTTTTATTCCTGTACTTTTGCTTTTTCTGCACCCTGCTGTAATGCTTTTGATTTTTTATGTAAAGCACTTTGAATAAACAGAGGGAACAGATTACAACTCCATGCACATGGTTTAAAAAACCGAGGGTACAGATTCTTACCCCTCAAAAATTATTTCTGCACCTGACCCTGCCAGGATCTGTATTTTTTGTGCTTTCGCTTGTGTGAGAACAGCTTTATTGGTTGTTGGTTGATTTACGTCACAACGACTACACTAGGACTTGCAATAATATCAAACATGTTTGATTCTAAAGACTACAGAAAGACATAAATCGGGTCCCCAACTCCAGATAATCACCTTCCACAAACCACATTAGAAGCAAAGAAAATGTTGATCCCACTGTCTCGCCTCGGACAGTCAGAGTTTCCCTCTTGCCTCGTTCATGCAAACATATGGGGGGCTGAAGCCCCGCCCCTCATTCCCGTGCACACACAAGCTCAAAACAGTATCACCTGAATGAAGCTGAAAAAAATGATGGCATTGAAAAAACGATTGTTATTGAAAAAAAGATTGGCATTGTTAAAAAAAAATTTTAGTTTGAAAACTTGATTGTAAGTGAGTTATTTGTTTCAATGCAAATACACGAGTTTCATAGAAAAAAAAAATCACTTTAAATTTTTTTTTCACTTTCAATACAAAAATTTTCATTAGATTTATTTCAAATTCAAAATTTATATTTTCAGTTACAATAATATTTTTCAATGCCAATTTTTATTTTCAGTGCCAATATTTATTTTCAGTTTCATTTCAAGGTGATACTGTTCTGATCCCATATATGGGTGGTTCACTTAGGGACCATAAACAAATTTCTAGTCAGTCTAAAATGTACACCCAAAAAAATTAATACCTTCAAGGTTATGTGACCAAATGACTCAAAATCTATTCCCAGCTGTGTTACTCTACCCAACCAAACAGCCACAACAGTTTTAAAAAAATGTTTTGTAATTTCATAGCCTATTTTTTATGAATATTTTCTGGAGAATTATGGATTTTCTTCCAGGTCATGTGACCAAGTGACACCAAATCACTCTTAAAATGTCTTATTACATATAGAGAACATTCATTACCAACTGAGATGCTTCCTATTTTGAGAACAAATGTGCTATCATATACTGGGAGGTAAAAACACAATGAAAACAAATCTATAACTTCGTACCTTTGAGTAAGAGCGCCCCAAGCACCAGGAACAGACGGAAATCCATCATAATATGAAGTTATTTCCTTCAGTTTTCATGAGATTCTATAAAATTTGGAGATAGAACAGTCCCGCAGGTCCGCTGCCGACAGAAGTAGTGAAAGTACGGCTCACCCCACTTTATTCATTTTTCCTGTGTTACGTCAATCTACCTCACTCAATCCAAACTCGATCACGACTGTACTCGCGCTTTTTTTCGTACACAACACAGGTGAGCGACGGCAGCTGTGAAAGCTCAAACGTCCTATCTTGATTACAGATTGATTACATGCGGCTTTACAGTTCCTGTAGTTATGCTCCATCTAAACGGTGCCGGCAGTGACAGTGAACACCAAGAACAAATCCTGAGCTCAGGGGAAGAAAAGCAACAAGAGATGTGAAAATATTTGGCCCTGAGGCATGAGAGCAAGCTTCTACTTGTTGTGTACATATTGGAATGCATGCACACTTTGCTACATGAGAGAAAGGTAAATAAAGGAAGTGTGTCTGCTGTAAATGGGCTCAGATGATATATCAGTTTCCTCTACAGCCATAATCACACAGTCCCACTCACAGATATATGTACATGTATACATATTTGTGTATACATGGGATTATTGACCAACTTGTGGTTAAGTGGTGTCCCCAGAGGCAATTGAAAAGTGGCTGGAGGAAAAGAAAAGACACCACCCACTAGCCACTGTGGTTTCATGATAAAGAACATTTGTTTGTTCAAACGTTCAAACACTCTCAGAGGCCTTAGCATTAAATGATCTTCTTAAACTATCAACACATGCTGCTGTCACATTGTTATAAAAAGAACAACTAATGATAGTAAACATTCAGTATTAACAATGGTATTAGCACACGTCTACCAAGATAGATCACAGAATGAAATCAATCTTAAAATATTCACAAAATGTCACATCAAAGAATAAAAACCTACCAAACGCATGTGTCTTTCACTTCTGATATTTCAATCAATAACTTGCAGTGAGTTTCTTTCCAGCTGTGGAGGAATATTTTTCACACTCATCGCTGCAGAATTATTGTAGTTCAGTCACACCACCTTTTTTACATCACACCACAGCATATCACTTTGGCTAGGCCACTCTAAAGTCTCCATTTTGTTGTTCTTCAACAACCAGTGAGAGGTGGACTTGCTGGTGTGTTATGGATCATCGTCCTGCTGCAGAACCGAATCTGGTTTCAGCTTGAGGTCATCAACAGCTGGAGAGACATTCTCCTTCAGGATATTTTGGTAGACGGCAGAATTCATTATTCCATTTATCATGGCAAGTCTTCCAGTTCCTGAAGCAGCAAAACAGCCCATCACACAACCACCACCATGTTTTACTGTTGCTATGATGGGTTTTATTCTAAAATGCAATGTGTTAGGGAAAATAATAATGTTGTATTATTATTTTCTTAGGGTGTTTTTATCACATATTTCTAATGTACTTTTTAAATGTCATTTTGGTTTCAGTCACATGCTCCTGTGCATGACACCCTGTTCTTTTAATATGTTAATGAAGTGTGACTAAATAAAGAGAGCCTGCAGAGGGGAGATCCTTTGAGACCAGTGATTAGACCAGTGAGGGAGACCAGTGACCAGGAGCTGATAACAGACAAACGGTTGGCTCATTCCTTACAGAAAAATCTTGGTCTCCTTTTCAAGAACTGATTAACCACATCTACCTCTGCAGAGCTTATTGTCTTCAAATTATCTCCGACTCTTGTGTGTGATTCACTTTAGGTAAACCACTATTTTTACCTAACATCTTGGTGCCGTGACTCGACGTACGGAGCACTCCCGCCGGTGGTCTCCGTCGAAGGGCTGTTCTTGACGTCCAGATCGCTGAATTACTGCACTGGCCGGCTGCATAACTTCCACGAGGACCCCCTGCGCGTGCTCCCATGCGATCGATTCGGTTTGAATCACTCGCATAAGGCAGAGATTGTGAGTACGTCTTTTTTGTGCACCTTTACATTTAACCAAAAAAAATTCTAAGATAGTCAGGGTATATTCTGCTGTTTGGGCCTAAAGGACGCTTTAGCCTCTTTGATAAAATATCAGATGTTGATCCGTAAGTGATTAATGCGTTAATTACTACAAAAAAAGGGTGTAACGGACCAGGTTTGCGAACCGGTCCACCTTGAAAAAAGGGTGTAACGGTACAGGTTTGCAAACCTGACCACCTTGAAAAAAAAAAAAGAAAAGGGTGTAACGGACCAGGTTTGCGAACCGGTCCACCTTGAAAAAAGGGTGTAACGGTACAGGTTTGCGAACCTGACCACCTTGAAAAAAAAACGGTTGTAACGGGTTAGGTTTGCGAACCTCTAAAGATAAGACCTTTGTTATGAAAAAGCTCGGGGACGAACTCACACTGTGTCCTCCTCCCTATGCACCTGCAGCCCAGACAGACACCCCTGGGGCTGTTGGAGGAGATCCTTATCCTCCTCCACCAGCACCCCTAGCAGACCAGCCGGGGGCTGTAGGGGAAGGTCTATATCCTCCTGTTCCAAGAGATCAATTTGCAATTGAAGAAAAAAACAAATGGTACCACAATAAAACAGACTTAGAATTACAAAGAAGTCAGGACCAAAAAATCTGAGGATAAGTCTTATGAGAGTGAACCAGAGGACTCAATGGATGTTAACCCTATGATTCAAGTACCATCTGTCGATGGCACTCCGAGATATGTTTCAAGACCATGGTCACTTAAAGACGTTAAAGAGATTGGTGATGATACCCCATATATGCGGCATTTGTGTAATGGCCTGCTAAATCGTTTCCACCCCACTATCACTAATTGGATTAAAAATCACCTTCTGACATGGGAAACATGCGACCATACTACCCTTATGGCCAATACACGTTTTGCAGAAGGTGTCATGGAAAGAAAGGGGAAGAAATCAAAACCTCCAGACTCCGACACACAGGTATTTCACACCCAGGTTGAAGACGATGAGGGGGAAGTTTATTATCAAAGTGACAACCACAACAAAGGAAGGGGGTTTAGAGCACGAAGGAATACATATGATCACACACCCCAGGATTCATGGAATGCTTATACACAGACCACAGAACAAGAACTTATAGATCAGACTGTTTTGAAAGACATGCAAACAAACGCTCCCTTTTCTGAAAAACAATTATGGAAAACAAAAGGTGCCATTCTAAATGAAAATGGACTTTATGAAGTTCGTAATAAACCCATCCTACCCAAATCACTGTTTAAAGCTGCTGTGTTTGTGAGCCATGGGCCTTGCCATGTCTCCACAGGGGGGATGGTATCAATAATACAGCAACACTTTACAACATACAACCTTGAAACATACTTCAAACATTTCTTCAAAACATGCCTAACATGCATAAGAAATCACATTAGCTGATTACATGAGGAAAATTATCCTAGCCAAAGAAGTGCAAAGCGCACACAATCTGCCTATCTCTCCTTCTGTTTTGCAGGATCCTGAAAAGCCAATCAAACCTGCAGACTGGGTATTCATCATGGTGATTAAAAGGCAGAATTGGACGAGTCCTCGCTGGGAAGGACCTTTCAAAGTCCTGCTGACTACGCCCACAGCTGTGAAAATCGCTGAGAGACCCTCGTGGATACACATCTCACACTGCAAATTGCAAAGGCAATTAGGGGACTAGACACGGGACAGTGGGGAAGTCTGGGCTACAAATAGGGCCTCTGGTCTCAAACCCAGCAGAACAACATCCCTGTTCCCTAGCGGTCAAACCTCTGTTTTGGAGGGCTATTCCTCTTATTTACCTCTAGCCAACATGACATCCTTGCTGAAATGTCCAACCTGCTGGCCAACGATCCTGAAAAACTGGCGATGAAGACCATGCTGATGCAACATCGGGTAGCTCTGGACACTCTATTTGCTTCTGAAGGTGGACTTTGTACTGTAATTGGTGAACATTGTTGTACTTACAGTCCTAGTACACATGATAATTGGACTCTCATTCATGACCGGATGCAGGGATTAACTGACTTTTTAGAATCACAGGAAAGCAGTAATGGACAATGGGATCTCATGGCCTGGCTGACAACTGGCAGGTGGTATCAGGTTCTTTTAAAAATAGTTATGCCATTCATTGTAATTTTGACACTTTTCTGCGTTTTTGTTAATTGCGTTCTTCCATGTATAAAACCAATGATGAATAAGATGATAACTAACACAATGGTGCAATACTCTCTTCTTAATCAAAGGCTTGAAGGTGAAGACAGAAATAAAGAAGAAGATGAAGTGTAATTAACATGTGTAAAAACCTTTTTATGATTCCATTAATCTAAACTACTGTTCAGATAGCGATTAATTGGATGATGTCTAGGTGAAGCTGTTACCTATTTTACAACTTTTTGTTGTTCGTGATCACATTTAAAAACCACATTTCAGGGGGGAAATGTTAGAGAAAATAATAATGTTGTATTATTATTTTCTTAGGGTGTTTTTATCACATATTTCTAGCCTGCAGAGGGGAGATCCTTTGAGACCAGTGATTAGACCAGTGAGGGAGACCAGTGACCAGTGACCAGGAGCTGATAACAGACAAACGGTTGGCTCATTCCTTACAGAAAAATCTTGGTCTCCCTCTGCAGAACTGATTAACCACATCTACCTCTGCAGAGCTTATTGTCTTCAAATTATCTCCGACTCTTGTGTTTGATTCGTTTTAGGTAAACCACTATTTTTACCTAACACAATGTTACTTTTACGCCAGATGTAACCATATCATACCATACCGGGTTTATTTGTAAAGCACTCTTAAAAACAGCATGAGAGCCGACCAAGGTGCTGCACAGAAAAACAAAATTTTAAAATACATAAAAAGATAAAAGATACAGAGAGGATAAAATCATATAAAATAAGTAAAAACTAGTTCAAAAGGAAAGTTAGGAAGGAGAAAAAGCTAAAGAGTAAAGGTAGGTTTTTAGTTGAGACTTAAAAACATTGACAGATGAGGTCTGTCTAATCAAAAGGGGAATGTGGTTCCAGTGTGACAGGCCGCAGGCCAAGAAGGCACGTTGACCACGACATTTATACTGAACCTTTGGGGTGAAAAGTAACTGATGGTTACCGAGGGGCTAGATACGGAAAAAGCAAGTCTGACAAATATACAGGCGCCTACCCATGGAGTGATTTATAAACAAATAGCAGAATCTTTAATTCGATTGGATACCATACAGGAAGCCAATGCAAATTTGCCAGGATCGGAGTGATATGCTGTCTCCATCTAGTACCGGTCAGAAATCATGCAGCAGCATTCTGCACGAGCTGAAGTCGAGCAGTGGTAGATGAGTTTATGCCCTAGAGTACCGAATTTGAATAGTCGAAGTAATACAAGCGTGGATGTCAAATTCCAGGTGGCGTCTTTTTAAAATAGGTTTTATCTTCGAGAGGCATCTCAAATCGAAAAATCAGGACCTCACGACATGGTTAACATGAGTGTCCATTTTGAGGGATGAGTCCATCATAATACCTAGATTAGAGACGGAGCATTTTTAGACAGGAGGAAGAAAAGAAAAATCGTACAGGGGGCACAAGGCAGCTTTGGCACTAAAAATAATGGCCTCAGTCTTGGTGTAATTTAAAAGAAGAAAGTTGGCCGCCAGCCAGCCCTTTACATCACTGAGGCGGTCTTCTAGCTACTGCATCCTTTCATTGGGTTTTATGGATACATACAATTGGCTGTCGTCTGCATATAAGTGATATTGAACATCATGTTTTATTTAAATAAAGCCGCAGACGGAGAAATGGAGTCACCTATCATAATATTAAAACTTTGATTGGTTAGGTAAGAAGCTAACCAATCCATTGCAGTACCCTGGAGACCCACCAGTTGGTAACAGTACACACACCTTCCAAAAAGTTCACCTTGTCCCGTCTGTCCACAGAGGATTCTCCCAGAAGTCTTGGGGATTATCAAGTTGCTTTCTGGTAACATTGACCCGAGCCTCAAGGTTCTTTTCAGGAGCGGTTTTGTCAGGAATGTGGTGTGGAGCATGGACCCAAACGCAGATGCTTAGGAAAGGTGCAGGATATTTATTGATGTTGGAGGAGGTGATGAGGATGACGGCAGGAACGGAGAGGCAGGACTGGAAAAAGCAGGGTGACACACCATGGAGACAAAGACAATCCAACAATGATCCAGCGCTGAGTGAAGGGAAGTGACAGGTTTTAAAGGCAGGAGGTGAGTAGGATCAGGTGTGAATGATTGGAGAGACAGGTGAGGACAATGATGATGAGGAGGAGTGAATAGGGCAGCATGACAGGTTTTTGTCTTGGAAATTTTCCGTGCAGGCCATTTTTGCCCAGTCTCTTTCTTATGGTGGAGTCATGTCCTCTGAGCGTAACTTGCGTAAATGATACCTGAAGTTCTCTGGATGTTGTTGTGGGATCTTTTGTGACCTCTTGGATGAGTCGTCGCTGCGCTCTTGGGGTAAATGTGGTCAACCGGATGCTCCTCGGAAGGTTCACCACTGTTCCATGGAAAGCAGGAGTAGGAAAGTAACAACTTATACTTAATCGTGATTCAATATATAAGTATGATTAATGTGTATTTCTAAAGTTTTAGGTAGTGTTTAAAAGCTATACTTGTACTTTGTTCATTTTGCCTTAAATGTTGTATTCAGTTACATTTGTAATCAAACCCATGGCAGAGTAAAAAAATAAATGTCATAGAAGCGGACATTTGGAAGTTTGTTACTTTGCACATTGAATGCACAGCCTGTTGGTGGATTGAGTACCAGGGTGTGCTGCCTGCTAATATTTACATTCTGTTCACCTTTAATCTGGTGGCCAAAGATTAAAGTGGTTAAGGTTAAAAGGGCTATATGCAACTTTTCCCCAAAAATAAACGTAACAATAGCCTTTTTATTTGACCATTTATGACTCAAACATCTCCTGATGAGCATACTGACACCTTGTCAGCTCACAGTGGGTGCAGCTATAAGCCTGTATCCAATTTTTTCCATTTTCTGTTGGGTCGGATTTTCCCGCGGATGTGACGTCAAGCGCGTTCATGTTAAATGTTTCAGATCACTCTGCCACCATCGCTAGTCAGCACTCGCAAGCAGTTCAATGGATTGTGCAAATACACAGAAGAGACCAAGGACAACTTTGACACCAACAGTAACTCCACATAAGAATAAAAAAGTTAAACCCCTGACAAGTGCCCGGAAAAGACTGAGAGCGATTGGCGTACGAGCAAGTGCTGCGAGAGCGAGCAGAAAGGAAGAGCAGTTTCGTTTTTTGGCCACAGGTGTCAGTCGCAAGTTTAAATTTCAGAAAATTGCATATAGCCCCTTTAAGTGTTGCCACTTCACCACTTAACCAGTTCCCTGTGGGATAGAGAGCATGTGGAAAACCATGAAGACAAGAAGCAACTGTGTTATCCCAGTTCACTGCAAGACCACATCACATTCTGCCGTTGGTCAACTAAAGCACACATCATTCTAACTTCACATGCTTTATCATCTTGTATGAGTTTGACACATAGAATATAAATATATTTTCTCCAGTCCCTTGCATTATGATGCAAGAGAATCAGCATGGGTCGGTCCCTGCCATGGCCAGCCACTTGCTTCATATTGCCTCCAACCTTTCTATATATATATATATATATATATATATATATATATATATATATATATATATATATATATATATATATATATATATATATATATATATATATATATATATGCATACACACGTGCACACACTCACAATATTTGCTTTTTCTTTCATTTTTGCTGGTTGAGGACTGGTTTCATTTGTCTACAGGAAGTGGCTAGCAGCTTTTACAGAACAACATCATCCGCAAAGAATGGCGTTCACATCTATATGCCTGGCTCTTGGTGAGAAATCATATTTCTTTACTCTTAACAAAGACTTTCTTCGCTTTTTCAGCTTCTCATTCATCCCTGCTGTATTATCTGTAGCTATGACTTTGACTTTTGATAAAAGTGACTTGAATTTAATAAAAGACAGGTCTATCAGGAAGAGCCATTTATCTTTCTACTTTTACCAATACTGTTGGTATTGGTAAACGAAGAGCTTTTGTTTTTGCGTATTTCTAAAGCAGATCAGGCTCATATTAAACATCATGTTCACTGAAGTGATGTAGATGAATAATTTTATATTACTATAAATGCATTTATTCTCTAAGATGAATTTTGTCCACAACATGAGGACCCTGGTCGTTTCAATAAATACTTTTGATGCTCTTCCTGAAATTAAATCTGGATGTTGACTTTACCACAATTACCACCTTGATACTTCTTATGAAATAAATATTGCTGAAACGACTTTTTAAATTGATATTTTATTATTTTAAGCTGATCTGAGAGTCAAGGAAGTGAGGTATGAACATGATCCAACAGAGAGGCCTGTTTCTTTTGGCTGTCCCACAAAATGGGAAAGACTAGAGAGAATAACATTGAGGTATATTCAATGTGTCTTGAACTTTAAGTCAGAAAATGACCAAATTTAATTAATTTAAATTCAGTTTAGATAAATACAGTCTAAAGACACTTTGCAAATAAGGTCAATTAAATTCAGTCATACGGACAGATTTAAAGTCAAGTCCATTCCAATGCATTTTAGTTATCCAACAATGCACTCAAATTCAGTTTATTATTTAACTTGGTTGAAAAGTTTTCTATTGAAGGAAACCCAGCAGATTGTACTGAGTGATCAACTTGCAGCAATCACTCGTCCTGGATGAAAGTGTAGTGACAGATTTTCTGCCAAAGAACTTGGAAAACATGTTAGATAATTTTGGATAATGGTAACGTAGGTTATTTTAAATCTGGTGGCCTCTGCCAAAAAAAAAAAGTGTGCCGTTATTGAGGGTTAGGGTTATCGAGCAGTTGGTAGCACTGTTGCCTTGCGGCAAGAAGGTCCCAGGTTTGAATCCTGGCCATCGAGTTTGCATGTTCTCCCTGTGCATGCGTGGGTTCTCTCCATGTACTCCGGCTTTCTCCCACAGTCCAAAAACATGACTCTTAGGTTGATTGGTTTCTCTAAATTGCCCTTAGGTATGAGTGTGTCCGTAAATGGTTGTTTGTCCTGTGTGTCTCTGTGTTGACCTGATATGGACTAGCGACCTGTCCAGGGTGTATCCTGCCTCCTGCCTAATAAATGCTGGAGATAGGCACCAGCCCCCACCCCCCACCCCCACACAACCCGGCATAGGATGGACGGGTACAGAATATAGATGGATGGAGACACCAGACACTTAATACATCCCAGTCCCAAGACCAAAATCCTACAGAAAACCTGTTGAGATAAGCTAAACAGAGAAGAGAGCACAGGAGAGGACCCAAAAATGACTCCTAGAATGTTTTTAAAGCTTAAATAAAAGTAACTTTGTGCTATGCAGGTCCAACCATTAACCAGTTTTCTTCATTAGAGATGAGAGGCAGAGAGAGAAGTTATTGCAGCAGAACTTTTAGGCCATTTTGAAAACCACACAGGGGATATCAAAGAGACTTTTGCTTCTGTGTCATTTCCTGTCTGAGCAGCTGCCACACTGAGTATTCAGCCTGACAGACGTCAGTTTTTCCGCTACGAGGCCTTCAATCTTAGCTGTGCAGTATCAGGAAACTTCAGCGGCTGGAGGGTGATGAGGAATGCCTCTCAGGCGTTTTCTCCATGTGAACAATGGGGCCGCCCGAACCGATCGTCCTGCATCAATCGCAGTGTCTACTCATCAGACACTGGGCTGTACTGGTGCCAGTCTGAGCAGGGAGAGTGCAGCAACGTCCTCAACATCACCATAAACAGTGAGCTCATTTTCATTACTGTGTAGGTTTGACAGAAAATGTTACACTCAATGAAATATGGGTCTGAATCAGGCATGAACAAAATTATTGTACTTTTGAAAGAGCACTGATTTAAATCCAAACTTTCAGCTGGTGTTGTGATCTTGGAGAGTCCGGCTCTTCCTGTGACAGAGGGGGACAAGGTGACACTTCGCTGCTCCTTCAAAGAAAGATATGTCGAAAAATCTTCATCAAATTTCATAACTGTCTTCTACGCAAACGGTAAATTAATTGGAAAGGAGCCTGAAGGAGAGATGATACTTGAGGATGTGTCAATGTCCGACAAAGGCTTCTACAAGTGCGAACATCCCACCAGAGGAGAATCACCACAGAGTTGGCTGGAAGTTAAAGGTAACAACAATATTTTGCAGCACATCAGATCCACAGAACAGAAATTTCAAGAAATATTAGACACTTGCTGCTTTTAAGACAAATAAAGGAATTTCTATGTGTAAAGCTGATAGAGACATGCCTGCAAGATCTGCAGCTGTAATTGTGAAAGTTAGCACCGATTGTGCATAAGTTAGGTCAGTAAAATTAACCCTTTGTTGACTAAAGTTGCACATTCAGCAGAAATCAATAGTCAAAGTGGTGTATATATACCACTAATTTTACTATTATTAAGACACTTAATGCCTGCACCATATGGGAATCACTATCTAGTGGTCTAAGATAAACCAGCTAATGCCTAATATAGCTATATGGCATAGTATAAACCTATATTGTTACTATGTGATACATTCAAGTTAAAAATCCTCTAATTTATTATCTTTTAGTTAATATGATTATTCTTATGACTGTTTATCAGACTTTATTTGGTGCATTATAAACAAATCAAACTGAGGGTTGTGCTAAAACAAGGGTGCCCAAGTCTTTGAGACCTACTGTCCAGCAACTTCTTAATACATTCCTTTTTCCTCCCTTACTCCCTCCCTCCAAAATCCATCCATCCATCCATCCATCCATCCATCCATCCATCCATCCATCCATCCATCCATCCATCCATCCATCCATCCATCCATCCATCCATCCATCCATCCATCCATCCATCCATCCATCCATCCATCCATCCATCCATCCATCTATCCATCCAACCAACCATGGATCATTACCAGGCCCCTGCAGAGCTGGATTACCTGCTGGTGAGGAAAATTGCCCTTTTAGTTCAGGTGTATTGGAGAAGGGATGTATGCAAAAGTTGCTAGATAGTAGATCTTGAAGACTCAACTCAACTGCTAAACAGTGAAATTATTTTGCTTTTGTGATGAGTTCATGTACTTTAATTCATCTCCCATCCATCTGTGTGTAATGCTCTCACAGAGAAACCTAAACTTGCAACCTACAGTCCAACTCCTTCTGCTGCTCCTTTGATGATAACCAGTCTGCTGTGTGCCATTGCACTGTTCATCATCTACACCATTATGTTCATTGTGTGTTTGATCATATACAGAAGGTGGGCTCGAGGTAAGGAGACAGCCAGCATTAATAAAACAGTAAACCAGAAATTATGTGATCATTAATGTTGATAAATTATGTTTTGGAAGATCACTATTTAAATAGAACTCAAAAATAATATTTTATTTACTTTTTGACTGGCCTTATTGCCACAATTATTTTATTTTCACAAAATCATGGAAAACACAAACTAAAGCCAAAAATACCACTTTGAATAACGCATAATGCACCCAGTGTAACTAAAGAGGTGCATTGAGGTGTTGTTCTACATTTATCTTCATTTACAAAAAGCAGGACAAGGAATTTAGGAATGCCTTCCATTTTTATTTTGTCGTGCTTTAGATTATCTGAATAAAAACAAAAAACGCAGTTTCCATATTATTTACTTTATTTGGGAAAAAGTTTTAAAAAGCAATCTTCTCCCTGCTTGTTGACAATTAATCACCAAATAGTAAAAGTTTGAAGGATCTCAAAATGTCAGAAAAGTCAGAAAGGGTTTAAAACCAATTTCTAAGACTTTAGGACTCAGTGAACCAGAGAGCTGTTATCCACAAAGGAAGAAAATACAGAACCTTAGTGAATCTTCTCTTTCCTCATTGGCTCAGTTGAGATCAGAGTTCATGATTCAGTAAGACAGAGAGACTGTGCAAAATCATGGGAATCATTATTGATGTTTCATCTGACCTAAAAGTAAACATTTCAGAAGAGGAACCTCATACTGACAGCCAAGCATGGTGGTGGCAGTGTAATGGTCTGGGCTGCTTTGGTGCTGCAGATTCTGGACTACTTAGTGTAAATATTAGAACCATGAGTTCTGTTCTGCAACAGAAAAATCTGAAGGAGAAAGTCTGCACATCAGTTCAAGTTGACTTGGGTTGTGCAGCAGTGCAATGATCCAAAGCTTCTGAAAGGCTTACTATAACAAAGGTTTTGGCTTTTCATGGTTAAATCTGATTGAGACGCAGATGACCACAAACAAGCTTTTCATACCGGAGAACCTTCGAACATGGTTGAAATAAAAGAGTGCAAGACTCCTTTGCTAGATACTGCTAATATATTGATGTTGCTGCCAAAGGCTGCCCAATCAGTCATTGTGTTGAGGGGGTAATTATTTGATCCTTGAATAAATTGAAGCTTCTACTCGCCAAGTTGCTAACGGTTAGCTCCTACTAGCAGAGACGTCGTCTGCTCTGTCCTGGCCTTAAAATCAATACAGCCTTCCTGTGGGAAGTCACAAGCTCGTTTTAGCCGTCTATTTCCTTTCTGTGGCTAATGTAGAAAATGGAGTGGACAACATTTTCACATGCAGCATGCATATGCAACTTAAAATGGCCGATGGTATTTCGAAGAGAACAAAAAACAGAAGAAAAAAAAAAGCATTAGGAAAACAAACACTTGTCCAAAGCAATGCATTATGCCCTGACACCATAAGTGACTGAAATTGTTTGCCTAGACAAAAACGTCTGTGCCTGGGGAATCAACAGCCATAGCAGCCAACCTGTTGCAGTTATTGAGGGGCAGTCAGCTGATATAAAACCTGTTCTCATGGGAACAACAGTACAGAAACTTTGGTTGGAACTAGGATATGAAACAGCCTCACACAACCTTTAAGGCTAACCAGCAACTAAAGCAGAGCTTCCTCACAGACATTAGTTTAGATCTGGTTGAGCTTTGCCACAGTTTAACGTCTTCAGATATTCAAAGCCTGTACGGACTTGATTCCTGACATTCCTTTCTCAATCAGAACAATGTTTACATTTATAGGATTCTGCCATGTACCATTTGACAAAAAAAATAAAAAATAAACACGAAGCAATTCCAGCGTATATATTTTAATCATTTAATATATTTTACTTTAGTACATACATTCAGGTTTTAATGTATCGAGTGCAGAGGTGCCATATTTTCTGATTTCCTGTTTTGTTTTTCTTTACAGCTCGAGCCGAGGCGAAGCAGAGAGATTAGAATCTTCTCAGACCAAAATACTGACGGCTCTCCAACATATCAGCTGCTGATGCTATTTTTTAAACCTTAGGTGTATATTTTATATTCTCTATGTGATCAAGCCCATAATTATTCATACACCTGGAAGATTTGGATTTAAAGTCATTTTAATTTAACCAAGAAGTTTGTTTCCCATGGAAATGACACAGGCATCTCCATCCATTCAATGGACATTTGAACAAAAAGTGAAATTTAGTTTATATCCTCCTCACTAAGGAAAGGAAATGCCTTTATTGGAGTTGCAGCATTGAAGCCCTGTTTATATTTGCTGATGAGCTTTTTGCAGGTTTCATGTACGATTTTTTTGATGAGTTATGTTCTGTGCTCCGAGTCTTTTTCTCATTTCCCGTATTAAAGTTTCTGTTTTATTTTGTTTGTTCGGCTCCTTTTGTTCTGTATTTTGTTCTCCTCTTTTCTTTGTCTCCGAGTTTCACTATCTCCTTTTGGGTCTTCCTCATGTTGGGAGCTTTATGTGTTTAGTGGTCACGCCCTTTTCTGTGTTAGTTTTGATTGTTTGGATGTTTTTAACATATTTTCTTAAGGTTCAAACTAAGCTCATCCTGTAAGAGTGTGTCCTGTAGCTTTTTGGCAAACCATAGGTTTTACTAGTGACATGGGTAACTGATCTACATAGACTGTCGACGCAGTAATGCTCTGAGTCTGCTTTCCCTGTATGTGCGTGGCTTTCAGCTCCTTTCTGAAGGGGAGGAGGAGCAGGGGCGGGAGCTGAAGCCATTCACATTTCAAAATCTCCTCCTCCTCTCCTTGATGACATCACACTACAGATGATGGCTTTAACTCCATCCATCACCTCTGACCAGCTTGCCTGACCCTGCTGAAGAACAGTATCCCCACAGCATGATGCTCCCACCACCATGTTTCACCATGGAAATATGTTTGAGGGGAAGTGTAGTGTTAATTTTCTGTTGCACATAGCCTTTTACAGGCTAAAAAGTTCCATTTTGGTCTCACCTGACCAGAGTACCGTCTTCAACAGGTTTGCTGTGTCTCTTACATGAATTGTAGCCATCTGTACTAAAACATTGTTTTTTGTTTGTTACTCTTCTATAGTTAGGTTTGTGGGTTGCAATACTTGTCCTATTCACAGATTTTAAAACCTAAGTAGTGGATCTCTGCAGCTCTTCCAGAGTTACCATCTTGCCTGCTTCTCTAAATAATGCCCTCCTTACACAGCCTGTCAGTCTAGGTGGACGTCTATATCTTGGTAGGTCTACAAGTGGTCCAGTCTCTCTCCATGTCCAGATGATGGACTGAACAGATTTCTGTGAGATGTTCAAAGTTTGGAGTATTGTTATAGAACCCAACCCTACCGGACTTTCCTCATCGAGGTAAATCTTTTGACCCGCTCCTCTCAATCAGCTTGTCGGAAATTCAAAAGTGGCCCTTTAAGGAATTAGCCAATGCTGCGTTCACACTGCACGCTTTATGAGGATCAAACAACACTCACAAAGCGAATAGTTTGCCGCCTGTACATTTTTAAGCCTGACACTTGCAAAGCTTGCAAAAGCCTGCCCAACCAATCAGAGCGTCTCACTGTAGCGGTGTCACGACAGTGAGACGCTCTGATTGTGTTTCTTGCTTTTGCCGCTTTGGAACTTTAAAAAAACGGCAAAAGCGTGAAAAGTTGACGCGGCCAAAGCGCATAAAGCGCCGCTGAGACTCTGATGGCCTCTACCATAGACTTAACATGTAATCTTGCCACTCTTGGCGTTGACGTTTTGGGCGGTGTGAACGCGGCATGAGACGTCTACATATTATGACTCTCTCAGCAGTGAGCAGCATCACTTATCAACGCCAAAAGGTGCCCACAGCAGCAGAAATAACATTGTAGAAGAAGCGGAGATTGCTGTTGTTTTTCTGTTTACTATGTTGTTATGAACTGCTTTGCTAGTAACCCTTCTTATTTTACAAAGCCGGTTGATTGGCGACGTCCGCTCATTTCTATTACAACCCATCAGTGTGAGTTAACCCCAGCTCCAGTAACTGTACCGGGCCATTTCCCAGTATATCCCCAGACTGGTACTCCGTTGGTTCCTGAAATGGCCCTGAAAACAGCCCCGTCGGGCCGGCCCAGTGTAGTGGAGACACGCGCATACCATGAAGTACCTGTAAAATTACCCTGAAGTTCCGATAGTGGAAACGCGCCTATAGATTTATACTGAGATCATAATATATACAATGAATAAGGTTACTTCTCAGGACAATTGGTTTCACCAGGTTTTATTTAGTGATATCATAGCAAAGGGGAATTCATCTTAAAAATGTTAAAATCACTGAAAATTTGTTAAAAGAACAGAGTATCCACTAGATGAAAAATGAGTGCAAAGAGATAAAAAAATAAAATACCAAGACAAGTTTATTCAAATGTGTAGCTTCTGATTGGTAAAATGGCAGGTTCTGTTCAGTATCATAAAGCTGGTTCACTTTCAACTGAAGTTGGCCTACAGATGTTTTTCAGGTTATAGATTTTTAAAAAATGAGTCATGAGAAATCATCGTCCTTCAACATTCAACATTGCTAGAAAAGAAAAACCAGAGAAAAGAACATCAGCGTGGACAAAGAGTGTCTTCTTTTTTCTGTTTCTCTCCAAGTCAAACTGTTCTGTCTGAATTTCACTGAGAATCATTTTAGACACAGCTGAACAGAAATAAAGCTTTATATCAGCAGCAGATTATTAAGTGTTGCTGCTAACTGAAAAACATAGTAACATCATAGTGCGAATGATTGTTGGATAGTCCCAGTTTTCAGATTTTAACAAGTTATTCAAAGGTCTTAAGGAATGGAAAGGTATGTTAATGTTACAGTTATCCTATAGTCATTCCAGACAGCTCTTCGGAGGTTTCAGTCTTGCTTTTAGATTGCTGTTCTTCCCCTGCTGATGACTTTAGAAGACGGTCAGTCTCAGATTCCCCCCTGGTGTCTCTTCTGTTTGAATTGTTGGGATCCTGTATCTACTGGTTTCCCTCTGTTGACTCTAAACTATCCATTTCCATGCTGTTGTCTCTGTTCTGTGGATCATCTGTGTAAGACATCACAAATGTTCATTCTTGATGGAACTGACTATCAGGACTTTTTAAATTGCTTTCTAAAAGAACTAAGAGTTTTACCTTTTTATGTTTTCCTACATTTGTACCAAACTCCAACAATACCGACAACTCCAACAACTCCAACAACTCCAACAACACTAACAATCCCGGTTGTTGTCCATCCGCTATTGGTACCTGGAGGGACGAAAAAGAAATTGAATTGTTCTCTTTCAGATAAACAATGTTGTACAGAGGACTTGAACAGTTTAGAAATCCTCAAACTTTAATTGTTAAAAATCCTGTTCACAACGTGGATCATGCTGATTAGATTGCAAGCATTGTGTTTCCTTCACCTTTAGGCTTTATAAAACTTTTTTTTTTTTATTCTCTAAACAAAAAACAAGAAAAAAATGTCTTATTCCATGTGTTTCAGTGAAGTTAAAAGTTATTTACTGTCAGAGAGGGATATAGGGGTGTGTGTTCTGAACTTTCATTCTTTTGTTTGGTTGACAACAAAATGGTGACTATTACAAAAAACCACAAAGAAATAAACCCTGTGAAACAGATAAATTGTGTAAGACTTACGATCTGAACTTTCTTTTATCTCTGTAACATAAAACAAAGTCAAAAAGTTAGTCATATTAATAGTTGAGATATCCATTCCACATTTTATCCATCTTTATCTCCCTTCAAATGTTTTGACTTTCCGTAAACTTAAATGGGGTTAATGTATATGACAGTCGAAAAAAGTAAATGTTTAATTTTAATAGAAAAAATAATATCCTGCAAAATAAATGATTGCATCAACCTTAAAGAATGCTTTGTCAATGTGTGGCCTGTGCAACAGTCAACAAACCTGTTGACCAGTCGTGACCATGGAACAATTGACTTGATCTTTTCTCCTTGTGGAACAGTTTTGGGGGTCATGGAAGTCATTTCAGGGTTTTTTGAAGCTAGATTAGGCTTATGACCATCCAGGTCTCTCAAGGTATTTCAGGCTGTATGGAGTACCTGCATTACTCTTAAGGGTTATCCGGCCCTTGTGTATCCACTGCTATGTCCAAAGTTTCAACACAAATTGAACGTGTGTCATAATTTCTGTTTCTGTTGTTAGAGGACAGGATGTCAGAGTATAGGCAGGCAAGGAGTGTGTTGGATTTGGGAACCTCAGGGTCTTGCCTTTGGACATGATGTGGTCCCATTGGGATTATCAAGCCATAATCTTTAGTGCACTGGGGTGGTTCACAACTGAGAGGTGGGATAAGAGTCCGCTTCTGTCCGTCTGAGGTCATGTTTTGTACCCAGAGAAAAGTAGATTGCAGGTTCAAGATCAGTCTCTGTCTCAAGCACAAGAGTTCAACTGCAGGAAGTAGAATATGAAACAGGCAAGATGACTTTGAAACCCTGACCTGCAAACATCAGAGCTACCTCACAGGCTTTGACCCGGTTTGGATGCAGTTAAAACAGAAAACAAGTGATCGGATGACTCCATTTTGGTTAGTGAATTTTTTTTTTTTTACCCAATGTGAAACTCACAATAAAATATTTTCAGATTAAGAGCTGTGTATAAATGTCGGTTTTTGTTAGGTATGTTTTTCGTTAGACAGTACTTACTGGACAAACCATCATTCTCCTGGTCTTTCTCCCTTATGAATGCAACATAAACAAAGTGAAAAATGTGTTAAATTGATATTTGTATTATCCGTCCTACAAAAACATTTGTTACTTTTATCAATTTTTTATTTTCTTTACAAAGTTTTGACTTCCTCCGAGATGAAATGGGGATATTTTACTGTTATAAAATAATTGATTATACAACATTCAGCAAATAAATTATCAAGTCTATCCCAAACGATGGTTTGTCACTGTGTAGCCCGTGGATCAGTTAACACACCCGTTCTATACAAATCTCTTAGCTTATTACTTTAATTTAGAGCATCTGACCTTTTAGCTTCTGCTTTCAGTCTGTCATCACATTTAGTGTTCTCTTAACCACATCTTATTTCAAAACAATCCACAACTTAATTTGATCATTCCAAAATGTTAATTATGATGGAAAGCTCTTACCCACAGTGTGGTTAATGCAATATAAAGTTTTTTCCAGTTTGATACAGCAACAATAATTTCCGTGGTCTGATACTGTGGCATTAGTAAGGTTGATGGAGGCGTGTCCGCTTTCTTCCATATCACTGATGTTAGCAGATATTCTGCTTTTGAGCTCTGTCTTTATATAGGTGATTGTTTTTCCCTTCATGACAAAAATCTTTATCCCAGTTTATATCAGCATTTTCCCGATTTATGCTGATGTTGCTATGTAGGGCACATGGGAGAGTGATGTTATCGCCAACTACTGCCTCTGTTGGCTTATGCTTCTTGAAATCTTTGTTGTTTACACCTGTAATGAAGAATAAAAGTGAAAATATAGAGTTTTAAAGCAGCAGGATTAAACCAACAAACCTTTATGAATAGACCACAATCCATCATCTAAACCTGCTTATCCTTCAAAGGTGTTTATTATTGATCAAAGGCAGCTCTAAACAGATTGATTTTTAGTCATGATTTAAAGGAACTCAGTGTTTCATCAGGTTTTCTGGAAGTTTGTTCCAGATTAGAGAAGCATAAAAACTGAATATTGGTTCTACATGTTTGGTTCTGACTCTGAGCTGGAGCCTATCTCCAAAATTAACACATTAAAACCCAAAAGGCAACAGAAAGTCACTTACCACATTCTTCTGTCTCTTTAACTCCAGTAATTCTGACATAGAAGGCTGAACGGAAAGAACACATTTTAATCAACTGTGTAAAAACCTTGTGTCACAGATCAGGTCATTACAAGTCTCTCTCAATGTTCTAATTAAATAAAGTTCACCGTCTGTATTTTTAAAATAAAAGTTAACTACTGCTTGAAAAACTGAGCTGGTGGCCTTTAAAAGGTCTCATTCACTGTTTTTGTTTTTCAATAACTCTGCTGTGATCTGCAGTAAGAATGAATGCCTTGTGAGTTGTTTTCTGTGGAAAAAAAGCCTTAATGTTCCTGTTTCAGGAGGTTGCAGTTTGTCGGAGGAGTGGGGATATGTTAGGATTACAAGTGTTGCTCTAATAGACTGCGGCAACTTTGCTGCCATAGAGAGAGGTCTAGGAAATAATTCCTCCCGTTTTCTATTTCTCATTTGGACTAAGTTTTATCGCTATTGATTGTCATGACTTTATTTATGATTGTATTTATGTATCCTGGCTTTGCCGGAGTTCTGTGACTGTGTGCTGCTGTATCAAGGAAATTTCCTTTTGGCGTTATTAAAGTCTATTAAAATCAATCTATCTATCTATCTTACTCATTAATATTCATGATATGCAAATGTCTCGCCTTTGATTTGTTAACAGAATGGTGACTCTTACGCTGCCTTCTTAACAAATAAATAACTGGCTTTTTCTGACTTGCTCGTTTCCCTGTATATTTTCTTTCTACGTCTAATGCAGGCCATTGGATTTTAGGAAAACTTTTCTTGCAGCAGGCATATGCAACTCAGAGTGACCCATTGTGTTTTTAAAAGAACAAGTATTGCATGGTTTCTCAATGAACGAGACCTTTAAATTATGGGATCAGAACAGTATCACCTTGAAATGAAACTGAAAATAAATATTGGCATTGAAAAATATGATTGTAACTGAAAATTTTAATTTTGAATCTGAAATAAATCTAGTGAAAATTTTGGTATTGAAAGTGATTTTTTTTTCTATGAAACTCATGTATATGCATTGAAAGACATCACTTTTATTTTTTTACAATGCTAATCTTTTTTTACAATGCTAATATTTTTCTACAATGCTAATATTTTTTTACAATGCTAATATTTTTTTACAATGCCATCATTTTTTTCAGCTTCATTCAGGTGATACTGTTTTGAAGCTTGTGTGTGCACGCGCCTGAGGGGCGGGGCTTCAGCCCCCCATGTTTGCATAAACGAGGCAGGAGGGAAACTCCGACTGTCCGAGGCGAGACGCGAGAAACAACAGGACATTTACATTGCTAATAAAGTGGTTTGTGGAAGAAAAAAAGACAATTGGTTTCTTCTCAGTTTCTTCTACTGACCAGTAGACTAGGAGTCTTTGTGATAAAGTTTTATGCTTGTGTAGCCTGTCTTTGTTGGAGGTTCTCCTCATTACAGACAGTGTGGTATGAAGGGAGGTAAATACACACTATATAGGCTATACCATATTAAATAACTGTATTTATTTCAGATCCACAATATATATTTACAATACATGTAAATACCGTTAACAAATCAATTAAGACTGGTGAAAGCAAAGCTAACAACACAGACAACTCGTTTTTTTATTAGATTGCAAAACGTAATTGTGACACACACTCTAAACCAGAAGGTGGCGGTAATGCGCGCCAACTACCATGGCAAACTGAGAAGAAACCGTTTATATCTTATTTTTTAATTATTATTCCACAAACCACATTATGCTTTCTGTACACCTAGAGACTTTGAAACGATTTAGAAAAGATTCTTAAAGATTATCAGCTCACATCTATAGACTTGGGTTAACAGTTTTTAGTCTCAGACTAAAGATTTTATAAACACTGAATCTTGTTGGGACACTATTTAAGACAACACCTAGGCTATTTTAGCTTCCCGCAAAATTCCTCCCATTATGCTCAGTATTATACAGTTTCTTTATGTGTGAATGCTGTAGCATTCTTTGCCAAGATTAATGTTATGTCAAATAAAGACTTGCATTCAAAGTGGGTACTATATCAACAAGTAACTGGTTAACTCGAATCTTTTTAATGCAAGGTGTTTATGTTGTACCACTTGCTCCATGCAGATGCACAGATAGTGCTGGTTTGTGTCTGTATTCCAGGGGGCAAGGTTGGCATACACTTTGTAATTTATAGCCCATTACCCAGCCATGTCACACAAATATTGTATTTGTTGTGTATAGACCCTGCCGGGATCCATAGGCGGCTACAAAACTGTTATTTATAAACATGACACCTATTTTTATAGCCTACTTTCCCTCAGGAACAAAAAGAAATTGATATGTGGCAAGGTGCAAGACAGTATCATGAACGGGACTTGAACACACCATCATCAGCGATGTAACCCTGCTTATTAACCATTGTGCCATAGCAGTAAAGTACAACTCCAAACAGCCAGGGTACACTGTAAGCGGACAGGACCCCCACACGGTCACATAGTTGAATAAATGGAGGAAACAGATTACAGCTCCATGCGCATGGTTTAATAAACCGAGGGTACAGATTCTTACCCCTCAAAAATTATTTCTCCACCTGACCCCTGCCGGGATCTGTAGCTTTGTGCTTCCGCTTGTGTGAGAACAGCTTTATTGGTTGTTGGTTGATTTACGTCACTACGACTACACTAGGACCTGCGATAATATCAAACATGTTTGATTCTAAAGACTACAGAAAGACTGTCATAAATCGGGTCCCCAACTGCAGATTATCACCTTCCACATTAGAAGCAAAGAAAATGTTGATCCCACTGTCTCGCCTCGGACAGTCGGAGTTTCCCTCCTGCCTCGTTCATGCAAACATGGGGGGCTGAAGCCCCGCCCCTCATGCACGTGCACACACAAGCGTCAAAACAGTATCACCTGAATGAAGCTGAAAAAAATTATGGCATTGAAAAAAAAGATTTCACAGCAAAAGCTGTAGTGCTCCGCTTTTGAAAGTAAATCTGTTGGGCTTCTACTTGGTACTCAGACACCAATTCACACGGAAAAAAGAATAAATAAATAAAAAATAATAGATTTCACTTTTATTACAAACATTTTCACTAGATTTATTTCCGATTCAAAACAGTCAATATTTTCAGTTACAAAATATTTTTCAATGCCAATTTTTATTTTCAGTTTCATTTCAAGGTGATACTGTTCTGATCCCATATTAAAACAGCTCATGTTAATGACTCATAGTCCAAAAGAAAAGTGATTTAAGGAACCAGATCAGCTTTACAAGAAACAGATAAGATATTCATAAACATCAAATTTTAATGTGGAGCTTTGCATAGTTCCATTAAATTGTTTTAATTTTAGGAATAAACTCACCAAAAATCACCATCACCAATTGACAAAGCACCAATTTGTCTCTCCACATCTTTCTGGAAAAGGCCAAAATCTCCACTGTTGCCAGTTTGCAGGTCAGAGAAAGAAGACAAGTTAATTTTAGAGAAAAACAGGCTCTTCCTGAATGGTCTGAAACTCTCAGCTAACAGGTAGAAGAAAAAGGTACGTCTGTTGGTTGAACATGTGGAGGAAGTGGGCTGAGTAAAAGACACAACTGTGGAAAAAAAACTTGGAATGTGCCTATTTCTGCAGCTTCATTGGCTGGGTGACCTGCCAACCACACTTAAAGAGTTGCCAATTTAGAACTCAACATTCTAGGACTTTTCAGAGCAGCAGTACAGGGCAGAAATTAAATTTGTGATAGACTATTGCTGACTTTTGTTGTTTTAGGGTTGTTTAAGCTGCTCAGGAAAACTTTGTGTGTACAACTAATAGTAAGTGAATAATGTTTGAAAATGTATTTGTTCGTTTTGAATTACTAATGATTAAGTTGAGTTGCATTTAGTTAAAATATAATAGGATGTTGCATGTTTACATGACAAATGTTGAAGGAGATTAATGGCACGTTATGTAGCTTTGTCTTTTATGTTTGCACGCAGACCCAGTGGGCCTGGGGGGCCAGGCCCACTCATTTAGGAATTGGAGCCACCCAAGACAGATTACAACATCCGTGTATTGCATTGACCCAAGACAACCAGCAGAGGGTTCTGTAAGCAATTAATTTGAGGTATAGTAAAGAAGATACTTTGACACGGTTTTATCCCAAAAAGGAAATTAGAGCTTGGCATAATATAAAAGCTAGCACAAGCTGTGACGATGGTAATACATCACCAGTCGTAGAGAGGCAAGTTGTCAGGGACCAAGCAGTTAGACACCAGGACAAAGGTATAAAGGGGTATTCTCCATTTATTTTTCCCAAATATAATTAACAAAATACTGAACTCATATCAAAATGTAGAAAAAAGAACGGCCAAAAAGGAAACAGCAACTAAGCCAAACCTAACTAAGACTAACAAACAGACTGACTCACAATGAACACAGGGGATTTTATACACAGAGGCTAGCCTACAAGAAACAAGGAGTGGGGAAAGGGAAATAGACTAAGACAAACAATGAATAAACCTAAGGAACTAATCAAGTCAGTGAATTATAACTATAAAACACATATCTAAACTAATACATCCTAACAATCTGGTATATAATCCAGTTCAGTTTTAGAGATCTTTGAGCTCTTTCAGCTTCAAGTCCCCTGCTTCCAGCAGCCAGATGGATTCCCCCACTTCCTGGAGTTGCACCAATTAGTGTCCTCTCAGCCAGTTCATTCCATCTCAGCAAAAAAATGAAAACAGTTAATGATCAAAATGTGAGATGTTACTAAATGTGTGCACCCATATTAGTAAACATCTTAAAATATTGCAAAATTAAATAATGAACATATCAGTGTGAAAACCCAAAACATTTAAATACTAACACTGAGAGATGGCTGGAGAAACCGCCACACAAGTGCAACCTTGAGTGACATTCTGGTCCACACTCCATACCAGTCGGTGGAGGTAATGCACCAATTTGTTGTTTGTCAGCCACCAATAAACATCACAAAGAAATGGACGCAGTTTAATTGGTGGGCTAATATGATAATGCTAACTGTGGTTATGATAAAAACTTTATCAGAATTTATGCAAGGAAGGAAATTACGAAGGTTTCAGTGACAGGTTATGTAATATTGTGGACATAAGACTTGTAGACTAGCTATTTTATTGGAAGACATTGACTGGACCATTGTGGAGGTAAAAAAGTCAATTTTGTTTGAGATGGCTCTGTTCTGTCAATGATATGAGTTGCTTGACAAAAGTTTATAGAGTCTACAGTCATGATGGTATCTTTAATTGGCATACATTATTAGAATCCCAATAGTGTTAGCTTTCAAATTATATATAATATGTATGCGTACATAGAAAGGGTGTAGCAAAAAAGGGAGAATTGACCTGGAAGAGTGCAATGTATGTCCAACTAGACATAAAAACACTAAGGGGTAAATTAAAAAGACTGTTTACTGCACCCCAGCTGCCATCACTCATCTCTGATCAACTCCTCTAGTTTCTTTGTCATTTCCACCTCTCCCTCAGCATACAGATGAAACTTGAAAAATTTGAATATCCTGCAAAAGTTCATTTATTTCAGTAATTTAACTTAAAAGATGAAACTAATATATGATGCAGACTCATTGCATGCAAAGTGAGATATTTCAAGCCTTTATTATAATTTTGATGATTATGGCTTACTGTTTATGAAAACCCCAAATTCAAAATCTCAGAAAATTTGAATATTACATGAAATCAATAAAACAAGGATTTTAAATAGAAAAATGTCAGACCTCTTGTTAGAAGGATTTTTATTTACTTGACTACTGTTATCATATAGTGCTTACGTTCTATCCTATAACCAAAATGACCTGCCTTACATATAACCTCAGAGTATGACTTCTTCTCTGTCTCTCTCTAAATAAACTTGCTCTTCTACTGTTCTCACCCTCTGAAGAACACTCTGTACTATCTCATACCCTCTTTCACATAATGTATCTATAAGAAACATCTGTTGAAGCTGCCCTCAACTGTGTGAATATAACACCTACATTGTTGTGTGACTTTTCTGGGACTTTGTATAAATAAACCCAGCAGGGCAGCAGTCTCCTTGTAGTTGACACTCCAAGTGCCAGGTTGCATGAGCTGCTACCCTTGCTTGCAAAACAATCGCTCTGTCTCAGCCTCCTTATTGTAGAGGAACAGTGTTTCTCCTTCACACCTCTGAAAAGTATATTCATGCATATGTACTCAGTACTTGGTTTGGTCTCCTTTTGGATCAATGACTGCATCAATGCGGCGCGGCATGGATGCTATCAGGCTGTGGACCTGCTGAGGTGTTATGGAAGACCGGGATGCTTCAGTAGCGGCCTTCATCTCTTCTGCATTGTTCCGTCTCATGTCTCTCATCTTTCTCTTGGCAATGCTCCATAGCTTCTCTAAGGTTCAAAGGTCAGGCCAGTTTGCTGGTCAATCAAGCCCAGTAATAACACGGTCACTGAACCAGGTTTTGGTACTTTTGGCAGTGTGGGCAGGAACCAAGTCCTGCTGGAAAATGAAGTCGGCACCTCCATAAAGCTGGTCTGCAGAAGGAAGCATGTAATGCTCCAAAATGTCCTGGTAGATGGCGCCGTTGACTCTGGACTTAATAAAACTCAGTGGACCAACACTAGCAGATGACCTGGCTCCCCAAATCAACACAGACTGTGGAAACTTCACACTGGACACTTCCAAATGAGATGGAAAATGTGCAGTTATTTTTTTCTTTACCGCGGTTATGACACTTCTGACCTTGTTTGTTGTTCAGGAGCAGCTTGACAAGAGGAATAGGACATTTAAGGCCCATGTCCAGGATCAGTCTGTGTTTGGTGTCTCTTGATGCACCAACTCCAGCCTCCATCCGCTCCTTGTGAACGTCCCCAAACCCTTTTGAACGGCCTTTCCCTGACAATCCACTCCAGGCTGCGGTCATCCCTGCTGCTTGTGCACCCATTTCTTCCACACTTTTCCCTTCCACATAGCCTTCTATTAATGAACATTGATACAGCACTTTGGGAACATCCAACTTCTTTTGCAATAACCTTTTGAGGCGTTCGTCAATGATGGTTTTCTGCACAGATGTCAGGTCAGCAGTCATAATTGTGATTCCTACTGAAACAGACTGAGAGACCATTTAAAGGCTCAGGAACCCTTAGTAGGTGTTTTTGATTAATTCGCTGATTGGAGTCTGACACTTTGAGGCTAAAATATTGAACCTTATCACAATATTCTAATTTCTGAGATTTAGAATTTTGGCTTTTCATAAGCTGTAGGCCACAATCATCAAAATTATAACAAATAAAGGCTTGGAATATCTCATTTTGCATGTAATGAGTCAACACCATATATTAGTTCAACCTATTAAGTTGAATTACTGAAATAAATTAACTCTTGCACGATATCCACATTTTTAGAGGTGTACCTGTATATACTCATCTGCCGTTGCATATCTTGCTCCATGTCTTCTGGTTTTGCTATCTGTTTCCCCCAGTCCTTTTCAGATTCCCATTGCTGCCCTCCAGTTTGTAAGTTTCATTATCATTGTTTAATCATTTTTCATCAAAACATTTAAATATACTCTGCCTCACCGTGTCTGCTTCTGAATAAAGTCTCAAAAATCATGACAAAACTACATACACACACACATATATATATATATATATATATATATATATATATATATATATATATATATATATATATATATATATATATATATATATATATATATATATATATATATATATATATATATAAACATAGTGTAAGACAACCTGTTTTGTTTATTTTCTGATTGGATCTCTTTAATGTAACAAATGATAATCTTAATTATTAAAAAATAAGATACCCAAGATTCTTTTGTAAAGTAACTAGAAAGAAAATATCTTTCATTTTATGTAATCTTCCAACATTACTTTTTTTGGTTTTTGAATTACAGAGGTAAACCCCATGGTGGCGCAGGTTTTAGCACTGTCCAAAATCTATTTACAGTATGAATTGGATGGACTTTCCGACTAAGTATATATATATATATATATATATATATATATATATATATATATATATATATATATATATATATATATATATATATATATATATATATATATATATATTTTATATATAACATCCCAAACAAACTGATTTATAATGACGCATTTGATGTGATTTAATGTTTTATAGAAAAATAATGCATTGCTTACATTTCTTTAACAATTATCCAATAAGAGCAATGGCAGCAAGAACAGCATTAAACAGCTGATGGAAGACAGCAAAATATAAAAAGTTGTTAAATGTTGAAGTTAAATGTGATACTTTATTGTTAGTCTATTTCTTTATTTACTTGCTAAGGCACCGTTTCCGTATAAAAAATCTGTTCTTGGAATAAAGACAAAATTCAATGGCAAACTAGATGATCTTATTTACTCATTTACTAAAAAAGCTCTTAGATGTTACTTACTGGTTGATGTTGATGAGACCTTTTCTGAGCCCTCCTCTTGGTGATCTGGATCAACTTCACATGGAACACAAAAAACACCACATGTTGTCAAAATGTTATTCATGTAGATCAAATCTTGGTTTCTGAAAAGACCAGAAATATGTTTAAAAATAAACAAGTATAGAATCTCCACTGTTAAGATCATTATATAATAAACATGATTGTCTTCATCTGGATGGCATTAAATTGGCCCCCAGTAATAACATAAAGAACCTCTGCGTTATTTTTAACCAAGACTTGACATTTAAATCCCATATTAAACAGGTTTCTAGGATTTCTTTCTTTCACCTCCGGAATATTGCTAAAATTAGAAACATCCTGTCCAGGAGTGATGCTGAGAAACTAGTCCATGCATTTGTTACCTCAAGACTGGACTACTGTAATTCTTTACTATCAGGTAGTCCACAAAATGTAATTAAAAGAAATCAGTTGATCCAAAATGCTGCAGCAAGAGTTCTGATGAATATTAAAAAGAGAGATCACATTTCTCCTGTTTTAGCTTCCCTTCATTGGCTCCATGTTAAATCCAGAATAGAATTTAAGATCCTCCTTCTTACATATTCGATTTAATTTAGTTCATCGATATAGCGCCGATTCTGCTACTTTTCTCTTCTACTACTCTCCAGTTGCATGTTTAGCTGTTATTTCGACTGTTAACTTTGTTCTTTCTCAGTGTTTTTATCTGCATAGAAGATACACCTTCTCTGGTATCCTGCTTAGCCGTGATGCCTTGTTGGAGGGAGGTGGCATCGACTGGGATGACGGTCTCAGTAACTGAACATCTTCCATGTCCTGTTATCAACTTTCTACTTTCTTTAATATAGAAAGTACTCTTACATCAGTTATTTTTGGGGGGTTTGCTCGGACCGAGTCAGGTTCTGGTTCTGCTGGGGGTTTCTTCCTGTTAAAGGATAAACTGAATTGAATTGATTGTATGCAGTTAAAACCTGCTTTAAATAAACAAATATCAACACGAAACCACAGAGATGTCTTTGTAGGAAGCTGAGGTAAATGTCAGATATTGACATTTTTGTGGTCAGAAAATCTTACCCTTATAAATGTTGATAAATGAGTTATAAATATAAAATTCTCAATCTCCATCAACCACTTTAATCTGTATCATTCTTGAATTGCAGGCCGATGAAAATCAGTGCAAGGGCTGCAAATGGGTCCCGCGCCGCATGTTGGAACACCCATTTTCTACAGTAACTAGCCATTTATTCTTGAAATACATAAACAGCAATAAATTCAGGTTTTATCTGTTTTGCAAGAATCTGATTTTAAGTTGATGACATTGTTTGAACATCAGGTTAAACATGATTTCACAGCACAACATGTGAGAACCAGTCTGGCCTACCAAACAGACGATTTTCTTTTTTATTGTTTCCACATGAAGTTTGTTTGAAGTCAGTTTGAGATGTGCGCATGAGACGAGAGTTAATATCACTTTCAAATAAGACTGATGTGGATCAAAATGAACAGGGAGGGTTACAAAACTGTTGGCCTACCTCTCACTTCCGTAGCGGAAAAAACCCAAACCCCAGACGTTGAGCCACCTAACCAGATCAAACATCAGGCGTTTTATCATCTCCACATGAACAGAAGAGTCCAGAGTGAGCTTTAAAAAGTTCCCAATATGCGATCAAATGCTGGTTCCTGGAGCTTTGTTGTTCTAAATACTTCCTGGTTCATAAAAACTCACTTTTCTCTTTCACTTTCACAATGAAAATAAACACCTAGTTTGCTGCAAATAACTAAAACGAGAACAGCGACCAACCACTGTTGAATTAAACATGTAATTATAAGAGGATTAAAAACTCATATAAACAGAAATTATTATTTTTTTTAAAGATTTTTAGAATTTAATTTTATTCAATTAACGAGGCACCTTTCGTAATCTGTCCAGGAGATGGCGACAAATTATTCCTTTTGAGATTTTTAATTTGGGTTTTCTTGGATATTTAATTTGACCTAAGGTAAAACACAGAATGGACGCATCCTAGAGCTTGGATAGAGTAGGATTATTTTAGTTTGAAAATCAGACGCCCATAAAAGAAAATCTACAATTAAGCCTAAAGTTATTACCTCAGGCAGATTTTGGTTTATAATAACTTTATAATTTTACTAATATGTTCATTCTGCATGGGTTTGAATCACATCCCGAGATCCTTCTACATGGAGTTTGAATATTCTCCCTATTTAACCCAGTGAATGTGGGTGAAACCCAGCAGAAACCGCAAAACAGTATGTTAATTAGCTCCTTACATTGCTTTGCATTGTTAAATTTAAACACATATACAATCTATTTTAGATTTTTAAAAGCTCAATGTCAAAGCTAACACTAAAACTACTTTTAAGGATTTTTACACATCATCACCAGAAGTGACGACAATGTAGAGGCCAGAGTTAAGGCTTCATTTTATTCATATCTGGTTTCAGGGGACATCACCTGACACTACTGAGTTATTAGGAGTAGAATAGGAATAATCTTTATTTTCCCTCAGAGGGGAATTTCAGGTGTACCAGCAGCAAAGTGGCAGGAAAGAGGAAGCATGTATATTTACATTTTAAAAAATGAAGTAATAATAACATTCTGTGTACAGTAAGAGGACTTAGCAGTTGTTAAAAATATTCTGCTGTTATAAGTATACTCCAGCTCAAAGAAAGGTGAAAATGAGTAGGATGTTTTAAAAATGTTAAAGATCTGCATGCATAAAAACAAAAGATGTGCATAAACACAACTGAGTATTTACAAGAAGGAAAATCAGAAACTGTGCAAACAGCAACAAATAACAACAGAGATGTTATTTGAAAGGGAATAAAGTGCACAAATAATAGCAGAGATGTAAAAACTTTTTGGGTTTGTTTGGAGCAGTGATGGTTTTACACTAACAGGCTGCTGGGAGGTAGGACCTGCGATAACGCTCCTTTGTGCACTTAGGATGCAGCACTCTGTCATTGAAGGAAGTCTCCAGTTCAGCAACAGCTTCATGCATGGGGTGGGAGATGATGTCCAACAGTGATGTTATTTCAGCTAAGAGTCCTTCTGATCTGATCTTCTAACAGGAGTTAATGTCAGACGTAATCCAGTTCGGTTGCTCAGTGGTCTGAATAGGAAAGTACAGTCCTATTAATATAGTAGAGAGCTAATAGTTTAACCACAGACCATTAAAACTACAAATCTTGCAGTCATCCCAGAACTCTTGAATGCTGTGGTGACCTCACCTCCTACCACAGCTTGTTGATAGTGTGTCCACTGTAGCATACAGTTTGAAATTATATCATAAATATCATCAATTCATTTTATCTCTACACTTTAAAAATCTAAATCTCTAAAATCTCCAAAATGTTTACTACTATAGAAAAGTAGAGCTAGCCCCTCTGAGCTGGTTTGATCTTTAAAGCTGTCTTGCAGCTGAGTTGCTGTTGAGGTTATTGAGTCAGATATTAGGGTTTATTTAGTGAGTGAAAGCAGCAGCGTCTCAACAAAAACATTGTTCCCCATCAGATAAAAAAACAGATAATGCTAATAGATTATGTTGAGATTGCCTGTTAGATTCATGATGAATATCGGTTGTTGTTATTCCGGATGGTATTATATATGTTATGTTGTTGTAAGGCGTTTTAAAATCTTGATCTATGCGCCCCTTTTTAACTTTAAGCACCCCGGCCCTCGACAGGTCTCTGCACGGCCCTGCTGGGGACACTTTATGCTCAGTGGCAGCATCCCTGAGAAACTTCTCTATGAAGCAAAATCATCAGAAACAGCCGATTGAATCCTCCTCTCATGATGTCAACATTTAGACACAATGAAGAAGAAGAAGACTGTTTCATTAGAAACTGGTGTTGAACCAGAATATTTAGTGGTTGACCCATCAGATAGACACTCGTTGATTTGTGTGTAAATAAATACAGTAGAAAGCTGCACTCAGAAGGTTAGAGAAGATCTAATGAAGTTCACATTTAAAGCCATTTTGGGCATGTAGATTATCTCTGGAAAGCATACAGATAAAAAGGCTAAACACTTAGAGAAATTACAAACTGCAGCTGTTTGGGGAGACTTCTTGGCCTAGCTTTGTTTGAAGCAAAAAAAGAAACATCCATTGTGAATACAAATGAGCTTAGTGTAAATTTAATGAAGAAAAAAAAAATCAATTTAGGGAATATTGCTTTTCTTTTTGCACAGTACATCACATTTAAAACAGATCATGTTTATCATAACTCAGAAGATTTTTAGGGAGTTCCTCTTTGGTCTGGGTCCAGGTCATTCCTCATCATGGTTGTTTGCCACATCCTGTAGATTGTTGTCATTTTCTTCTCCTCGTTCTGCTTGTGTAGCTATTAAACACAACATTTTTGATATTTTTAATAAATCAGCATGTTTCTCTGCTTCATAACTGATGCATGAAAACCTTTAACAAAGGATTATCATGCAAAAGAATAAAATACAAATGGAAGTTCTGAGATAACACTGATAAATACTGTGATTCAATAACAGTTTTAAAATAATAACAACTAAAGTATGGAAAAATCCAGCTTTCCAGTGGAGTAAATTCATTCAGAGTGGAAAAAGACACCTCACCTTAAGAAGTACATTTTTATAATTTTTCACAGATAAATCATATTTACTAACTGAAACAGCTCCAGCACAGCTATAGACTGAGAAGAAAATGTGCAGTTTTAGATTTAAGGATTGGATTCAGATTTCTCTTGTGTACATTATCAGTGTTTTATGAGGAGTCATATATGTGCTTTAAAAAGTGGAATGTTACTATTTATTTATTTCCCTGCCAATTTTTCAAAACATATAAACATCCGTTCGTTTAAAAGTTCTTGGTCAGAAAGTTTTATTTCTATGTTGTGTTTTTCTTTTACATGGAAGGAGTCAGACGGAGGATTTTTGTTCTAAAACTGGAAATTTATAAATGAAAGAATGATAATTATGTTACTTACATCGCTGTTTCCTCAATATGAAAAAAATTAAGCAAATGCAGAGAACAAGGGGTATGCCAAGACCAAGACCAAGACCAATAGCAATATTACAGCAAAATTGGCCTCCTGTAAAAAAGAAGAAATATGTGAGATTCTTTTTTTCATTTTAAGCTTTTAAGAGAAGTCTAGACTGATCCCCTGGTTTAATTTCCAGTGAGTTTTGATCAGTTATAAATAATTATATTGTAATATTGATTATCTATTTTAATTTGAAGCGAATTGATGGATGAAGCAAATATGTCCAAGAAAAAGAATTAATAGTCTTATACATTTGGTGTAAGTCTTATGAGTTTTAAAATACTGAATATTAGAATTCTGAATATGAATTTTCCAGAACCATTAGCTTGATAACGTGGATTGAATTTAATTCAGTTCAACACAGTACATTTCTTACAGTAAGTAATCTTGGGTTTGATTTAAAATGTAATTGTTTTACTTCCAACACGGTGGTGGCAGCATCATGCTGTCAGGTCACCTGAACAGGACCTTGGACAAAAAGTGTTCACAGTCCTGTTTAGGTTAATTGGATCCAAGTTTCCACCTGTTTTAGCTCCAGAAACGAGACATTTCCATAACACAGGATTACAATATACATCTGACTTATATTGGCAATTATTCAAACAGACAGTTTCTTAATAAGAAGCCTTCATAAACATGGCATGTCTTAAGATCTTAGGAACACTATCTGTGAGATGAAAGATCATTTCAGCTCAATTTTGTCATGAAGAAGGCCTTTTGAATAATTTTTTTGTCATGTTAGTGAAAGTTGTGCAAATCTGTGCCAAAAAGTCAGATTTAAGTTGTGGTTACTACACTTGTTAACTTAATACTTGTAATCCCTGAGTCCATTTTAACAGGTTTAGAGACTGTGTTTACTCACGACCATCCTCGTCCTTCTTTTTGGGAGCTTTTTTTTTTGTGGAAAGAAAAACTACATTACAATAGGATAAAATTCAGAAAAATATTAAGATGAGAAATGACAATGAAACTACAGATATTTACATACCTGGACAAGTACACTTCTCTGTGTTTACTGGAAATGTTAAAGAATTGTGAAAAGATGTGTGAAAATGTAAGATATTTTGTCATATCAGTTTAAAACATAGAGAATCAACAAAACTTACCAATATTCAATGTAACATTCCCCATCCTCATCTTACCCGGCAATTTGGGGATGTAACATGAGTAATTTCCTGCATCTTCTTTAGTTATATTGGTCAGCTTAAGAGAAATGTTACCATGAACCAGTTCCTCGTGGAAGAGAGATGTTCTGTTTTTGAATCTCTGATCTTGCATTTCTGGATCATCTTTTTGACTTCTGTAAAGATGCACCATGGCGTTGTTGAGTTTCCACTCCAGAGTGAAATTCGCCAGCGGATGTTCGGGCTCCACGTGGCACGGCAAAACAACATCATGCCCCACTTCTTCTGTTACTGGTTCATGTGAGCCCACAACCTGTAGCTCATCTACAGAAACAAAATATTACAAATATACTGAAACACCAATGTCTTTGTGTAATGGGAAAATATGATAAACAACTATTATATTGTGTGTTTCATATGACTGATTTAACTATAAGTGTGAAACTGTTTTAATGTGGCCTTGTTATGCACAAGAAGTTTTGCTCCTATGTCCGAGTCTCGACCATCTGGCGGACCCTCCTCTCCAGAACCCCTGAAAATAGATTTTACCAGGGAGGCTTAGAAGTGTGATTCCCCTGTAGTTGGAACCCACCCTGCACTCCCCTGTTTTAAATAGGGGACTGCAACCTCGTTCTAACAATCCAGGGTAACAAGCCCCAATGTCCACACAATACTGTAGAGGTGTGTCAATCAACACAACCTCACAACCAGTGTTGGTGTAGTTACTCAAAAAAAGTAACCCTACTTCTCAAAAAGGTAATCCCTTACATTACTCAGTTACCTTTTTTGGAAAGTAACTTAGTTACATTAGAAGTTACACTACTCTTGCATCATTCTAAAACATCATAGGTCTACCTGAAATGCAAGGTCATGTATCGCAACTAGCTTGGTACTACGATGCTGTTTTTCCAGATGCTTTGACAGGTTTGATGTGGAATTCGCGGCAGTGGAGAGATGTTGCTGACCAGGGCAAAGTTTACACTTATCAGGGACATTCTTGTCCCTTCGTGCAAAAAACTCAAAGTAGTGGCCATATATCCAGGCACCTAGGGATGTCTTTAGAGCCATAGCTCTGCTGCTGTCGCTCTGCTCCTCCATCTTGCAACTGTGTCTTATACGTGATTCGGGACACGCTGATGCAGCAAATGCTTGGTTTGAGGCTCCGTGCAGAACAGATTATCAGTCATTTAAGTAACGACATCATATTTTTGAAAGTAATTGTAATGTCATTACAGTGTTTGCCGCAATAACACGTTACACTACTATGTTACAAAAATAGTAATGTCATTACAGTAACTAGTTACTTTGTAACGCGCAACACCCAACACTGTCCACAACATCCAAAGTCTTAAGGGACTCTGGGTGAATCTCATCTCCCCCTACAATCTTTTTAAACATATCAGTTACCTCAGCACCAAAGTTTTCAGAGCCCAACCTACAGTCCCCAGACTCCACTTCCTCATTGGAAGACATGCTGGTGGGATGGAGAAAATCTGTTTCAATGTCCCAAGTTGAGGTCAGCAGCACATCATCTCTACCATGGACAGTGTTGGTGGTGCACTGCTTTCCCCTCCAGAAACGTTTGATGGTGGACCAGAACTTTTGAGGAGCCATGCAGAATTTTTTTCCATGGCCTCACCAAACTCCTCCCATGCCCAAGTTTTTGCCACAACGACGACACGAGCCACAGTATGCTTGGACTGCTGGTTCCTATCAGCTGTCCTACAGACCAGAAAGGCCTGGTAGGACTCTTTCTTTAGGTTGGGGAGTTTAAATCAGGGTGGGAGTTCCTTCCAGTCACACTCCTCCAGGTCTCTCTGTCATTGTCCACATGAGCATTGAAATACCCCAGCAGAAGAAGGGAGTAACCGGCAGCAGTGCTCTCCAACATCTCTTCCAAGTTCGCCAAAAATGGTGGATAATCTGAAGTACCGTTTGGTGCATACGCACAAACAACCGTCAGAACCCATCCTAGGTGGAGAGATACTACCTTCTTGTTCACTGAGGTGAACCCCAATGTACAGGCACCAAGATTGGGGGCATAAGGCTACATTCACACTGCAGGCAAAAGTGCATCAATTCCAAGTTTAAAATCCAAACAATATGCAAACAATACCTGATTTCTTTATGACAGTCTGAACAGCACAAATCCAATTTTTTCAAATCCCATAGGTTACATTCATATGTGATACTAAAGCAGATACATATCTGATATTTTTGAAAGCACCTTCAGTCTGAATGGTCAAATCCACAGACATCACTAATCTGTGCCAGAGGAGGCAAGTGCTCAAACAAACATGGTGGATACTGGAAAGGGAGCCAGACAATAGATAGAAGGTGAAGCTTTGGGCTTGATTAGTGAACATTTTGTCGGTTCTGACTGTGCAGGAATTGCCAAACTGCTGTACAAACACTGACATCTAGTCGCCATTTTTACTTCTATTAGCAGAGAGTGTTGTGCGTGACGTTCTGTCTTCTTCTGCGCATGCGGGTCACACTGGAATGAGTTTGCAGTCAAATTTCAGTTAAAGTGTTGAACAACCACACAGAAAACGGTATTTAATCAAAATATCGGAATTGAGCATTAAGACCTGTAGTGTGAACGTAGCCTAAGAGTGTACACTCCTGCATGGTGCCTCTCAGTGGAGTCATCTCCAGAGAGGAACAGTTTCCAACCCCACTTAAGGAGTTCCAGAGCCATTCGAGGTGAGTCCGACTATATTCAGCCAGAATCTCTGAAACACGCACACCAGCTCAGGTTCCTTTCCACCCCAAGAGGTGACAATCCACGTCCAGAGAGCCAGCTTCTTTAACAGAGGATCAGACCGCCAAGGTCCTGCCTTCTGCCACTGCCCATCTCACATAGCATCCGACTCCTTATGCCCCTCCCACAGGTGGTGAGCCCATAGGAAAGAGGAGCCACGTTTATAGGCAAAAGCCGGACCCACCAGGTGCTGGCCAGCATGGCCCACCTCCATCACTGGCTCAAGTCTTTTCAAGCCACAGGGGTCAAGTCTAAGTCCAAGTCAGATTATCAAGGTGGTTCTAAAGCCAATCAATTTGTGACTCGAGTCGGACTCAATTTTAAGTCCCATCACACAAGTTCACACCTCAGGAAAATGGGGGTTGTGATTGATAAGGACAGCTTTCCGATAAGTTCCAAGTACAAGACATACAGAAAGAAATATTATCAAAGACTCATTCCTTACTTTTATTTAATACTCAAGAGTATATCTGGGTAAGAAAAACTCAGAGTTCAGGGCTTGTGCGCATGCTGTTATATATTTACATTCTCCCTGTGCACAGAATTGGAAATTGCCTATATAAAAGTGTTCTCACTTGAGTCTGGTTATTTAACACTTTTTTCCACCTCACCAATTTTCACAAAATTCAATGTGTTGTGGGATTGGAAGTAAAAAAAAAAAAGTAAAAATCATGTCATTGTTCTGTTTCGTTCTGTCACTTCATTTCTTGTTAGGCTATTTTTATCCAGTTTCTCTTTCATTTATTTTCCTCAATGTATTTCCTGGACATTATCATAATCAGATTATGCAACAGGAAGAAAATATTCATTAACTATAACTATTTTTGACACATATTAGCAGGGGTAACACGCTGCAAGTGGAAGAGTACTCCAATAAATACCAATAAATTTGCTTAGCATATAACATCTCTGCGTCAGCAAGACATCCTCTAATAGCTAACTAACCTTTTAAAATACTGCTTAATTGGAATAATATTAATTTTAAGTTCTTGACAAAAAAATCGACATCTTACCTACAGTGAGGATAACAGAGCAACACCTTTCTATTGATTCAGTGATATAGCAACAGTGGTATCTTCCATTGTCTCTGAGATCCACAGAAGAGATTTTCAGCGAGAGATTTGCTTTAGTCAGTCCTTCAGGGAAGAGTGATATCCGTCCTTTAAATCTCTCTTTTTCCTCTGCAGGATTATGTTTTCCTTTCTCATGAAGGTATATAGTATTGTTTTTCTGTCTCCACTTAACTGTTTTGCCCGAGGCATCCACGGTTGGCTCAAGGCGGCATGGCAGGATGACATCCTCACCTGATATCACTTCAATGTGCTTGGAGGGGCAGACTAAATTTGGTTCTGTAGAAACAAATATTTAATTCAGTAATAACCTTACATTCTTTTGTGTGTTCATTTTTCACAATTTTTGGAAACCACAATATATTTCTTATTTTACAGAGAGGCCTTCTAAGACCATTGTTTAAAATTCCTTTCTGATTCCCACATTTTCAAGTGTTCATTGCTTTGTCTTATTGACGTTTTTCTGTTTGATTTTTACAATGTTTCTGTGAACGACTCAGTTGTCTCTGAGAAATGTCTCTAAGATAATTTCTCGGACACAACATTCAAAACATTTGTCGACTTCAATGTCAGCAATGCTTTGTTGATTATGACTAGCTGATGCCCAGTAAATTTTACTGTGAAAATTGCTTTGATATCTTTGATCATCAACCTCTGATAGTTTTTTTTTTTTTTTTTACCAATTTCAGAGTACAAAACAAAATTCTGACAAAAAGAAGGATCTTTTGTTGACAAAGACATTAATTAACCACATTCGTGATCATCATCTCTGTCTATGAATGCTGTTTGGAAAAATAGTAATGAATTGGTGAACTTTCGTTAGGTTATTAAAGAGCTGATTTTTTTTCCTGACCTGGCTGTATATTTGTTATATTTGCCATTTTTCGCTCGTGATCTAATCAGACACTCCATTTCCACCTTTGGGTCTTGTTCCAGTTGATGAGGTTATGTCATGTTTTAAGTTTGTAAAGGACCCAGGCACACAGCTCTTTTTGAAATAAGTGAATGCATGTAATAATGAAAAGAAAACAAATGACAAGGGAAATGCAGAGAAAAACAAACATGAGCAGAGTAACAAGACAACATGAGTGGGCAACAAAGAAAGACGAAGAAAGACAGAAAATGTGCTTAAATACCGGGAGCTTGATTACTGGACAAAGAAGAGATGGCTGACTGGAACCAGTTGCAAGTGTGAAAGAAGAGCATGGAGCAAAACAAGCGAAACAAGCAGGCTTATGGAAAGAGATTACTAAACATGAAGGAAGCTGAGGAGGACATCAACAATAACCAAAGTGAGGAGGCCTAATGCTAATACGTTGCTGTAGATTCTCAGTCATCCAGGACAAGATATTCTTGAGCGTTTAAATGAATTTGAGTTTTGATTAGCATTAGGCTCTTGAAAGTTTAAATGAAGGCAACTGGATTTTCTTGTTTTCTTAAATACGTTTCATCTCTCATCCAAGAGGCTTCTTCGGTCATGAAAACTGGATTGGGAGTATCCGATTTATAAGTCTAAGGTTAAGGCTTGCTAATGGGGCTATCGTTTCTATCCCTAACGAGGCTATCAGGGTTGCGTCAGCTTCTAAGCACTAAGCAGTCGTGGGGATGTAAGAGTCGTTAACGGTGAAACAACCCCAGTTATGTAACTATGTAGCTGTTTTGGTCACATGCCTCAATGTGTGAGTTTTGGTGAAACGAGAGACGAAACGTATTCAAGACAACCAGAAAAGTCCAGTTGCCTTCATTTAAACTTTCAAGAGCCTAATACTAATCAAAACTCAAATGTGCAAAGAATAAAATGTCAAAACACAGACTAAATACAAAGGAACGGGCTAAAACATTTAACTCTAAAGGAGATTATTTTTGCTTTGTTACTTTTTTAAATGAAAGAGAAATTAAATTAACCTTTGTTTTGGTCATTTAAGAGATTCCAACTCATCTGCTAATAGTTTTAATACATTAAAACAAACAATAACAGTTTGAAAGGCCGTAAAGCAGACTGAAGCATACTAAACTAACAGTAAGGCTGGGCTAAGGTTTTGTTCAAGCCAGGTCACAGAAATGAGCCAGCCCAGGTGAACGGAGAACAGAGCTGAAAGGTAGAACCCACGGCATGCATACTCACATAATACACTGAAACCCTGGTGATTACTAGGTGTATATTTTAATATGTGGCATAGCAGAGCATAAAGATAAGATTAGTATCAGAGACTTTGACCATTGCTCTAATTTTTATGCCAGATTTTAGGCCGTTGCTCAGCCACACAAATAATTGAAAGGCAATAGGAATGAGAATGTAACCACCAACCTGTAAACATCAAAACATGAATTAAATCAACCCAGTCGATCAAATCAAAGTTGATCTAATTGTAATTTGAAAATATTTATATTATATTATATCTGTGATGCTGTTTGATTTCCAAATGCTGAGAAAAACTTACCAACAGTGAGCTTAATGTAGCACATTTTGTTCAGGGATTCGATGTGGAGAGAGCACTGGTATCTTCCATCATCATGGATGCTGACTGAGGACAGCATGAGAGAGAGATTTCCTTCAGTCAGCCCTTCAGAGAACAGAGATGTCCTCCCTTTGAACCTCTCACATTGCTCTGAAGGAAGGTCTTCCCCCGCTTTATGGAGGAGAACAACATCTTTCCCTTGTTTCCACTGCACTGTTTCTGCTGAAGCGTCCATTGGTGGCTCCAGGTGGCATGGCAACATGACATCCTTACTTTTTACTGCCTCTATGGGTTCGGAGGGGCAAACTAAATCTGAAGCTGTGAAAAAAAAATCAGATTTTAGCAAATGAAGCTGTGTCTATTCATCTACCAAAAGACGGAAACACACACATATGACAATCACTTGTTAGGCTTTTTTATGTAAGTTGTGATTGTCAGTTATATTTCTTTATTTTCCTGCCGTGCCTTGTTAGAGAATGGTGCAACATTAACACGCTTTAACTTTTGGTTAGCTAAGAATATAACTTTCTGATTTGAAGGGCCTGTATTCTCAGTTTAAGAGCGGGATTTCTTAATCTCTTCATATGCATTTTGTTTTACCTGATGTACATACTGTGCTTATAAAAGCTATTCACCCCTGTGGATGTTTCAATCTTTTTTGTTGCTTTACAAATCAATCCTGAAAACAATGTTTTTTAGAACAAAAGGTACAAAATAACTTTTAATGTCAAAGTGAAATTAGATTTTTTTTTTTTCTACAAATGAATGATTAATTAAGAATAAATTAAGTGATTTCATAAATAATCCCATTTAATGAGACTGACCTCATTCAACAGAGGTCCACCCAGTTGGTACTAGTAGTCTAACAATGAGGGGACCGGAAATCACCTGAGTGCAATGAGGGTGTCTCCAGTGATTGTAAAAAGACACCTGTTTCTGGAAGGTCCATTCACTGGTTTTTCTGTATTTCTGAGTATCATTACAACATGAAGACGAAAAAAATACTTCAAGCAAATCAGAGAAAAGGTAGCTGAAAACTATAAGTCAGGGGATGGATACAAAAACATTTCTGAGTTCAGTGATATCCATCATAAAGAAATGAAAGGAACACGGCACCAGGGACAGCGGTACATCTGTCTTTTTAATAGTCTTATAGCCTGTGCAAAGAAGCTGATGTGCATCCTGGTGGTTCAGCATCTGACGCTCCTTGACCTCCTCCCAGATGGAGGATGAGAGGGGTGGTAGGGATCTTCTACGATGTGGGCAGCTCTGCGTAAGCAGCACTGCTCATACATTTCTTCCAGTCCTGGGAGAGAGGCCCCTACTATTTTGCTGGCAGTTTTAACAATCCTGCTGTGGTTTCTCATGGATTCTGAATTTTCCAAACCAGGATGTGAAGCTATGCGTCATGATGTTCTCAATCGTGCCCTTATAGAACATGACGGGGTGAGATGTTGGAAGACCAGCATTCCTGAGTCTCCTGAGGGGGTGGAGGCGTTTGTGGGCCTTTTTGATGGCTGCTGTTGAGTTGACGGAGGGGGTCAGGTCGTCAGCTAGATGAACACCCTGGTATTTCACACTGCGCACCCTCTCCACTGCAGCAGCATTTAATATGATATCATCGTGCTCATCGTGAATCACCATTTCCTTAATTTTGTCTGGGTTTATCTGCACCACCCTTTGAGCCATTCCACTGCCCTTCTGTAAGCAGTGATGTGCGGTCAGAGGAGGCAGCTGAGGCAGTGCCTCACCTGTCATGATGACAAGTAAAATCAGCACAAAAAATTATGATAGAAAATCTGTTCTATATATTTGTTTTATATAATATTTCAATATTTGTATGGTCAAAATCCCTGACTTTATATTACATAATAATAAATGTAGCCTATGCGGTCACTGCGGGGTGAGGCGGGGTTAAGTGCAAGGTGAGGCACTGTGTTGTGGTGCTGTGTTGTGCCTTAGGCGCTGTGTCACACACAGTGAATGAAGCAAGCAGTTCTGTCTCTCTTTATATCGCCAGTGTACACGTTTGATCACACAATGTACAACGCACGTTGACAATCTACACTCTCTCTAATATATTTAACAAACGTGTGTGACATATTTAGTCTTTCTGATTGGCCTTAAATGCGCAGTCAAAATGTGGAGGGTGAGAGAGAAAACACTGGGTCCCACTGATAGGGGGCAGTGCTGAGCCCAGTAGGCACAATGGGACACAGACGCTCTTATTCTACTCATTGAAAAGACTGTAAACGGTCGGAAAATACAAAAAAATACGAATTGGAATGGAAGCAATCTAGAACAACACTCCTCCTCATGGATAATCTCCTGTGAAGCATGCAGATTTTTAATAATGAAGGCAAACAAAGGCGCTTGCACTTCATACACAAAGGTAAGATCATAGATTTTCAATTTTCTTTAAACAAAAGATAAGCCAAAATGAATACATTTTTTACAGAGTATTACATTTATAATAATAATAACAATAATAATAAATATTATAATTATAATTATAATAATAATAATTATTATTATTGCTCTCATATTGTTAAATAGAATGGAATTGATTAGAGCATAATTACAAGCTATTAAAACAACAAGATATCCAATTTAAGGTCAAAACTGAAATAGAAGCTTTTAATTTGAGTTTAATATCTCTGATTCCAGAGGAGTCAGTCCGTGCCTCATGACGTCATGAACGTCACTGCGTGTCACTGAAGCAGACTCATTCATTATTGTCAGGGATGAGTCCTGTTGTGTCATCAGACTTTATGATGTGGTTGGGCCTGGATCTGGCGGTGCAGTCATGTGTGACCAGGCTGAACAGCAGGAGGCTCAAGACACACCCCTGGGGTGTGCCTGTGCTCACTGAAAGGGGTTTTGTTGTGTGGCTACCCACCTTGACTGTCTGCTGTCGCTCGGTCAGAAAGCTGAGGACCCAGTGGCAGGTTGCCGGCTCCACTCCCATCAGGCACAGCTTTTCCCCAACCTGCTGTGGAATGATTGGATTAAAAGTTGAGCTTGGCCAAGGTGACGCCAACATGTTTTATTCACCATCAGGAAACTGCTCTTCATTATCTTGGTGGAAGTCATTTTGATTGGAATGACAACCAATGAAACTAATGTCTAATCTTTGGGGAAGAAATATGTCTAATTTGAGCTGTTTTCTGTAAATACTTCATATAAGTAAGACAAATTCAGGAAATGACCTCCTTCATCTCCTTGTTCTCAGATAAACTAAACAAAAGGGATTTTTCAAAAATTGCTGCAGGTTTTTCAACTTATTTAAGTTTTACCCAAGATGATTTCCACCAGTGTTTTGTAAAGGGAGGACATATATTATAGCAATTAGGATAATCTTAAATTTACTTCAGTCATTTAAGGGAAGCAGAAGTAAATTTTGTGGAAAGTACAATCTCGTGTCAGCTTTTCTTTTCTATAGGCAAAAAACCTGTGGTTTTCATGACTGTCTCGATCATCCTCTTTTTTATTTGTCAGCTCTATATTATTTTTTATAAACTTCATAAAGCTTACGTTTATTTATTTTTTTTAGTCACAACAAATCTTCTAAACAAAAAAGATGAACCGGTTCTTTTCAAATAAAAAGTCTGTGTTTGGAGACTTTCTAGGATACAGAAATGAAATTCTCTTTGACCAAAACATAGGAAGGAGGAAGCATGTGATTTGAGTCATCTTATTTTCTGAGCAGTGGTATTCACAAATAACATAAGCATTTTAAAGTAACTGTATTTATCATATTAGGGTTGAATTTCCAAATTATTTAAAAAGTAATTTTTTACTTATTACATTTGCTGAAGAGGAAAAAACACAGATCTGAACTGTATCACTGAGGTTTAAATTATTTCACAGAAAATATTTTGAGCAAAGAGCCACTAAGTGAAGGAAAACTAGTAAAGAAAAAAAATAGAGACCAACCTGTGATGTTCTCTGTGAGCGTAAAACGTGAGCAAACAAGCAGCAAAACTACAGGCAACAACTTCATTGTAAATTCTTTTTTATAATAGATTAAGCTAGGACCGGATAATTCTCACTGCTGGAACAGATTTTACATTCACCCTTTACACCCTTTATAGTCTGACTGCACCAGTGGGGCGGGTCAATGTATATGTTGGCAATTGGATTCTCTCATCTGCAACAACAGTTATAAGATTTTTGTTGGAGTATACAACATTTTGGAATACAAGTTGTTTTTTTCGTCTTTTAGGATCCAAACAGGAAATGGACACAGTGCCGTGCAAAAGTTTGAGGCTGGTGTGAAAAAAATGCTGAAAACAAAGAATGCTTTCAAAAATGAAAGTATTATTCGTTTATTTTCAAAAATCAACAAAAAAGCAGTGAAGGAACAGAAGAGAAATCTAAATCAAATCAATATTTGGTGTGACCACCCTTTGCCTTCAAAACCCCATCAATTCTTCTAAGTACACTTACACACAGTCTCACTAGCAAGGACCACGCTACAGGTCAGAATTTACCAGTTTATTGAAGGCATGGAGGAACGAATGCCGTTGGAGAAACGGAGGAAGACTCAGTGTGGGGGTCCAGTCTTCAGGAATTCCTCTTTCCGAGCCTGCTCAGAACCCCCCCAGACGGAACCTGAAAGAGAGAGATGTTAGAAGACGAGGTACAGGAGTGAACGCGAGCAAAATGGGGAGGCTGCGCCTGATGATGGATGCTGCGAAGAAGGGGAGGGGTCAAAGGGGCAGGGCAGCAAGAACCAAAGGGGCGGGTCGGCAGGACCCGAGGGGTACGGAGTGGCCTAATGGGATAAGGTTTCGAAGGGAAAGGGTCGGAGGGACCCGAAGGGGTAGGGAGTGGCCAAATGGGGTGAGGTTAGGCTGGGGAGCGGGTTGGGAAGGGAGGGGTGAAAAACGAATGAGACAGACGAGGAACGAGAGGCAGGCAGAGTTTATATATGGATCGCTGAGTGATTAGAGACGTGAAAGATGAACGGGGTGGCGGGTGAGTCGAGTTAGAACTGATTATGAAGTACGAAGCGGGTTTGAGGTGTGGTCTTGCTCCTGAACCTGAGTTAACCTGTTAACTCAATTTTTGAAGGAACTCGGCTGGTAGGTTGTTCCAAACATCTTCGAGAACTAACCACAGTTCCTCTGTGGATGTAGTCTTCCTCACATCCTTCTGTCGCTTCATGTAATCCCAGAAACAATCCATGATGTTGAGATCAAGGCTCTGTGGGGGTCACACCATCACGTCCAGGACTTCTCGTTCTTCTTCACTGAAGATGATTCTCAATGACTTTGGATGTATGTTTGGGGTCGTTCTCCTGCTACAGAATAAATTTGGGGCCATACACCTCCCAGATGGTACTGGATGCTGGATAAGTATCTGCTTGTATTTCTCAGCATTGAGAACACTATTAATCCTGACCAAATCTCCAACTCCATTTGTAGAAATTCAGCCCCAAATGTTCAAGGAACCTTGACCATGCTTCACTGTTGCCTCCAGACACTCATTATTGTAAAGATTATATGGATACAAAGTATATGTCATAATTTTAGGCAAACGGGAGACAAAGGTTAAAGTTTAACAACTTTATTTTCAACAGTAATGAGTATTGCATTGATCTTGGTCCAGGAGATTCTTGGAACATGGGATGGAACACTGCAAGGAAAAAGGCAAGATGGTGAACAATATGGATGGATAATGTGAATATTACAAGAGAGGTGAGTGGAAAGGGGTTACAAGAGGCTGAGGGAGAATTAATGCCAGGGAGTAGTGAGCAGTGTTGGCTTGTATGATGGTTTGGAGCAGGTAGAGCTCAAAGAGCAATGAGAGTGTGAAGAGCATTGGAGGGCAGACAGGTTAGGTTCAGAGGATGAAGGTAGTGAGGAGCTTTGAAGTTGTCAATTGTGGAGGTTTTAGTCCAGAGGAGTTTTGCACAGAAGAACTGATCCAGGAAGCAACATGGAGAAATATTTCCGGGAAGTAGCTAGGAAGGTAACCTGCAGGAGAACACATGGGAGTATCAAAGGAGTATATCTGGTAAACTCGGAGAGCTAGAGGTACCACAAAGGTTAATAATGATAAATAACATTAGTCTAAGTACACAGTCTTGGGTCACTACTAAATCCGTCACCCATACTGCAGAATACAGCCAGTAGTTCTACCAATCTGTATTAGCTCCACTCAACATATCATACTGCTGCCGGGATCAGGGTTAGTTTCTAGATAGATAGATAGATAGATAGATAGATAGATAGATAGATAGATAGATAGATAGATAGATAGATAGATAGATAGATAGATAGATAGATAGATAGATAGATAGATAGATAGATAGATAGATAGATAGATAGATAGATAGATAGATAGATAGATAGATAGATAGATAGATAGATAGATAGATAGATAGATAGATAGATAGATAGATAGATAGATAGATAGATAGATAGATAGATAGATAGATAACTTTACAAGAAAGCTACAAATTTATCTTTGACACAGCTTCATTAAAATAGAATGAAATAAAATAAAGTAAAATGTATAAAAACATTCTTAAAAGGGAACACCTTTAAAAACACATCCAGTACAAACAGTGTAGCCTATTTCATACTGTTTAAAAAGCTATTGCAGATGGAATGAATGATTTCTTGTAAATGTTTTTGCGTACCAGCGGGGTTCTGCATCGCTTTCCTGATGGCAGCAGAATAAAGAAGTGGTGCAGGGGGTGAGACATGTCCTCGGTGAGGAGAGTGGCTTTTTACTCACCACTGAGCGCCTGTATAGGTCAGTCAGAGGAAGTTTGGGTTTTCCGATTATTTTGCTGGCATGGTTTATCATACTGGAGAGTTTTGTCTTGGTTCTGATGGTGGGGAAGTTGAACCAGGTTGAAATGTTATAGGTGAGGATGGGTTCGATGAGAGATCTGTAAACAAGCATTAAAATGTCTTTGCTTATGTTGAAGGCTCAGAGTTTCCTGAGCAGGTGGAGGCGCTGTCATGCTTTTTTGTAGATGTAGCAGGATCTCTTGTTTTTTTACTCTCAATTCACAGCACAGCTCCTTGGTTTTAGCAATGTTCAGCTACAGTGAATTATCAGCAAACATTTGGACCAGCCTGTGGACTCCCTCTTGATATTGTGTCAGGGATGTAGAGTCAGTAATATGGGCCAACAGGGCCATGTCATCTGCATATTTGAGCAGTGAAAATCCCTCTCTACTGCAGGTGATGTTGGTAGTATAAGCGGAGAACAGGATTGGGGAGAGCACACAGCCCTGGGGGAGCCCAGTCTTTAAAAACAATGAGCTGGATTTAGAACCATTTAAACGGACGCGCTGTGGTCTGTCCTCTAAAACGTCCTTTATCCTGCACACAACTTTTTCCAAACACTTGGACAGGACCGATGTCAGGGCCACCGGCCTGTAGTCTGTCAGTTCCTTGGGTCGTGTGTTTTTTAGCGATTGGAATGATTTTGGTTCCCTTCAGTCCTTCCCATCCCTGGCATCCTCCACAAAACATACAGTAGTAGAGTTTGGTTCACCTTACAACACGTTGAACAATATGGCTCAGGAGTGATAAGCCTTGACACTAAACTCAGATTTGTACTATACTGGCTCTTAAAGCATTTAATCATTTACACACACATCTGACTGAACTGTGATATGTACAGTAAAGGAAGGCAAGACAAGAAACCTGACTGATTCTAGTGATCTGAGCTAAATAAAGAATGTGTTGAACACATTACTATAGTCCGAGAATTCAAAGGAACTCAAACATTGTTGGTTAGCTTCTCAATCCTATTAGTACAGTCATATTGTTCATGATTTGCTTTTGAAAGTAAACCTGTTTCTCACCAAAGCTCTTGTGAGAAGTGTGACTGTGGTTTTCTTTGCAGAGAAAACCACGTTGATGCTAGTATTGTTGACCTGGAAGGTGTTGCACATAAAAAGCATTTTATTAATGAATTTAGCTTAATTAAAGAACAAAAAACCTAAAACATTATAAACAATAATCAATTGTTCATTTCTGAAACTGTTAAACCTGTGATGAGATTGCAGAAATCTTTACCGAAACATATTTCTTCAATGGCTTTAAGGACTTCCTGTGTTATGTAAAGGTGTTGAAAGTGCTGAGTTAGGGGAAGATTATAACATTGGCTTTCGGTATGGCGTTCACATCACTGTGTTTCGTGCTCTGTAAGTGAAATTTCCTTTACATTATTTAATATTTGACTATTTAGCAAGTTTTACCAGCATTCTGATCTTTGATTGGTTTCATGGCTTCTTCAATTTGTTTATAAATCAGACCAGAATGATCAGAAATCAAAGAAGAAGAAACCAGCTAAAGTTGTATTATGTTTTTATCATTTTAGGTGTATAGGAACTCTTATAAGACAAAACTCTTGCAGTCGTACTGTATATTACCACATTCTCTGATGTAGAAAGATTGAGCAGCTTTCTCTAGTTTGAAAGGTAAAGGCTAAATATCTCTGAATCCTTCCCACAGAAAATGGCTTTAAAATGCATCTTGACAATTTTCTAACTCAGAATCTTGCAGTCGAAATTATTTGAGATTTTGCTGGTGAGAAATGTAGTAAGTTATTCCACTAAGGAGCTGCATATCGGTCAGCATGTTTAAACAAACGGCTCACTTATTTGGTTTTATAGCCCAACAATAGGTGTCTGCACTGTTAAAAAATATTCAGTAAGTACCATCCTACACTATCGAGAGATAAAAGGATAAAAAAGTAAAGTGGTACCTATTTACTCCCTTAGAGCATGGTAAATACTTTGTGTATGCAGTTAATATGATCTCAATATATTATAAAATGATGAGTCTATATCTAGATTTTTAGAAAATTACCGGTGAAGAGTTTTATAACTTCTTGTCTTCTTTTCCTTTGGCTTTTTACTTCGCCACAGCAAATCATCTGTCTTCATTTAGTCATATCCTCTGCATCTTCCACCCTCACATCAATGAACTTCATCTCCTGTTTCACCACATTCATAGATCTCCTTTTCGGTCTTCCTCTCTGCCTCCTGCTTGGTGGCTTCAATCTCAGCATCCTTCTACCAATATAATCGTCATCTCTCCTCTGAGCATGTCCAAATCATCTCAGTCAGCCCTCTCTGACGTTATCTCCTAAACATCTAACATGAGCTGTCCCTCTGATGAAACACAGTCCCCTGCCAAAGCATGCCACCAGACCAGGCAATCTCCCCACCTCCACAGTGAGTGGAAGAACACCAACACTGGCCTGCATCCATACAGAGACCACCATCCTCAGCCCCCTTCAAACAACACCCCCCCCACACAACACGACGAAAGCCCCAAGCACAACGGTGCCCGAGAGTAGGGCAAGACAACGAGCAATCCTATAGTAGATCCACTGTTTCCTTCTCATTACACTTGTTGTTTCTTTCTTTGCGCGGCTTGCAAATCGAAGGATGGCAGAGTGCGCAAGCCCAATATGTCGGCAGTGGCATCGCCGTTGTCAAAAGTTCCCTCCCTACATTCACACAACAACGTTAATCAAGAAAATTCCACCCTGGAACCCGTTTCCGAGACTTTGCGAAGTCGCCCCCCCAAAACCTGTGCATTGTGTTATTGTCAGTCCTTACAGCTGGAGGTCTGTGTTTGATCCAGTAGTACATGAGAGAGTAATTTGGTGCAAAGAACTTCATTAAAGCTACATTGTGAAAGAACTTCTCCCATCTAGCGCTGAAACAACCAACTGAATATTACGTTCTAGCCCCGCCTCCCAACCCCCTATTCCGAGCGCGTTTTAACTCTTACGGTGGCCGTTTCATGCCAAGGTTAACATGGCTTCCAGTACTACGACTTCGTCCAGTGTTCCTTCCAGTGATGAGGTTACTTTAGAAAACTACATTGCATTTAGTTATATAGCCAGACGTCTGCCGCATCGCCAGTAGACAATCTACCCCTGGCATTCGTCACGGTGCAACTGAGTGTAGCCAAAGCGCAAAAGGCAGAGCTAGAATTACCAGGAATGTCCCTCGTTGGCAAATGTATTTTAAAGATGGAGGCTCAACATGGATTCAGCCATTCGGGCGACTTGCTCGTATTTATTCTGAATAGCAGATTCTACACTTACGAGAATACTTTCATTAGTAGGTGGAAGTAATTAGACAAGAATGAGCACATATTTTTGAAAGAACAAAGGGGTTTTTGCTAAGAATTAACTCAAAAAAAAATACACAATTTAGCTTGAATACGTTTTGTACAGACCATAGACCTATTATAACTTGTTTATAAAGAGGCATAATATGGTCCCCAGTGGTAACCACAACATAAAAAAACGGTTTCCCTTTTGTCATTGTTGGGATCATTCCATTTTGACCCATCTATAATACTATAAAAAAACATATTCAGCTAATTCCTCTCCTGTAATCCCCTCCCTGTAGCCACACTAACCGTCACCCCAGACCGATCCCAGTTCTTCCAGTATGACCGCATCACTCTGACCTGTGTGGCAAACTCCAGTGGCTGGACGGTGAAGAGAACAGTTCCCGGTAACACTGATCAGGATTGTCAGCTCGGCTGGGCACTCCCCGGAGATTCCTCCTGCATCATTGAGGATGCTTACCCAGCCGACTCTGGAGAGTACTGGTGTGAATCTCTGTGAGGAGAATGCAGTGACAAAGTCAACATCACCGTAACTGGTAACACCAACTGGGCATGATGCTTCTTGCATTTATATGATGACTGTTTATTCCTGTCTACACTTCCTTGTAATGTTAAACTTTAAATGTACATTTTAGCTAATAGTGTGATCCTGGAGAGCCCACTGCATCCTGTTGAGGAGGGAGAAAATGTGACTCTTCGTTGTTCCTACAAGAATAAAGACGACGATGAATCCACATCAGATTTTTCAGCTGGTTTCTACAAAGATGATGTTTTCATGGGGACAGGGAACCCAGGGGAGATCACTCTTAAAGCCAAGGAAGGTTTCTACAAGTGTCGCCATCCTTCTAAAGGAGAATCACCACAGAGCTGGTTGACAGTGAGAGGTGAGGATCTGGTCCTATGTATCTGACTCAGGCTGTGGTAACTAGTAAATCAGAACTTGGTGACCTTTAGTTTAAAAGTTGAAACAATTAGTCGAAACCAAATGTTTACATACACCCTTTTCCCTCACGATCTGAAGTTAAATCAAACCAAACTTCTCTTGTTTTAGGTCAGTTAATTAGCATTTCTATTTGCTAAATGTTACAATAATGAGAGAAAGAATCTGTCAGATATTTATTTCTTAATGGATTCAAAATCAGAGGTTTACATACAGAATATTTACTATGGGAAATCCCAGATGACGATGTCATGGCCATGGAAACTTCTGATAGGTTAACTGACACATTTGAGTTTATTGGAGGCACGCCTATGGATGGTAAATGGTCATTTGCCTGGATTTGTATAGTGCTTTTACAAGTCTGAGGACTTCAAAGCACTTTACATTGAATTCATGGTGATGGTGGTAAGCAGTGTTCGCGAAAAAAACACGTCTGACATTATTGACATTACCGACGTAATAAAATTGTTAAAAGATCAAATTGTCTGGCGATAAACCTAAAATCGTTAGACATTTTGATCGACGTACTTCTCTTCTAACCTTGCAAATATATTCCCATTAAAAAAATTGATAAGAAATACTTGTTGGCTGCATCTGTGCTTCTCCATCAATCTGTGTTCCCCTCAGCTTAGCACCACGGAGCGGGCTCATCTCAGGCTCGCTTCGGGCCTTTAACTTGTGGTTTGCTTTTCCCCTTAGCAGCACCACTCTGAAACATCGTCGTTAGTGTTTTATTATACATGTGGCAGGATTGCTTGTTCTGCCATGCAGATAGAGCTTGGCTCCCACATCCGTGCCATAATTTGCTCTACTGTGCCCAATGCAGTGAAAAAGAGACAGAGCAGCTTCATGGACTTGAGCTCACGGAGAGATTTTCAAGCGGCAGAACAAACAAAACAAAAGTGAGAAAATCAGAAAGAAGCAGAGACTCATGAGAGTTTGAATTAATAACAATATTTTTATTGTTACCCTAAAGTGAGTTTAATTCAGTGCATCATATTGAAAATGATTATAAGTATTGATGCTTAAATAATTATGTTTATATAAGTATAAAAGTACTTAATTAAGACTGCTGAGCAAGGATGTACCTAGGAGATTTTTAAAGACTCACTCCAATGAAAATCGTGTTTTTCGTGTTGTTAACATGTTCCTGTGGTATTTTTCTGATGTCAGATGACATATCTTTAGAAGATTAAGCTCAAAATTGCATTTCTGAGTATTTCTACTTTCAAATCTCTGTGAATCAGTAGCAGACACTAAAAGGCCGTCTAAAACACTTTAAAATAGTTTTAAAAGATGATCGGAGTGGGTCTTTAAAGAGTAATAAATGGGGGCGAGGTATGATCTTGGTGTCACACCAAAATAAAAGCAGGGTTGTAATACAAAGGGGGTGGCCTGCTGTAAACTGAGTGACAGATATCAGACTTACAACATGGGGGTCAATGATTAATGTCAACATAAATGCATTAACACGGATAATTCCAACTAATTATAGCTATTTCTTTTTTTCCATAATTTATCATTCATTAAAATTAGTTACAGAATAATTTTCGAGAATGTAGGCATCTTCATAAATTCAGAACAGAAGGAGCTGCTGCAGAAAACAGAGCTAGATTAAAATCACTGAGTAATCAGCAACTCATTTACTGTAAATGGCACTCTCACATGTGCCAAACAGGAAGACGTGAGAGAGGGAGTTTTCGTGAACAAAGGTGGTAAGGTACATTGTAACCACAGCTGGCCTGGGCAAAATGACAGAAGCAAGGCTGTCGTACGTATAGGTACCACCAAGGCTTCTTACCACCACCAGCAGCCAAGGCAGGTAAAGTGTCCGTGGATGTCTTTTAAGGCAGCACCTGCAACACACTGCTTTCTGGTTCGATACAATGGAAAAGTCAAAGGAAGCAGCAAAGATATCAGGAAGAAAATGATGGAGTTGCACAAGTCTGGTTCCTCCTTTTCCAGTACGTTCACAATTTAGCGCCACATTCATCTGTTCAAACAATTATACGCGAGTATAGATATAATGGAAATGCCCAACCATCATGGAAAGATACGGTTTCTTGTTAGACATGTGCAAATCAACCTAAGAACAAAAGCCAAAGACTTTAGAAAGATGCTGTGAAGACAGTGATATCATCCACAGTGAAACATGTCCTTCACCGTCATACGCTGAAAGGCCAGTCAGCGAGGAGGAACTCATTGCTCCAAAAGGAACATAAAAAAAGCCAGATTACAGTTTGAAAATGTAGACAGGGACAAAGACCTTAATTTCTGCAGAAATTTCCTGTGGTTTGATGAAACTAAATTGGAACTTGTTTGGCCATAATGACCATTGTTACATTTGGAGGAAAAAGAAAAGTGCTTCTAAGCCTGGGAACACCATCCCAGCCTTAAAATATGTAATCAAAAAGTGTACAATGTTTTTTTGGTTATTTAAAACTTCAAGTATGCAGATTCTTTAACCTAAGGGTAGATATTTGCATTTTTATTTCTTCCCAGCTAAAGATCCGCCAACAGATGTTCCTCCCACTCCCCCTCCTGTCAAATTTTGGCCCAGAGTAATATGTGGCACTGTGGTCTTCATCTTCTACACCTTCATCCTCATCTTGTGCATACACACATACAGGAAATGGGCTCGAGGTAAGATCACCTGATGGATCCAGACGATGCTGGGATTAGATATCTCTGAAGAGGCTCTTGGTGAATTTGTTGTTTTTGACAGTTTAGTTTGTTTGATCGATTTGAGAAATAAACTGACATGAAATGTTATGACTTAGCAATTTACACTTTATATTTATTTTATATTGATCTCACCTACAGTTAGGAAGATGGTATGGAGGAATCTAAAACAAAAAGATCTACAAAAGTGAATTGAAACCAAGTGTGGCAGCTCTCCTTAGGTGTCCATAGCGACCATTAGATGCTATCTACTTATTCCTTCCTGGGGAAGCTTTTTTTATCCTTTCATCTCAAATATAAAAAGTATTTTTTTTAGCAGCGACCACTTAAGGTGGAGTTGGTGTGAAAAAGAATGAATATGTGGAAAAGCATATCAGGCCCACTGGTAGACCATTTGTAATTGCCATGTTTTTTTTAAGAGAGTCTAGGAACCTTAATATTGTGCATGCCATGATAAACTCTCTGAAATATCAAGATATTAAAATCTAATGAACTCGGTCAGAAAACTGAATAAGGCCCTTTATCGGATCCTTGGGCAGAATATCGGTGAAAGAAGATGCAGCTTAGTCAACACAGAACTGGCTTCCTAAATAAAAACCCAACCCTGATCCATGCCAATCCTTCCTTAAATCATATAAACATTGAGATTTGTTCAAAACATACTAAACTCTTATAGATATTTAGATTCATGTGTTGAAATAAACTAATTAAATTGAAAGTGATATATTGTTCTCTGCCACCATCTAGTGTGCAAATTGCAAAAGAAGAGAATACATGTTTATGAGCCAAGATTGTATTATATTCTAATATAAAGGAATGCATTGTCAATGATTGCTTATGTGTCTTCCCTGCAGCTCCAGTTGATGTTTACAGAGTAGATGCTGATAAGGCTGGAGAAAAGAGACGATGAGGAAGAAACGGGGAAATCGACGTAAAATTCATCAGTCTACGGTCATTTCTTTTAAATCACTCTATATTCCTCTGTGTTTACGTTGGACCTCACTGCATTCATAACTGGATCCTTTCCCAACATTAAACATCACTTACATACAATGACTACATTCATTTCTGAAATCTTCTTTTTGAGTTTCTTTAAAAATGATTTCCATCCTCCTGAGTAGATGTCTTTGTTATGATTAGTATCTACAAATCAATAAAATCAAAGCTCAAATATGGGGTACCTCTGGGCTTACATTCTTGAGAGTTTAAATGAAGGCAACTGAACTTTTCTTGTTGTTTAAAATACGTTTCGTCTCTCATCCAAGAGGCTTCTTCAGTTCTGAAAACTGGATTGGGAGTATCAGATCTATAAGGTTAAGGTTCACTAATGGGGCTACCAGTATACCTAACAAGGCTATCAGGGTTGCATAAGCTTCTAAGCACTAAGCAGTCTTGGTGATGTAAGTGTCTTTAACGGTGAAACGACCCCGGTTATGTTACTATGTAGCTGTTTTGGTCACATCCCTCAATGTGTGAGTTTTGGTGAAACTTCTTGGGTAGGCAACTCAAAGCTGCTTTGTATGTGTTTGAAAGTGGGAATCTCAAACCACCTCCTCTGTTCAAAGTTGGTTTCATATGTTTTACATAGATTACTTCTTTCACTCCTCTCTCAAAACATCTGTCTTTTCTATCTAAAATGTGTACATTATTGTCCTCAAAAGGGGGACCTTTGTCCTTTAGATGTAGATGGACTCCTGAGTCTTGGCCTGATGAGTTTGCTCCTCTGCATTGAGCCATCTTTTTGGGTAGTTGCTGTCCTGTTTCTCCAATGTACAGCTCTAAACATTCCTCACTGCACTGGACTGCCTATACCAAGCCACTGAGCTTGTGGTAGGGTGTTTTGTCTTGAGGATGAACCAGTCTTTGCCTGAAAGTTTTACCAGATATAAAAGGTACTGCTATGTTTGGAAAATATCCTTCTAAGTTTCAATGAGACTCCAGCCACATGTGGGATAACTATGTTTTTCGGCCGGAAACGTATTCAAGTCAAGAAAAGTCCAGTGGCCTTCATTTAAAGTCTCAAGAACATCATGTCCTGGATGACTGAGAATCTACACCTCAGGGCTTACAGTAATTGTCAGGACGTCTTCATTTCTGATCAAAGCGGGGCAGAGGAAAATACTGTTGCATACGTTCATTTTCAATAGGTTAGATTATATTAATGATATATATTAAGGTCTTTGTAAAAAAAATCCAACAGTGTTGAAAACTCATAAATTCAACTGCTTCTATTATGTTAGTGTTTATACCAGATTAGTCTGTTTTAAATTAAGCTCTTATATATTGAGACATATGAAGCGTCTGTTTAACTTGTTGGTTCATAGGTGAGGTCATTAGGAAAGGAAATAATAGAAAAAAATCGGAATAAGTATTGTCTAAAGTAAATAAATGTCTTTACAATTTATAAATCCCAGTGTGTAAAGTTTTGTAGAAATTGTGATGGTGATTTTGTGCAGATCTAGGGTGGTTTTACCAGTTAGGGTTGACGTTTTTCTAATTGTAGAGAATATTTAACTTTTTTTATTTATTCTACCCTGAAAAAATAACACAACTGTTTATGTGTTAAGCTCTGAAATTTAAGGATTCCCATTTAAAACCGACTTTTTTTTACCACAAAATATAGCGAGCAATAAAAGACAAAATTAAAAACAGACTAATTTTTATATTCAGTGACTCAACGTAAGGAAGATTTTTGACCTAAAACAGAGTTACAAGATGAGTTTATTCACACAGTTTGATCCGGAATCTGATCTTTGTCCAATAAAATAATGAACGATGTTGTGGTTGATGATAATCATGATAATTAGTTTCCATCAACTCATCTCTACATGGATGTGAACAACAACATTTGGTCTGATAGAGCAATAAATGTATATGTAATTTAAACTGCAAGCAGCCATTCTAGGTAAAACATTCAAATCCCTGTTGACAGGGGGCGGAGCTTATGGGATGTCAAAATGTGACCCTATCTGTTCTGGGCTGACCTACAAACAGAAAGTGGTACAGCCGACCTTGTGTGTGAAAGTTAGTACACCTTCTTCTTTTATGACGAAGAAGCCATATTTTGAGGCTTGGCCACGCCCCCTTGCTTTGATGGAGCAAAAACCTTTGAACAACCTTTGATCCTCAATGCCTCAATGTTAGTCTAATGACTAACCTCACTTATTTTGAAGTCCGTACGTAAAAAGCTCTTGGAGGAGTTTGTTCAAACTGATGGGTCTGCAAAAAATGTTGAGTTTTTGTATGTGTTTAGGCTTTGTTACGGAAATATGTCCAGGTAATGTAAATTAATTATTTGGCCTCCACCTCCTGATGAAGCAGCTTCACATCTTTCTCTTGGTCCTGGATTCTCTGATGGATTTGTTGTCGACTCACCTGGAGCTCCTTCTGCTTCTCAGTCCTTTCTGCTGCAGCTGGGACTGTTTCATGGCCTTTATGTTCATCCATAGCGCAGAGATAACAGATACACTGCTGATCAGTACGACAGAAGATCTTCATCACCTCATCGTGACGAGAGCAGATGTTCTCCTGGAGCTTCTTGGAGGGGTTCACCAGCTGGTGTTTCTGTAATGATGGAGCATCATAGTGTGGTTGGATGTGATTCTCACAATAAAAAGGTGGACAAGTTAAGCAGGACTTGACAGCGTCCAGCTGCGTCCCAATGCAGACATCACAGGCCACATCTTCAGGTCTCTGAACCTGGAGCAGCTTGGAGTCCAGTCTTCTTCAGATCCTCCACTAAAGCAGCTAACATGATGTTCTTCTCCAGGACAGGCCTCGGTATGAACTCTTTCCTGCACTGAGGACAGCTGTAGATTTTCCTCAGTCTCCTCTCCTAAACAACATTCGTACACAGGTGTCCATATTCTCCATATGTGCGAGAGCTGTGTGGATGGCAGTGTTTACTGCATCACCAGTGGAGTGATTCCGACGATGCGCAAACTGTAGGGGGTCCAGTGTATCCGGGATGGTCTTTTTAATGTGGGTCATGATTATCCTCTCAAAACACTTCGTCGCAATTGAGGTGAGTGCAATGGGACGGTAGTCGTTTAAGCAGGATATGATGTTTTTCTTAGGGAAGGGCACAATGGTGGTGGTCTTGAAGCAGTTTGCCACAGAAGATAATGAGAGGGACAGATTGTAAATATCTGTGAGTACCTCAGCCAGCTCTGCTGAGCACACCTTCAGTACTCGGCTCTGGATGTTAACAGGGCCTGCTGCCTTCCGGGGATTTGTTCTCCTCAGCTCCCTGCGCACCTCAGCTGATGTCACACTGAGTGAAGCACTTTTTGCTGCCTCTGTTGGTAAAGTCCCTCTGCTGGTATTGAGGATGTCAAAGCGAGCGTAGAACACATTCAGCTCATCAGGTAGTGTGCTTTGACTGGTTGTGACCTCCCTATTCCTCTGCCGATAATCTGTAATGTGTTGCAGGCCCTGCCACATGTGGCGGAGGTCTGCTGTGGTGAAGTATTCCTCCAGTTTTATTCTGTACTGTCTCTTGGCTTCTCAGATGGATCTACGTAGATCGTATCTGGCCTTTCTATAGCCCTCAGCATCACCAGAGGCGTACATAATAAGTACATAATAAGCATGGGCATTGTAAATACTGATTAAAATTTTATGTCGTCTTCTGAAAGAATGCGCTACAATCTGAAGAGGAGGGAACAGAGGTGTGTCTACAGGATTGCAGCGCAGGAGGAGTTATCAGAGCTTGGTTTCCAGGAAGAGCTTTAATGTGTGAGTCTTCCACTCGACTTTCATGTTTACCTCTTCTTGTTTTTTACCGGGTTTCTATGTGGAGAATGTAGAGTGTTGCAACAGAAATCAGACAATGGCTTAGTGATAAAATGTTGAAAACAGAGAAGTGGATAAACTTTTTAGCTTTTTTTGATTGTTTTGGGAATGTTGACTGCTGCTGAAATTGGTTTCATTCACAGACATAAAAAATAAGGTTTGGACTTGGAGAATTTAAACTCATCAGTACTACATTTAGCCAATTAAATGTCAGCTAATTAAATAATACACGCTCACCTCAATGGCTGGAGATTAACATCAGCTCCCTGTGACTCAGTGTGAATCAAGCTTGTGTAGAAGATGGATTGGTGGATGTTTGCCTCATTAGCTGCTATATAGAAATATTATATTCTGTCAGTTTAATAATACTTTATAGCTGAAAAAGAGCAGAAAGAGCTCAATCAGAAGGACAATTCTATTTTCTGGTTACCTGACATGCCTGTATAAAATAATTTCATGAGGATTTTTTTCATCCATAAACACATCTCTGCATCATCTGTCAGGGAGTCTTCAGCCATGTTGGAGCTGTTGGAGCATTTTAGTTTTGGCCTTCAGAGCCAGAAAACAGTTTGGGACAGTTTTGTCTTTAATATCTAGAAGTCAGCAATCTGCCCCAGTGTATTTTTTAGATTTTATTTATAAATCATTGCATCTTGTAAATGTTTACATAGAATTGTAAAGACTAGTGATGCACCGATCCATCGTCCAGAGAGCAAAATCGAACAAGTTTCCGTCGATCGGCTCTGATTATTAACTAAAATTAATGTACTGGTCTCCATAACGAGATGCTAGAAAAACCAAAAATATCAGAAAAATGCTGGAATGTTTGCGTGTATGTATACTGGAAGAAACTTGTTGATTCAACTCCAAAATACTTTAATCCCAGAGGGAAATTAAGTGAAAGAAAAAAGTTTTAAATCTGGTGAATTACTGAAGGCAGAAATGCAACTAATCCTAATAATTCAACACAGAGACATTTTTGTTTCGTTTCTATTAAAAAATAATTTGTATGAACAAAGCATCAGAAATTGTCTTTAATAAGAAGAAAAAACACTAAAGTTCCCTCTGTGCTTTTCTCTGAGTTCAGTTTCAAACCCCTCATTGTTTTTATAGAAATCAAGCTCACAACCTTCTGATTATCAGACAACCAGTCTTTGCTCTGATGGACCTTTATGTTTTCATTTCTTAAAGGGAAACAGTTGAAGCCTCATTTAGTTTCTGGCGTCTCATCTCTCAGACTTATTGAACCAACAAAGTCTCCGTTTTCAGGTTGATTTTAGGACTAGATTCCAAAGTCAGGAGAGGAACCTCCAGAAAGCCATGAAAACAGTTGATCACAACCAGCTATCATCAGAGGAGTGACTCAGAGCAGCAGGAGACAGAGGAAAACTTCAACATGGAAACAAAGAAAGATTTCAAAGTTCACTTTATTGCAATAAATATTCACCAGTAAAAAATTACAACAACTATTCAAATAATTAACATAATTTTATGCACACCTTTTAATCTTGGCAACAAGGTTTTTCTGTAGTGGAATAGATCAACAGGAGTTTTCAAAGAATCCATTCTGCATAATGAATCAGTCACTGAACCATGAAGCTATTGATCTGATAGATCTGGAACCGTTCAGGCAGAAAGTGAGCAAGGAGGAAACAATCCTTTAGGATGTTGTTGGCTCTAGAGAGGACGACTGTCTGTAACGGAGGGGAGAGAACATCCAGGGATGTTTTCATGTCTGTGTGATTCTCACCAGCAGAACATCCAGTGAACCAAACCGTGATGCAGAACGTTCAAATGCTCTCATCGTCATATTCCCCCTCCAGCTGATGAGTCGGACTCACCTGGTGTCATCGATACGCCTCCGACTGATCACAAAGACTCGTTCCTTCTCCAGGGTTTCCATGCTGCTGCAGCTGCTGGGTTGAATCTGAGCCCTGAGGAATCTGCAGCGGAGAAGACTTCATGGAGTTCTCCTCTACATCAACACAGGTCAGCCCTTGAGCAAGCCATCCAGTCTGTAAGGTGGAGGCTTGATTCAAGAGGTTCTTCTGACAGCTGAAACAGGTTTATTTATTTAACCAGTCATGTGATGGAGAAAGAAGCTCCGACATATTTTAATTATTTCTGACTTACTACTTGTTCTTGTTCAGGTAGCAGATGAAAACTGAACTCAGAAAAGCGATGAAGAAAATAATTAGACAACAAAGAAGCAGCCTGGATCGAAGAGCTGAAATAGAAGAAAAAAAAGGTCAGAAAACACAAAAACTAAAACTTGTGTTTTATCAGAAGCTGAAACATCAGAGTTTTGACCCGCTGACTCACCGTTCCTGCTGATCTCGTCCTGTTGGGTCGGACTGATGAAGTTTCTGTGAGAAACCGTCTCTGTTGTCGTCATTTTACCAGACCTTGGCTCTGAAACAGCAACAATAACCCACGTTAAACATGTTCTGTTGTCTCTGCTGCAGGATACTTCACTGGAACCATCAGATCTTTATCTTCCTGTATGGAAACATCGCACGGTTCTTCTACAGAGGTTCCCAAACTTTCTAGCTTATGACATAGACATTAAAAATGTAAAAAGGGTCGTGATCCAGACTCTTGGTTGAGGATACAAACATTTTTACCAGGTTATATAAAAGTGTTACAATGACAACACAATCAGCCTCAACAGCCATTGCATTTGCCAATATTCTGCTTTTGTTTATTTTTCAGTCTTTTATAGCATCTTTCTACAATGCAAATTCTTCAGTTTCCAATTCAAATTCAATTAAATTCATAAATACTTTTAAATTAAGTGTTGGTATAGCTCATATAATTAATTATTTAAGGAGTTGTTGTAAGTGATGATGGCTGTGGGCAAGAAGGATTTCCTGTAGCGGTCTGTGTTGCAGTGAAACTAAAGAAGCCTCCGACTGAAGACGCTCTGTTGTTGTATGAAGAGAATGCTCAGGGTTGTCCATAATTTACTTGATTTTATGAAGAATCCTTCTTTGCATCATCATCTTTAATTAAATTAAAACTTTAATTCTTCCATTTCTGGTAGAAACATTGTTTTTGTGGACAACTGTTCTCTCTGGTTTTGAATGCTGTGCAGCTGGAAGGATTTTTGCTGATACTTTATATTTTTGGACATTTGTTATGATGCATAACCATGGCAACAAGGTGGTTTACAACTGGCAGCAGCTGATTAACATCACAAAAGCTCAAATAAGACCTCAACTACAGCCACAAAACCCTGATGAGTTGAAAAGGAGACGCCATAGATCCAGAGCATCCTCTACATCAGACTGTCATACAACTACAGAGCGTCTTCAGTCAGAGGCTTCTTCAGATCTGCAGACTGCTACAGGAGATCATCCCTACCCACAGCCATCAGCATCTACAACAAATCTTTGAAAGAACTTGCATAATGAGTTACAACAACATTTAATTTCCCTTTGGGATTAATAAAGTAATTTTGAATTGAATTGAATTGAATTCTTCAGATCTGCAGACTGCTACAGGAGATCATCTCTACCCACAGCCATCAGCATCTAAAACAAATCTTTGAAGGAACTTGCATAATGAGTTACAACAACATTTAATTTCCCTTTGGGATTAATAAAGTAATTTTGAATTGAATTGAATCTCCAGATGTTCCACAGTTGTCACCAGAACAGAACCAGAACCTTCTTTATCAGATTGTTTAGCCTTTTTAAGTCCATGGCTCTGATGCTGCTACCCCAACAGATGACGGCTGAAGAGATTACACTCTCCACAACAGACTTGTAGAAGATCTGCAGCATCTTGCTGCAAACCTTGAAGGACCTATGCTTCCTCCAGAAGTCCAGTCTGCCCTGTCCCTTCTTGTAGGCGGCTTCACTGTTCCGTCTCCAGTCCAGTCTGTTGTCCAGGTGAACTCCGAGGTATTTATACTCCTCAACCACCTCCACTTCTTCTCCCATGATGGAAACAGTGTTTGACTTATCCCTGTTTCTTCTGAAATCTACAATCATCTCCTTTGTTTTGTTCAAATTCAAGGTGAGACGATTGTTTCCACACCATGTCACAAAGCGATCCACCAGCTCTCTGTATTCAGCTTCTTGTCCATCTCTGATACACCCGACAATTGCAGTCATCTGAGTATTTCTGCAGATGACAGGTCTCTGATTTGTACTGGAAGTCTGAGGTGTACAGAGTGAAAAGGAATGGTGAGAGTACGGTCCCCTGTGGTGCTCCTGTGCTGCTGACCACCTGGTTTGACACACAATTCTTCAGTCTCACAAATTGTGGTCTGTTGGTCAGGTAGTCATTGATCCAGGCGATTGTTGAGGGCTCCACCTGTGTCTTCAGGAGTTTCTGACAAAGCAAATCAGGCTGAATTGTGTTAAATGCACTGGAGAAATCAAAGAACATGATCCTCACAGTGCTGCCTGCTTTGGAATTTAGGTTAATTTCTAAAGAGGACCTCATGACCCCAGACTTACTAACATACCAAGTGGGGTCCCAACCCAAACTTTGGGAACTACTGTTTCACTGGAACCTACTGAGAGAAACTCACCAGTGACTGTGACGCTGCAGCGTGCAGAGCCGACCCCGTCATCAGTTCTAACATGACACAGATAGAGACCAGAGTCTTCAGTGCTCAGTCTGGACACATGGAGTCTGATCCGTCCGTCTCTGAGGATGGCTTTGTCAATCTGAACTCGTCCTGAAAACTGTTCATCCTGATGTTCTGACACCTCAACACCATCTCGAAGAACACACAGTAATCTCTCTGAGGTTCTAAAATCACAGATGACAAACAGAGAGTTGATGGATCCATCAGGTCTGGTGGTGAAGGTCCACTCCAGAGTGATGTTGTGGTTCTCCTCTGCCTGATAGGAGCTCTGTGTCACATTCACTACAAATGTTGCTGCTGAGGAGACAGAGAGGGAAAGAGAGGAGCAGACACACTGAGAACTGGAACATGGGAGTCTTTCAGCTCCATCTAGAGAGCTTTCTGTCACATGAAGGTCTCTGGCTCTGATTATTGATGGATTCAGACTGAACAAAGACAAGATGGAGACTGACCACAGAGACATGAGTTGAGGTTGACGAGCAGCAGGATCCTGATGATCATCTTCTCTGATAGAGGAGAAGAGTCAGCAACACATCAGCTCCATCATCACTCAGAGACGACAAGGAACATCTACAGTCTTGTCCTCCTTGTCCATGTCGAGGGGTTCGAGTCCTCCAATGATCCTAGGAGCCAAGTTGTCGGTAGGGTCACCCATGGCAAACAGGTCCTATGTGAGGGATCAGAAAAAGCACAGGAGTAGTGATATGTCCTTTGTGTCGAGGCTTTGAAGGTGTGTCGAGTAATCCAGAAGGATTTTTGTGAGGCTTGTGTTGATTATGTACGTCGCGACGTTCGAGGTCTCGCTACCTGGCCGTACCACATGACTGATTCCTGAACCATGTCACTGGTTTGAATCAAAATATAAGAGGCAGCAAAGATGCTGCTGTTTCCCACTTACATTTTCTTGTCTTAGGATTGTATCGCATGTGTGTTTGGAATCTATATGAGCGTCTTTTTTTGTGATGGAACCAAAGAGGAGATAGTTTCCACTTTTTCTTTTGATCGAGACATTGTATCATAAAAACTGATTAAGACAACATTCAGACCATATTCAGAATTTATGTTTTGTCATCATAAACATCATTACTTTATTCAGCTTAAAGGTTCACACTTCACAACATTGTAATCAATGTGCCTGTTTTACTTGGATTGTCCACTTGATGGCGCAGTAGAACAAAATAAAGCACCACGGTGCCTCACCTCATGTCTCAACTAGGCCTGGGGCGGTAACTGGATTACTATGGCAAGCCATTGGGGTCAAAAATCGCCACTCTATTGGCGCGTTTGCAATCCGAGGAGATAGTTTAATTTTTGCCGCCTGTGGGTTATTTTTGATTACTGATGTGTGTAATAGATTTCGACTCAATGAAAGGTGACCTCGAGTCAAAATCTATTACACACATCAATAATCGAAAATAACCCACAAACGGCAAATATTAAACTATCTCCTCGGATTGGTGACACATTAGTAACTTTAAACTAACACAGAACCATGACTCTGTATCCGTAAAGGGGTGACGATTCCAACACTATTAATTCAATCTGCCTCATTGTAATGCTTAAGTCAGCGCTCAGACGTGTGTGAATAAAAAAGAAAAAAGAACATTTAAGGGCTTTATTTAATTACAACAAAAAATGCTATGTTTGTTTGAGTCTGTATCCTGACAGTGCATTTGAATATTGTCGCAGATATAAGCGGCAGACAAGCAGACGGCTTCAACAACAGAACAAGCTCCATGACGGGAGATCAGAAATGGACTGATTTCGTCTGATCTTGTGCTTTACTGATTGGATGATCACTGTTCAATTTTAGTGGCAGTTTAAAAAGAAGGCTGGGTTAATTATAATAAAACAAAACGCATTTTTTTACGCACGTTGTACTGGCACAAAACGCCGTTTTTGACATGTGTAGATGAGTGGAAAAACGCTGTTTTTTTACGCGCGTACAATTAACGCGGCGTTTGAGGACCACGAAAAACGTAGTATTTTACGGCGTTTACCGAAGCATTATAAAACGGCGTTTATTACGGCGTTTTGACGATAAAAGCGGCGTAAAAAGCGGCATTTTGTGTGGAAAAACGGCGTTTTATACGCCGCTTTTATTGCAAACGCGCCAATAGAGTGGTGATTTTTGACCCCAATGGCTTGCCATATGTTTGAGACGTGGTTCCCGGACCTGGCCACAGCGGAGGCGTAGAGGAAATGCTCCAATCACATCTCTGGTGCTCTATTTCTATTATAACTGTGTTTAACATCACGTGAGATGAGTCGTTCATTCTGGTGGGATACTGCTGACTCACTGTCTGATGGATGTCAGAGGAATTTAATCAAGAGTCAGACATCCCCATAGCCTACCTATGATTTACAATGACGTTTAATTTCCCTTTTGGATCAATGACGCATTTCTGAATTGAATAAAATTAAAGGAACGATTATGTGACAACAGGTAAGTTTTAATGTCCAGATGTCACGTTTTTTATTCTATTTATTTATTTTTCTTACCAAATGTACCAATTAAACTGAAATGTAGATTCAGTTTTAGTGAATATTTCAACCATCAGCTGTTAAACTCCAGCTGCTGGAGTTATGAATGGAAGTCGCAATGCATTATGGTCAACGTAGTAACGATGAAGATGCAAACTAAACAGAGTAAACACTTTTTTATTGTGTTTTTGAGTCTGCAGCTGTTTACTTTTATTACAGTGAAAGGAAAATAATAATATTACTTGTTTTCTCAGAAGATTATTTCAGATTTTTCTTCCGTTTTTGTCCAGTGCAATTTTAAAAAGTAAAATATTGTTGCTGGTAACTTTTTTTATTCAAAAGAGTAATTATTTCTAATATAATTTATTTCCAGAGATTATGAAATCATTTTTCTACTTGTGAAAGCCTTTTTGAAGTTTGTTATTTAACTAATCTTTTCTAACCACATTGAGAATGCACACTTTAAATATGTTGTAATCAAAAGTCTTGACCAAGTCCTGAAAGTGTTTCAGTACTGTGCCAGGTGTCCTTTTTTTTGGAAATCAAAATGTGGTCACCATAAATATAAACATCAGAACGAAGTCGGAGAAAAACAAACCCGCAAAGAAATTAATTTAAAAAATAAAACACAAACTGTTAAAAGCCCCGTTTTTAAACAGCTGAGTCACGGTTCGCTAAAGAATCATTCAAAGTTTGAAGGAATGAAAACCTGTTTCCTGGTCGCTTAGCAACCAGTTTACGGTCAGCTGAAGAGAAAAGCAGCGGCGCTTTACCTTTAACAGGCGTCCAGAGTGAAAACAAGCAGAAGGTAAAAATCCAGAATGATGAACGACTGAAGAAAATCTCACAGAGAAGATTTGAAGCTGCCAACATCACAACAGACACGTTGTTACAACTTCTACTCTGCCGCTGCGTCACTGACTGAACTGAGAAAGGAGCGTCTACGTTGACGTTTAATACGTCTTATACGTAACGCCTCGAGGGTGTGGTGAACCAATCAGATTTTAAATAGTTGAAAAAAAATCTTTTTTGTTTCCTTCTGTTACTGTGATCATAATTGTTGTTGTTTAGATACATATTTTTAATACGCTGTATTATATTTTTATTTGGAGTACTGGAGACATTTTATAGGATAAGCTAGTAATGAAGTCAGCTGATTGTTAGTATTTACAGTTTTTATTGAGTGTTTCTAGCAAAAGAATATTTATGAATGTAATAAATAAAATAAATAATGTTTCCTGGTATATAAAGAATCCGATCATCTGTGTTTTAGAGGAACTTTTTAGTTTTTATCTGTTTATTACCAGACTAGATGCTACATCCTGTTATAGAGCAATAACACAGATATAATATTAAAGCAATTCAAGGTTCTGCTTCTTAGTTTTACAATCCCACCCTTTAACTAGGACCTCTGCTCAAGGATTTATTATTGTTTTCATGTGAATAATTAGTGTTAATTGGAACCATTGTGATTCATTCATTTTATTCATATAATCGTACACATGTAAATGTAAAAGCTGTACAATGTGCTGCTTTCCATCAGGGACAGAGTCATATAATAAACTGAGTTTTGACACATGAAGTAATTCATTCAAAGATACATGAGTTGATCTCCTGCATATGGACATAAATAAAGAGTGCATCTTCTCATCCAACTTGTTCTGTTTCTTGGAAAGTTTCACAAAGTAAGAAGGACGAACTCTAAACTGAAGTCTGCATAAACTGTTGGAATATAGCACAACAACTGAAGGATTTGGAAACAAGAAAGCCAAAAAGAAGAACTATATCCTCGACAAACTCCATATAAACACATGAGTCATAAGTAATATTGCTCTTCTACACAAAGATGTAGGTTTATTTATTGTTATTTTCTTGTCTAATGTATTTTTCTTCTATTCCCTTGAGCTGAGTGATTATATCTACATGTGTAGTGATTTACCCGTATTTAAATCTTGATATAGCGCTCTGGGTCCTTTCTATTATAGAGGGAACCCTGAGAACTTTTTATTTCCTGTGAACCAACATCTGTTTATATTGAGCAATTCTTCATCCACACTATTAAACTGAACTTCTTTATCTTAATTCTGCCTGAGCCACAAACAATGAGTATTTCTAAAGTTAAAGTATTTATTTACCAAACTTCAGCCCCCCTTGTTGCAGGCCTGATCCTCTTCTGTTGACCCTCACCACTGTTTCCAGGTCCACAGTGACTGGACTGGATCAGGTTCTGCTGTTTGGTCTCTCAGACGATCTACCTCCAGGCGACTCATATATTTTGGAAAATAAAGAGTTACAGCCTAACTGGTTATCAGCCAATCAGAATAGAGTAACATCATACAGGTGGTTTCCTGCTGTACAGCCGGAAGAGAGCTCACCTGATCTGTGGTTTTCAGGCAAATGGGTGCTTCAGAGAGAACTCCTCATGATTATAAATCTTCAAGTAAAGGTAAGAACTGAACAATGATGTCTGGTGATTCATGAATTGTTTCTCCTTATTTCTGGAATGTGGTGCTGGATTCAGGAGTTCATAAACTTAAAGTGATGATTTTTATGCTTCAGCAGAGCAAAGCTGTACTTGTGGGTTTACTTTTATTTCCACAGACTAAAGCCGCATTTAGGATTTTACTTAAACAAAAATAAAATCCTGTTAGACAGTAGAAGAAACCTCATGATGGAACAAGATTATCTGTTTATCTGCTCCTCAGCTGGAAACTATTTCATCAAGTTTGATCCAGCCATAAATGGAGGTAACATAAATATGTTGGTTAGTTCAGGGTGTAGCAGGTTGAGTCATGTAAAGTGTGGTAGGCAACACCTACTATAAAGCTTTCTGTTTCTATTTTTCCATACTTGTGTCATTTTATATTAACAGATGCTATTCTTGGACCTTTCTGCCAGAGTACCTGGTGAGGATCCACCCATGCAAGGGGTGAACATGCAGAAAGAGTCCAGCCTGGGATTCGAACCCTAGACTTTCTGACTGCAAGTCAATAATTAATCTACAGTCATTTTTTAAACCCTAATCATTAACAGTTGCACTGCAAAAGAACAAGCAGGAATTAGTGAATGATGGATGCATAAAGTATCAGTTCATCAAGTGTTTGTCTTTAGAGAGCACTCATATTAATAGGTAATCCCAGGTTCTGCTCCATCGTAGTTTTACAATCACATTCTTCAACTGGGAGTTTTTCCTCTCCACTGTCGCTACATGCTTGCTCAGTATGAGGGATTGCTGTGAAGTCAACGACTTGATGCAATCTGCTGGGGTTCCTTAGATTAAAAAAAAACTTTTAAACTGATTGGAATAATGAACTGAATGATTAATTGTAATGTACACTCACTGGCCACTTTATTAGGTACACATTTCTAGTACCGGGTTGGACCCCCTTCCGGCTTCAGAACTGCCTTAATCCTTTGTGGCATAGATTCAACAAGGTACTGGAAACATTCCTCAGAGATTTTGGTCCATATTGACATGATAGCATCACGCAGTTGCTGCAGATTTGTCGACTGCACATCCATGATGCAAATTTCCCCTTCCACCACATCCCAATGGTGAATCTATTGGATTGAGATCTGGTGACTGTGGAGGCCATTTGGGTACAGTGAACTCATTGTCATGTTCAAGAAACCAGTCTGAGATTATTGGAACTTAATGACATGGCGCATTATCCTGCTAGAAGTAGCCATCAGAAGATGGGTACACTGTGGTCATAAAGGGATGGACATGGTCAGCAACAATACTCAGGTAGGCTGTGGCGTTGCAACGAAGCTCAACTGATACTAAGGGGCCCAAAGTAGGCCAAGAAAATGTCCCCACACCACCACCAGCAGCCTGAACCGGCAGGATGGATCCCTGCTTTCATGTTGCTGACGCCAAAATCTGACCCTATCATCTGAATGTCGCAGCAGAAATCGAGACTCATCAGACCAGACAATATTCTTCCAATCTTCTGTTGTCCAATTTTGGTGAGCCTGTGCGAATTGCAGCCTCAGTTTCCTGTTCTTAGCTGACAGGAGTGGCACCCGGTGTGGTCTTCTGCTGCTGTAGCCCATCTGCCTCAAGGTTCGACGTGTTGTGCGCTCAGAGATGCTCTTCTGCATACCTTGGTTGTAACGAGTGGTTATTTGAGTTACTGTTGCCTTCTTAAAATCAAATGGTTAACATCCTTTCACATTGATGTAATTTGGCACTGTACAAATAAAAACGGATTTGATGTGCCTGGTAAAATATTTCAAAACAACTATTATCTTGAAGTTCCTCTAGAGTCCAGGGGGCCACATCAATATTTGTGGCTTGCCGGATTCGGCTCGCGGGCCTTGAGTTTGACACATGTGCTCTAGACCATCCGTGCAGCAACATCACCTAATTCACATTATTACACCCTCACCAGCTTTTATTTCATGCAGCTGGTGTTCCCCTTATTGGTTATAATGTATCATAAAGTCATGCTGAGAGCTGATGTACAGATGGACTGAAACACAAATCAAACACAATAACCTTTATTTTTGAACAGAGAATATTCAGTTGGATTATATATATATATATAAGCTCAATTTAAAAAAAAGTACTTTTTTCACATTTAGTTTTAGAATAAAACATTCCATTTATCAACTTAAAGCCATATGAGGTATAGGTGAAATAAAAGAATGAATAATCTATAGAGAATAACCAAAAACAGCAATAAAACAACAATATGAAACTAAAACAGTCCAGCTGTTGGTGGCTGCATGTCCTTTAGGGTGAAAACTGGGCGCGCTCCCTATCAGTCAGCCGGCTGATCACCCGGCCAGGAGGGATGACCAGTCAGAGTGGGAGGAGAACAAACTGCTTAATCTTCCTTCTTTAATTTCCACATCAACAGAAATGTCATAATAAAATGTAAACTGCTGGTGCCCCCTGGTGGGTAATCTGAGAATTTTTTAACAACAATATTGTCCTACTGACACATGAAAACCTCGTGTTAAACGGAGGAAGTGACCGTCAGCTACGACTCTAATCATCTACACAAACAAACAGCAGTTTCAGCTTTAATAAAAGACTTTTACAGTCGTAAACTTTTTAACATTTTTTTCAGTTGAGATGTTTAGGAGTCTTTCTAAAGCAAATAGTGATCTCAAACAAGCGTTTTATTCACTCCAACATCTATTTAGCATATTTTCCAGTCCCTCTCTTCTGGTTCAATTCTTCTTTAAATTTGAAACATAATTTTGTCGTTTTTTAAAGTGCTTCAAGAGTTCAAGGGTTAAAAACCTGCACAGATTTGATTTACCACCTTTTGTTCCTAGTCAGCTTCTCTCTAAAAAAAAGCATGACTTATTGGTGAAACAAAAAAAACCTTCATTAAATATAATATATAAATGCATCTGATGCAGATCTCATCTACAGACCTGCTTCTGTGAAAGTTTAAGGCACATTAATACAGATACAATAAAGAAAAACTAAGATAAACTTGATTCCAGATCAGTTTCATTGTGACGTTGAAGTAAAAAACAATAAATTATCACAATTACAAGCAGGGAGCTTCCTGCAGCGTCCGACTGAAGCAACATGAAGAACCTGGAGGAGAACAAGAGTTCAGGAGAAGAACTACTACTACTACTTAATGACGGTTCTACTACTACTCTCCAGTTGTATTACAGTACATTCTGTTATTTCGACTGTTAACTTTGTTTTCTCTCAGCGTTTTTCTCTCCATAGAAGATATACCTGGTCTGGTATCCTGCTTGGCTGCAATGCCCTGTTGGACGGGGGGCATCGACTGGGATGATCCTCCCAGTAACTGAACATCCACTGTGTCCTGTTATCAACTTTTTACTTTCTGTAACATAGAAAGTTCGCTTATATCAGATCTTCTGTTCCTTCTGCGTCTCTGCTCTGTCTTCTCAAACCCCCAGACGGTCGGGGCAGATGGCCGCTCCTACTGAGCCTGGTTCTGTTGGAGGTTTCTTCCTGTTAAAGGGGAGTTTTTCCTTTCCACTGTCGCTACATGTTTGCTCAGTATGAGGGATTGCTGAAGGATTGCTGTGGTTGGAAAGTCTGCCCAACCTCATGCCAATGACTGATGCAATCTGCTGGGATTCCTTAAATAGGAAACTTTTTAACTAATTGGAATGTTTGTATAAATGTATTGAAATGACTTCTTGTTAAGTGCCTTGAGACGACATCTGTTGTGAATTGGCGCTATATAAATAAACTGAATTGAATTGAAATTGAATTGATCAGCGGTTTATCTGGGCAGTACAGCCGGGTTAAATCACATTCAGGTCAGACTCACCAGACTCTGCAGAGCTGCCGTCTACATCCACACAGGTCGGCTGCAGGGTCAAGCATTCAGGGTGGAGGTGGGGGGTCTAAAGCCTGCCGCACACGAGAGCAATCTGCTGAGCAAAAAGTAATTGCGGCCGTTTGCTCAGCAGATAGCTCGCTGTGTGCGGCTAATTTTCGGTGAGTTTTCTGCCTCACGAGGTGTTGAGGTGAAAATCAAACAGGTTTGATATTTTTCGCCTCGCACTGTGTGCGCTGTACGTGAGCTGTGTACGGAGGGGAAATACACAGGTGACCAATCAAAACACATTCTCCGGTCACATGATTCCAAGATTGCAGCCCCCTGTTTTCACAGTACCTGTCTGGTCCAATTTTGCGGCCAACTCACTGTATGCCTGCTTGCGCTTCTCCCTGTTGTTGAAATCTGATAAGCTGACATTGTTTAAACAGGTGTAGTTTGGCCAAATTTCCACGAGTTTATCTTCAAAAATTTAATCTTCTCCATGGGCTGCCATCTTGAAATCATGTGAGCGGAGACCTCACAGGTGATTTCATAACTAAATGTGTTTTTTAATGTATATCAAATACAAAAATTTTAGAATTAAGCAATATGGGCTGTGAACTTGGGCTACATAGTGGTGCAGTTGGTAGCACTGTTGCCTTGCAGCAAGAAAGGTACTCCGGGTTCCTCCCACAGTCCCAAAAAATGACTGTTAGGTGAACTGGTCATTCTACATACATTGCCCTTAGGTGTGTGTGCGTGAATGCTTGTTTGGTATGGCGGAGTATTGGGGCCAAAATTAAGACTACTTCCCTGCCGCAGGAGGCTATATTCATTCCAAAGCCAGCAGCTGATCTGACTATTGATAGGCCGGCATCGGCAATTGAGAGACCGGCGCTGGCAGGAGAGGGAGACAGCTCACTAGTGATCGCATTAGATAGGCTGGCAATTGCAATGGATTGGCTCACCGCTAGCATTCCTATGCTAGCCAACCGATTTATTAGATGTGTTCTTCTTCTTCTTCCGGCTTTATTGCGGTAACCCTTTTCATACTTGAAGCATGGATGTGAATCATGAAGTAGGACGATATCGAAAGGGGGTCGATTTTTCGATCTTTTTCTTGGTGTGATTTTACATTCTGTTGGTTGTTTCTTACAATTATATATTTTTAGTAGAGTAGATTAGCCTCTACCCAGACTCAGTTCGGATCAGTGGACCCAGTATAGCTCCAAAGACTGTAAACTGCATTTCCACCCTTTACAACTAAGGGTGGGAATGCTGGAACCAGATCGTTGGACTTAATGGACTGAACTGTTACACCTTGCCCGCTGAAGGACAGCGACATTCTTGGGCGTAATTAACAATGAACCTGGTTCTAGCTCCAAAGACTGAACAGTGTGCACTCTTTGGAACTAAAGGGGGATGTTGGAGCTATCGCCTTTTATTGAACAAACTGCATCTCCCAGCATCCTTTGCGCAGCCCTCAACCCATTCTCATTGGTCTGTGGCCAGTGATGACATCACAGAGTTGATAAAGGGGGCGCGTACACTAAACTGATCGTGTTTTGGTTCCAGCTCGTGGAGCTGCAAGGAGACGCTTTACTGAACTGCTAGCAAACTTTCCCCTTTTCCGTTCAAACCTGCTGAACCAGGAACAAACTTTCCCCAGAAACTTCAAGGTGCCATCTGCCAAGCGATCCGGCTTCCCGTTTGCGTATCTAGGAAGCCCGTTGGTTTCTGAGATCGATCAAGTTAGACAGGCCTGACTCACTCACCACCTGCAATCGGATGTCCGCTTTCTGACCTCGGTTTGTGCACAGCCGCTCCTTCTAAACTGGACACTCTCAGGCCGTTCTACATTATTCGTCGTGGACTGGAAGAGAGTCATCACCAAGTAGGATAAACCTGGTTTATTTCTGTTGAGTCTGGGTAGAGGAGATTTAGGTCCAACGGGTTCGATCCGGTTTTTCTGTTGGTTGATATGAGTTTGTAAACTTGTAAACCACTGTTGCTCATCGGCAATTAGCATCAGCGTACGCTGGCCCTGAGTGTTGCATGCTTTTGTGTTTATTGTCATTTTATTTGTTGGTTGCAACCAGAAGCATTATATTATATTATTTCCCGACTTGATTGTATTCGTCCGCTGCGGTTGGCTTGCGTGTCTGCTTAGGGAGGTCGCGTGGCCTTCCGTTGATCCCATTTACTGTCCCCCCTTTTCTTTGTGTAAGCCACCATTGCTAATTGTAGCTAACCTTTGTCGAATCACCACGTGGTCTTTCTTTGTCTCCCTTTGTGAACCGATCGCGCCAATTGATAAGAACTGAGTCAAAAGTGATTGATGACAAAAGGGGGTGTAAACTAAACCCCCCCTCATTCGCTCACTGTCTCACGCACATACACAGACACACACGCCATAACCCCTCCCCTCATTGTTAACTGTTTTACTCTATATTGCATGCTTTAGAATACATGGAAATTATGGACGAAATGTTTGGCTGTAAGGTTGATCTATTTTCTCAATAAATTTCCCTTAGTTTAAAGAGAAGTTTCCTGTTTTTCCTCAGTGTGTGTACAGTAATATTAATGTCCCCACGGGAGGACTCTGCTTTTCAGAAGAGACTGACGGTCTGGTATATTTATATTCTGGTATCTCGAATCAGAGATTGGTGGCCCGATTATCTTTAATAAACAGATTAAACTTGAACGTCATCAATAATTATATTAATATTAATTTATTGATTATAATTATTGATGCTCAGATAAACCAGACACTTATTGCTTATGCTGAGTCAATTACAACACACTTTACATCGGCTGTCAGACACTCTGAGTGCAAGGGTTAAGGCTGTTCAACCTATAGCCAAGCACCTGCCCAGGGTCCTTGAAGCTCTTGATGACATCCTCTCCACCTGCAGTCTGACACTAGAGGCTCGGTCTGAAGCCAGCGGCCTAAAAAAGTATTTTGAAACTTTTGATGCTGTTTTTCTGTTGACTGTTTGGGTCAAAGTTCTGCTAGCCATTGACAAAAGGAATATTATTCTCCAGTCAGTGAAATTAACTGTTGAGACAGAGGCAGAAAATATCAGAGCTTCGCAGGAGGAGATAAAACATCTGAGGGATGAATGGGAGAGTTTCTTTTCTGAAGCATCACTTGTTGCCCAACAGATTAACATTAACCCTTTGTTCAGGTCAGGATTCAGCCGCCAGAGGAAAAGAAAATTGTTTCACAATGAAACAGAGGTAGAGAGAGCAAGGGAGCACAGTGCAGACACCATATTCAGAAACACTGTGTTTCTTCCCATGATGGACCACATAATCAGTGACTTAAGTACCAGGTTTGCCACAACAGCTGAGATCTTGGATCAGTTTTCTGCAGTTGTAAAAATGGGCCAGTTACATGATGATCAAATCCATTCTTTATGTCAGCCATTGATTTCAAAATACAACACTGATCTGACTTGTAAATTTGTAGATGAAGTCAGACACCTCAACTCTGTATATGGGGCCACTTTCCCAGAGTGTCTGTCACCAATTGATCTGCTCAACAGCATCTACAAGATGCAACTGCAGAGTATTTTTGGGCAGGTCTGCATAGTTTTGCGAATATTTTGCACCATGCCTGTGACCGTTGCTGCTGGTGAGAGAGCATTCAGTTAGCTGAAACTGATTAAAAACTATCTGAGGTCTGCTATGTTGCAAGATAGACTTTGTCACCTTGTCATATTATCCATTGAAAGCAAAATGGCAAGAAAGCTGAACTTTGATGATTTGATACATGATTTTGCCAGCAGAAAGGCTGGGCCATTATAAAGTGATGTTGACCATAACTTTTTTAGACCGGGTTAAAAAACAGTTGATCTCCAGCTCAGTACTTGTTTGTCCTGGACTGGTTTAGGCCTGGACTGGTTTAGGCCTGGCATTACTCCTGGCGTGTCTTGATTTTGAGCCCTTTTAGCCTAGCTAGTATTAGTCCTGGTGTGATTTTGTTATGGGTTTATTTTAGCTGATGTTTCCTGATTGATCAGTTTGACTCAGCTAAAGCTTGTTCATGTAAAGTACATGTCAATATGTGTGCATTATGTTCTGTTGTGCTATGAATTGAGATAAATGTTCTCCCTTTTATGTAAACAACTACATGGCTGTTTCTCAATTCCAAGGAACCTCGTCTTGATGCCTTGGTCCCGCCCCGGTTGCCTAGAAGACACGTCATCAGGGACCGCCAAGACGTGTTCCAGTGTTCATGTGCTACCGAGGCGTCTGTCCTCCGTTTGTCTGCCGTTTAGCTAACTGACCGAGGATACATGGGAGGTTCCTTGATGCCTTCCCTCGGTCAAAAATTTCCCAGAATACACCGCGGTATTTTCGAAGTTGCAGCTTCAGTTGCTAGCAGATACTAACTAGCTTTCACATTTGATTTAACCAATATATACACAATTAAAAAAGTAAAACTCTCGTAATAAATCTATACGTATACAACTTATACGTATAAAATATAACGATGGGTCGGGATGTAAACAGAGCGCGTAAGCAAAAGGCGGGCCCTGGGCAGCCGCGGTCACGTGATGTAAGTCTGTTCCATTTAACAGTTTTCTTTGACCAAGGAAGGACAGTGTCCTTGTAAGCAAGGCGCCTCGCCTACCGAGGCGTTGCCTTGGTAGGCGAGGCGCCTTGACATTGAGAAACACCCCATATTTCCATAGTTTTTGGTTTGTTTCGTAGGCAAAATATCAAGTATCTTTTTTTAAAGTTTACAAGGCATGTTTATTGGGGTAAATTTTATCTGTAGAAAATATGGGGGGCCCAGAACATTTTTTTTACATAGGGTCAAAAATTTCTGGCGGCTCCACTGGCTCTGACTAGGAGGTGACCACAGATATGGGTCAGTGTGTATGCACTATGCTGATGGTGAGGATGGGATACAACTTCATGTCTATAAATGCAAACTATACCTTTAAACAGAAGAATGTTTTCTTAAATCAGACTTTTCTGTCTTCTCTTTGAACTGGTTCACAAACTCATCTTCAGGTGATAACGTCATCATTAAGATGTTTTGTGGAGCTTTCCCCTTGTTGTTCAAGAACATAAAAATTAGGACTCAGAATTTCACAATCCTATGGTGTTTGGGTTCTGCTTTTTCTTTTGTATTTTTATCATTGTTTTGTGGTTAATTTTTTCAAAATTACTGGGTGGCTGTGGCTCCGGAGGCTTAGTAGTTCTCTTACAATCGTAGGGTGGTAGGTTCAATTCCAGCTCCCTCTTGTCACACGTCGATGTACCCCTGGCAAATGCAGTTAATCCCAAATTGGCTACCAAGCTCTGTATCGGTTTATGAATGTGTGCGCATTTGAGTGCGAATGGGTGAATGTGGCTCCAGTGTAAAGCGCTGTGTGTGGTCAGTATGACTAGAAAATCACTATAAGTTCAGTCCATTTACCATTTATTTAATGTACAATGAAACAGAGTGATATAGTAATGAAGATGTTGATACATTAATTGCCTGTTTTTGTTTAGAAGCCTCAACTTTTACATTTCCAGATGCCCCAGCAGCAGGAGGTGCTGTGGGAATAATAAAATATTTACATTTGTGTCCCTTTTTATTGCTTATTTGTAATCTTTGTTATAACTTTGGGAATATTGCAAAATGTCCACACATTTTTTTGAACAATGGATTACTGCTGTTCCCAGCAGGCAGCTACGTTAAAAATACAGATTTTTAAAATCTCTTGAAGGTGTTCCTACTCCAGAAATTCTGTATTCATTACTAGACACAATGTCTGCAGTCAGCCCCTATTTTGACTAACAGCCAGGAGGGGGTACACATGATCTTGAATGGTGTGGGAACAGTCCAGAACCACACGGGGGGGACTGGACTGGTTGAACTCCACTCGCCGTGTTTGGAGGGGGAAGAATGCTGACTTGCATCCTAAGAACACCATACCCACTGTGAAACATGGGGGTGGAAACATTATGCTTTGGGGTTGATTTGATTTTCTGCAATGGGGACAGGATGACTGATCCATATTAAAGAAAGGATGAATGGTGCCATGAATCGTGAGATTTTGGGCCTAGCCAGTCTCCAGACCTCAATCCAATAGTGAATCTGTGGAGGGAGTTGAAAGTCCCTATTGCCCAGCAACAGCCCTAAAACATCACAGCTCTAGAGAAGATCTGCATTGAAGAATGGGCCAAAATACCAGCTACAGTGTGTGCAAACCTGGTGAAGACCTGCAGGAAACGTTGGAGTTCTGTCATTGCCAATCAAGGTTACATTACAAAGCATTGAGCTTAACTTTTCTTATTGACCGAATACTTATTTTCTGGATATTTTCTTATACAAACACATCCTTTAAAATAAAAAAATCAATGCAATTTCCTGTATTTTTTTTACAGTTGAAGTGTACATGCATACATAAAAATCAACCTTACAATACAGGCAATAGGTCCCTGTAACATCTCCAATAAATGGCTTCAACAAGCCTTTTAATTCAGGGTTCGATTCCCAGTTCTTTCTGTATTTCTGACAGTCCAGTTTAGACTAAGACATGACTGCTTAACGTCTGTCAGAGAAAGGCACACACACTGGATGATTTAGGGGTCTGAGGTCATAATAGTGAAATTTGTGATTTATTTTAGTGTGCAGACATGTATCTTAGACAAATAAATGTTTATTTTTACATCCTGCTCTGACTAAGCGCAGGTAGGATCAGCCAGCAGCAGCTTTGAGCATTTGTACTCTAGAAGCAGTGGGGTAAATATCTGCTCTGGCTGCAGCTGGACTGGCCGTCTACTGTAAACGCTTTGAGATGGAGGAGCCCACAGCTGCACCACTGCTCGGTGAGAAGCGTAATGATACGTGCTTTATGTTACAGTCTCTAAAAGTCTCCAATAACCCCACAAAAAGTTGCTAGATTTGTTGCTTGTCACTTTTTTAAAAGAGAGTCGCTACAGGGGTCCAAAAGCTTGCAAAATATAGCGACAAAGTCGCTAAGTTAGCAACACTGTTCCCTTTTTGTAACAGACTGGATCGGGTGGATTCATGAGACCGCATGTAGTCACGTGACTCCACCCCATCCAGTCTGTTACGTAGTACAGCATCTTAAAGGAACATGAGCATTGGCAAATGCGCACATTTTTCATATTTGTCACAATTTCGGCTGTTCTATATGTATGAGTAGCGTAAACCGTTTCCATAAGTGCTTCACACAGGGCACCAATAAATGTTGTGCAACAGGAATGCAGCAGTGTTCGACTTACACAAACAAATTTATTTTAAAATACTAACCTAATTATTAAAGTATCAATGAAGTTAAAAGTTTATAATAACTATACAAGTCAGGATTTTGAAAGGGAGTTTTGAGCCAAACATTCTCAATCTCATAAAGGAATAATTTTTATGCTGTGGGACAGCAACCACTGCAACCATATCCCAGAATAAGCACAAACAACTTCTAAGTAGGAAATTTCATTAATTAAATAGTTCAACATTACAGTCAAATTACTCAATTAACTTACCTACACTCCCAACATGCAAACTAAACTACAAAGTCAAAAAAAAAAAAAATCAACTAACTAATGAATTACAATAATGGAGCAAAAGCAATAATAATGCATCAGGCAACCATAATGTAGCAATTTCACAATTTTGTGTAATGACGACAGAAGAAAGGGGGGGCTATGCGTTTGTGTGCTAGTGTTTTAGTTGCTGGAGCAAAAGTTGGGGGCAATGGTCCCCAAACCCAGCCAGCAAGCTTAGCTTTAGGAATAGGGCTGGGCGATATGGCCTCAAATCTATATTGCGATATAATCTAAAGCATGTGCGGTAACGATATCTATTGCAATATATTCTTTTCTTTTCTTTATATGTGACAAAATTATAGTTTTTGAACATTCTCACTTTCCAGATACATAGCAGCAAACAACACAAACAACTTCAAAACACTTTAGAATGCCATTTAAAGAACATGTATTGTGCAAAATGCCTTTAAAAAATATTCAAACCATTTTTCCAAAAAATGCAACACAAAAATTATCACAACATAAAGATGAAGATATTTTAAATATATTAAAAGCTAAACACACACAAAGTTGAAAATCGTCAACTTTCCTGGTTACTTAGTTATAAATTTAATATCGCACAAAAATAAAGCTGCACATATTTGAATTAAAAATGCTTCAACCGGGTTTTTTTCCCATTAAATGGAAAACCACTAATTTTAAACTTGCAATATGTAAAGACGAACACTGAACATCTGTATTTATCCTCCTTGATGACATCAAAATTAGCAATCGCAGTAGGCCGCTATAGTCATAATCTCTACCTTTGGCTAAATTTATATAATTTCTACCTTGTACCTTTTATATTGCCCACCACTACTCTCTACCCACATGAAAAGCAACAAGCAAGGATGTACAATAGGCAGAGATGGCACCACTAGCATTATTAGATGTAAGCCTGCAATCAACGACTCTTCATTCTCCAGTTTTTAAAGGTTTTGTGACATCAGTGTTTTGTAGCTTGATACTGTGAATGCTGGGAAATACAGTCTTTTTGAAAAATGGGTCCCAATACCAGAAACAAAAAGAGTTACAATCTGTGTTACAAGATGACTTTATTCACATCCAGAAACGGATCTTTGTTCAATAAAATAACAACTCATGTCCCGATTGATGATCATGATAGTTACAGTTTCCATCAGCTCATCTCTACATAAATTTGAACATTTGGTCTGACAAAGCAATAAATGTATTTGTAATTAATTTAGGTAAATTTAAATCCTCTTGAACAGTGATAGCCTCCATGGTTGAACAAAAACAGGAAGAGGCAGCACCCAAACAAACCCCAACATCAAAAAAGCAACAAACAAATTAAAGATAAAGTAGCTACATAAAGATAGCTGATCTATAAGCAGATAAAAACAATGAACTCTCAACAACAATGTTGGAGACTTAAAGAAACTGAAATTAAAATATACATTTTAGCCAACTGGATCTCAGATCACTAGGGACTAGGTTTAATGAACTCAGCAGATGCTCCGTTATGAACATAAACCCCAGCATGTAGAGGCTGAGTGAATGTGGTCTGGACTCTGTGGAGGAGAGTCATGGTTTCAGAGACGCTGTAGAAAGACAGAATACCTGCTCTGTGATCCAGGTACACTCCTAGTCTGGAGGAAACTGGACCTGACACTGGAGTTTCAATGCTGTTGTGATAAAATGTGTAACTAGTGGTGTCACAGCGTAATGACAAAGATTTATCATTGAATCCGAATCTACATTCAACTGATCTTCCTGCTCTGCTGATGTTATTGTATGAAACGCCTAAATAAACTCCATCTCCTCTCTTCTCTACCTCCCAGTAACAACGTCCAGTCAGACTCTCTCTACTCAGGACCTGAGACCAATGAGTGAATCTATCTGGATGATTAGGACAAGAATGTTGTTGTTTTATTCTTGTGACTTTTCTGTTCCCCTCAGATAATAAAAGATTCCTGTTTGCTGTGTTTATATCCAGAGTGATTTCTTGTGAATATTTTAAGAACCCATCTCTTGTCTTTGTTTCTGGTTCTGACAGTAGAACATCCACTTCAGTGACCATCAGTGAGATGTTGGTACATGTGTCTCTCAGTATGTCCTGTAGTATATCTCTGAGTTCTGACACAGCTGCTGTCACATCCTCAAAGTACCCCTGGGGACGAATCTTGATGCTGGATGAGTGTGTAGACTCACTGAGTGCTGACAGTGAGGGGTAGCTGAGGAGAAACTGGTTGTGATCCTCTGTGTCTGAGAGCTGCTCCAGCTCAGCATCTTTCCTCTTCAGCTCACTGATCTCCTGCTCCAGCTTCTCCTGAAGATCTTTGACTCGACCCACTTCAGTTTCCTGCTGGGATCTGATCTGCTGCTTCACATCAGAGCTTCTTTTCTGGAGGAGATGGATCAGCTCAGTGAAGATCTTCTCATTATCCCTGACTGCTTTATCAGCAGAGACATTGATGGCCTCCACCTCCTGATGAAGCAGCTTCACATCTTTCTCTTGGTCCTGGATTCTCTGCTGGATTTGTTGTCGACTCATCTGGAGCTCCTTCTGCTTCTCAGCCCTTTCTGCTGCAGCTGGGACTGTTTCATGGCCTTTATGTTCATCCATAGTGCAGAGATAACAGATACACTGCTGATCAGTACGACAGAAGATCTTCATCACTTCATCATGACGAGAGCAGATGTTCTCCTGGAGCTTCTTGAAGGGGTTCACCAGCTTGTGCTTCTTGAATCCAGGTACATCATAGTGAGGTTGGAGGTGATTTTCACAATAAGAAATCAAACAGAATAAACATGACTTGACAGCTTTCATCTTCCTCCCAGTGCAGACATCACAGGCCACATCTTCAGGTCCAGCATAGCAGTGATCAGCTGGAGCATCTTGGAGTCCAGTCTTCTTCAGATCATCCACTAAAGCAGCTAACATGGTGCTTTTCCTCAACACAGGTCTCTTTCTAAATGTCTCTCTGCACTGAGGGCAGCTGTGGATTCTCCTCTGATCTTCTCCATTCCAGAAGCCTTTGATACAATCCATACAGTAGCTGTGTCCACAGGGAATAGTCACTGGATCCTTCAGTAGATCCAGACAGATGCAACAAGACAAGTTACCTTGGTCTAGTTGAACTCCTCTATGCGCCATCTCAGCTCTCAGTAACAATGACTGCGTGGGTTTCACTTCCGTAGAACAGAAACTGCTCTGAGCTCTGATCTAAACACCAAGTGATGCGGCAGTTTATGAGGCCTGACAGCTGATAGACTCAGCAGTAAACTTCTAGATCTGGAGAGGATGGAACAGAGTTGTGTTGGCCCGACGCAGTGTAGAAGAAGCTATCAGATCTCAGTTTTCAGGAGAGCTTTAAATTGTGTGTGTCTTCTGCAGTCCGAGCAAGTTTAAGCCTTCTTGTTTTTTCCAGGTTTCTATGTGGATAATTACAAAGAGTTAGACAAAGGTTTAGTGGTAAAATATAGTAAACAGAGAAGAGGTTTACATTTTTTGCTGTTTTGGAAAAGGCGACTGCTGAAATACTGCTTGGTTTCTTTCAAAGACATTAAAAACTAGGGTTTGGACTTGAAAATTTTAGATTCATAGAGATTTAGTCAAAAAATGTCAGCTAATTAAATAATACATGCTCACCTTGTTGGCTGGAGATGCTAAATCAGATCTCTGGATTCTTGAATCTTGCTGCACTGCAAAACCCAGTAAAATAATATTTACAAATGCTATCTAACAAACAGAAACTTAAAAAAATGAACTGAAGTCTACATTTCCTTAACAAAATACATGTATTTGTCTTTGTCTCCATAACTTCTACACACAGAAACACAAGAGCTGCTTGTGATATACTCGGCTCAGCTTCTTGATAAGATAAAGCTTTATTATCCACCGCTGTACTTTAACCACAATCATAAAAACGATAAACAATAAAAAAGAACTTCCATACAATAAAAAGAACATCTTTAAAATGAGTCCTTCCAACAGCACAATATGACTAATTGACCAAAATGACTGAATCTGCATTTATCTTTAGTCGGATTGATTGCTGCAACAGCGTCCTCACAGGTCTGCCTAAAAAGTCAATCAGACAGCTGATTTTACTTTATATGCTTTGTCTGTGTGGTATTTCTGTTTTTATTTTACCCCTTAATCATGTTAGGCACCTTGAATTACCTTGTTGTTGTTGAAAGTGTGCTATACAAATAAAATTGCCTTGCCTTGACTTTGTGGTTTAGATTAAAAGAATGTTGTTGGGTTTATTTCCTTCTGCAAAAGGTCACTCAAGTGCATCTGCCGGATGGAAGGCGCTGGTACTCGTCATGTAAGACATGAGAAGGGTCTGCAGTTATCGTCCTTGCATTTCTGAGGGTTTGTGAGGACCTACCACTAAAGAAAGAACTCTCCACTGATTGACCAACTATCTTGGAGTAGATGTTCAAGAGTTTCATGATTCTGGTTTATTCTGATGGCTGGTGAAGGAAGACCAGGCTCCCTTGATCTCTCGCCTTATTTTATTTTTTCAGCTCTCTATTGCTTTTTTTCTTAGTAACTTTATATACCCAGTTCTAGAGTTTCTGTATTAGACAAGATTTCTTTTTTGGTTACTTTTTGAAGGACTGTGGGACAACACAAAACCATTTTGTTCAGCTGAGGACTTTGACAAACTGCTCCAGAGAATGGATGCTATGGATATGGATATGAAGACTTGTTGTCTCAAGTGAATGTTGAAGTAAATACTGGCTTTGGAAATGAGACAACTTTACATGCAGCCAATAGCGGTTCAAAACCGTAATATTAGCAATAACCCGGTTACGCACGGCCATGTAAACACCAGAAAACCAGACTATGCCTATGCCAGACTATTACCCCTGGGGTACCCTTTTTCTAACCTGAATATTTGGTCATGTAGGCTAAACGCGTATCGGCGTATCCCCATCAAAAGGAACATTTTTTCAAGCGACCCTGAACAGGGTCGGGCTCGGTTTAATTCTGGCGTTGCATTTTTACCACAGAAAGAGGAGCTGAGGAAGTTGTAAGCTCCTCCTCCTTAGTGATTTGATTGAATGGCGCATAAGAGTTGCCTTGCTGTTAGCCAATCATAGGCGGGACGTTTGCATATCGTGAATAATAATGAGTGAAACTTGTGATCCTGACGTTTCACCCCACCCACTCCTCCGACAAACTGCAACCTCCTGAAAAAGGAGCGCCAGAGTATTTATTCCAGATAAAATGGCTCAGAAGGCATATAACTGGCCTAGAGACCACAGGAAATTCATTGAGAAAAACGAGTGATCGAGACCTTTTAAAGAGAGGGGGATGTAATGATTGGATGCAGTATGTTTGTTTCCACAAAGTGGCAATTGGAGGTCAAGTTAGTGTGCTTAAATGTGCAGTAGAGAAAAGAGAGTAAAGTCTAGTTTAAACTTCTCCGGCTACATCGCAACGTATAGATGGAACGCCATTATCTGTCGATGCAAGGTCTCTCTGTGACCTACGTAAGGACGCACGGAGTAGAGCCCAATTTTCTAACAATCCGTCGAACAAAACGGAGAGCGCACACCTGTGATTGGTCAGCTCAACAACAGTCCACGATCATTTCATCACAACGTTGCTCTATAGTTGATGTAATTAGTAGTCAATGCAGCTTTTGGCCACTAGATGCTTTATATTGCAAGGTCCGTTTATCTAGTATGGACTTTTGGTGGTTTTGAGCACCAGGAGGTGTAGAGAACAACAAAACAGAATGCTGTGTTTGTGTGTTTTTAGAGTATTCAATGAGCTGAACTTCTAGTAAAAAGCTTTCCAGCTCAATCAAAACTCGCTCTCTGTCGGCTATTGCTCCTTGAGTGGAAATGCGTTTACAATTTAAAAAACTGTCCTCAACCAGAGACATCACTGCAATGGTTGGCAGACCCGCCAGAAAAGGTCTACAGCCCCTGCTGTCCTGGTGGAGAATTGCTGTGCAACACTGACACAGAAGAGAAGTATAAAGGGAAAACGTCTCTGTCAATACGTCTGCGTGTGAGTGCAAACTTGCTGATGGAGAAGTATAATCCAGGTTTAAGAGAGATTTGTACGTCACCTGCAGGCCTGTTATGAGACACTTCTGTGAGCAGATATTGGAGCTGAACTGTATAAATAAAGAGCGTTAGCAAGCTAGCAAGTTTAGCTTGCCAGCTAAATATTTAGCTTTAAAGTAAACATTTAGCTCGCTAACTAAGTACTTTGTTCGAAGTTAAATATTTAGTTTGTAGACTAGATATTTAATCTGTAAACTAAATATTTATCTTGCAAGCTAAATATTTAATTTGTAAACCAAATAATTAGTTTGCTAACAAAATGTTTAGTCTGAAGCTGTGACATTTAAAAATGAATTAATAACATGGATGCAAATATGACTTTGAAAAATGAACCCCTATTTATTTATCACATGACAGGCTAAATAATCCAAATTATTGCTGTTAACCTTTGACAGTGTAACTTTACAAATGTCCCCCCATAATAGCTCACCAAAATAAATACAGATGTTCAAGAATCATACTTGACGAGCCACAGTGGGAGTTGTTATACAAATCCTCAACTGTAAACATGTAAAGAAGGAAAGGAAAGGAAAAAAGGAAAGAAAAAGAGATAGGAGATAGGAAAGTATGCCAATTTGCACTAGGGGTATCAAAGTGCAAATGAATCCATTAAGACGTACAGATTTCAATAGTTTTGAGTCGCTTCTTGTCAGAGTATTTAATAAAATTAATGTATAAATTGGAGTATTTATAACAGTGATGATTCACCACCAAAATTAAGAGATTAATCAGGTATAGATTATTTTCTTCAATCTATTTTCAAATAGACCAAACAATACATTCTTCCAAAACATAATAAAAAGTCAGAGGTGCTGTGACTAAAATCAGTTTCTGTCTAAAGGTTTTAACAGTATTTAAATGTAATCTAATTTCCAAGAAAAGCTTTTCAATTAAGTACTCTAAAAAATAATTAAAATATCTATACATAAGTAATCACTCAATAACATTATTTTCAATTAAGTGTTTATAAACATCAATTTATAGTACTGAAACAATATCTTGATAATCTAACAATTCAAACCCACAATATAAAATCCATAAACATCTGCAGACACACACCTGTAAGCCTGTTCTGCTCTATATGAGCAAAAAATATTTAAAGTGCTTAAGAAAATAAAAACTGAGGACTTTGATCTGATTTACTGTTGAAAAAGAGTCCAGAGCGATTAGAGTGCTAAAGCTCTTAATTCAGAAATAAATCCACAACATCAAAAAAAATGTGTCTTGTAAAATTAAAAACTGCTATAATAATCACACAATTTACACTATTTGTGGGCTTAATAGAGCCATCTTAAACATTAATGAACAACAACAAAAACACATACCTGCAAATATGGAAAACAACAAACTCTTCCTTCCACACACACACACACACACCGGTCAGCATTCCCCTGTTATCAGATAAGCACATGGAGAAACCTCATCACTGTCGTGGAACAATGTCTGCTCTAAACTAGTGGAAAACGCTCGTATGTCGGCAGAAAAATGATTCCCCTCAGTTTGTTTTAGCACAGATAAATATTCACAACTGCATGCTGTTACGTTTACATTGTGTATTAAATAAAACGTGTGTTTAACCACGAACAGAGAGAGAACGTCCCACTGCTTCTTCTTCTTCTTCTTCTTCGCAGCCTAGCGCCAACTGAGAGCGGAACAGCGCTGACGTCATAACAGAGTGCTTTCTTAAAGTGACAGTACGGACATTAAGGCGATAGATAAGAAATTACTGAAAACTCTTACAAGGAAGCAAATCTGTATCATAATTCGAATTAAAAAAGTATTAGCTGAAATGCTTGGAATTTTCAAAACCAAGGTGATGATTGTTCAGGATTTGAGGAAGTTTCAAACACATGACCAAAAATAAAATAATTTTTCCAAAGTTTTTTCACTCGAATCAGCAGTGTTGTGCAGTTGCATTCACTGAAGTAAAAAAAACAATGCTAAAAATGTATATAACTGTTGTTTTGTATTTCTGAAAGACTGAACAAAGATACTTTTGCACCAAATAAACCTCCATATTTTTGAGTTAGAAGGTAATTTCTCTTTTCTGGACACATCCATGTTTAGGTTGTTTTCTTATGCAGTACAAACAGGTGTCCACTAGATGTCACTGTTAATTTGTGTCACAAGATTCAAACCCTGTGACTCAGAATAAACGTTTTCATCCATAAACACATCTCTACGTCATCTGTCAGAGTCTTCAGCCATGATGAAGCTGATGGAGGATTTTAGATTTGGCTTTCAGAGCCAGAAAACAGATTGGGACCGATTAGTCCTTAAGGACTAGAAGTCAGCAATCTCCACCAGTGTAATATTTAGATTTCATTTATAAATCCTTCAATCTTGAAGATGTTTACATTAAATTGTAAGGACGATTGAGGCACCCATCCATCATCCAGAGATCTAAATCATCTCTGACCGATTATTGATCGGTTGATTTGATTGTATAATGGAAGACACTTGTTTTAATAGTTAATACAAAGTATTTAAAATCTGGTGAATTAGTGAAAGTAGAAATAATTCAATTCAATTTCGATTCAATTCAGTTTATTTATATAGCGCCGATTCACAACCCGTCATCTCAAGGTCCTTTACGAGAAAAGTAATTTAAATTCAATCATCCACACAATCCGATCAGTTTAAAAGTTGTTTTTTAATCTAAGGAAATCCAGCAGATTCAATTGAGCCATTGACTTCACAGCAATCCCTCATACTGAGCAAGCATGTAGCGACAGTGGAGAGGAAAAACTCCCCTTTAACAGGAAGAAACCTCCAGCAGAACCAGAACCAGAACCTGGATCAGTACAAGCGGCCATCTGCCTCGACTGTCTGGGGGTTGGAGAAAACAGAACAGAGACACGGAAGGACAAAATAATGAGATGAGATTCATGTTCATGTTTTTACAACCTTTTTAACTGATGCTTTTTAACCTAATATTGAACACAAGGAGACATTATTTTCTGGAAAGTTGTTATAACATTTTCATTTTCTTTTTATGAACAAAACTTCTGAAAATGTCTTTAATAGGAACAGAAAACACAAATTTATGCTATGTTTTTTCTCTTCAGTTGAAAGCTAAAACATGATGTTTTAGTGCACAAGTGCACTAAAACATCATGTTAATCAAAAACAATCATATTTCTAAGAACTACTACTAATAATGGTGATAATACCAATAATAAAGGAATAATAGGAAAACATCAGGTTAATTGAACGTTTGAGTGTAGAAGAGCTGATAAAGCAAACGCTCAGTGAGGGAAACAGACCAGACTAAACACATCACGGCTCTTTTTAGTTTAAAGATCAGCAGATAAACCAGCAAGTTTTTCAAACAAAGGCTTTCTTTGGAACAAGGAAAACGTTCCGATGGTAATCTCCAAAGCTCATGTTCCTGGAGCAAGATCTGGCGTTACAGAGGAATCATCTCCTCAAATTCGCCCACACGTTTTCTGCTCTAAACCAGGCAGACGCTTAGATTCAGGATTCATGAGAAAACATCAGCATTAAAAACAGGTTCAGTGACGAGTCTTTAACTAGACGGTGACGATGCCTACTAACTTTGTCATGAGTTGTGTTACGAGTTCTAAAAGATTTAAGTTACTGACATATAAGAACCTTTAACCCACATTATGTGGGTTTTAGTATTGATGCTAAAGGAATGTTGATCTCTCTGTGGAGGTGTGGGTGAAGTCAGGATGGTTCCCACGCTACATCTAAGAAGGAAAAACCTGAAGCTATTTTAGTTACAGCTACATTTAGATTATTTCCATGATTAATAAACTATCTCACTAGTTTAGTTCACCTTTATAAATCCTATCTTCACTTGTATTTACTTAGAACCCAACCTTCTGAGCCATACTGCACTATTAAAATATATATCATAAAAATAAAGAAATTGATCATGCTTCAGCAACAGCGCAGGACTCATTGATCCTTTCAAACTCCACTTAAAGCCTGTTTTGTGGATTTACCTGGACATTTTGGACATGATTATTCATCATCATGCAATGAACATTTTGGGGATGTGCAACTTGAATTACCAGCAAGCTTTAAATTAAAGAGGGCAAATGTTAGTGGAGTAAATATCTAGTAATCGTTCCACGAAGATGAAGATGTTGGTTTTAATTCATTACTGGAGGAGAAATCTCGACATCTCTTGATTATTTGGAAGCCCGAAAGGAAATTATGGAAAACAGCTAATTCTGACTCTTTTTTCTTTCATTTTGTTGTTATGGCTCATTATTGTTACATTTAAATCTCACTATTTTGTTAATTTTTTTTTCTCAGAAAGTGAAAAATGACGATTCACAAAGAATCCACAGAACAATGATCGTTTCATGGTGGGATGGTTTTTATAACAGATAAAATGTTCTAAATCATCATGACTCATGTATTATTTAGCTAAATATAACCTTTTCATTCCTTTTGTGATCAAATCAAAGGTTTTTATTCACTCTAACAGAACAAAAACACAATAGAAAAGTCTTTTAAACACCTCAGTAGGCTCTCATGAATGAGTGCTTATATAAACAGTTCAGCAGGAGAAGGCAGGTCACAATAAGTTATTCTAACAGATCATCAACACCTAACAATAGAAACTGGAGAAACCAGTTAATTAGTGACTAAAGGAAAGTGAGCTGGAGGGAAAAACTGCTGACTACAGTCAAAGACACGTGAGGAATTCTGTTGTTCATAACAAGGAGAGCCGCGTCAGCAACATGTGAAGCTCTGTCTTTCAGGGCTGACTGTCTCACTGGAAGCAAATATTTTACTCAGTAAAGATCTGCAGGTTCAACCTCATCGGTTTCTGTTAAAGAGACATGAGTTTCATCATTGGCTTCATTCTACGAGTAAAATGAGAAAAAAAAGGGTCAAATTAGAAGAATAAACACATTAAAGCTCAGAGATGTCTTTCTGGCTACAGAGTCTTGAGATTTTGTCTTCCATCTTCCCTCTGTTTTAATCGCAGTAAGGCCAACAGGTATCTGATCAGGCATACCTGTTAATGGCAGCGGCTGATTAACATCCCAAAAGCTCAAATAATACCTCAACTACAGCCACAAAACCCTGATGAGTTGAAAAGAAGACGCCATAGATCCAGAGTATCCTCTACATCAGACTGTCATACAACTACAGAGCGTCTTCAGTCAGAGGCTTCTTCAGATCTGCAGACTGCTACAGGAGATCATCCCTACCCACAGCCATCAGCATCTACAACAAATCTTTGAAGGAACTTGGATAATGAGTTACACCAACATTTAATTTCCATTTGGGATTAATAAAGTAATTTTGAAATAACATTAGAACCACCTTCCTTATAGGTTATTGTCCCCCTCTTGCAGCCAAATTAGCTCTAACTGGTCGAGGCATGGACTCCGTTGGACTCCTGGAGGTGGTAGTCGCCACCAAGGTTGATTTGCAATTTGAGGCCTCCTCTTCATTCAGGAATAAACCCGTGATTTCACATGGGGTAAATCACATGTGAAAACATATTAAAAAGCATGTGAGAACATTCGAACAAAAACACGTGACTACGTGTGTTTTGCACACATTTCCCATGTGAATTTGGAACATTTTCATCCCATGGGCCTTCACATGTGAAGCCCATGGGATAACATGTAAACCACATGTGAAACATTATTTTTCCTATAAAACCTACCTGTGTGAAAAAAAATGTGTAAAACCCATGTGAAGCCTATGTGATTACATGTGAAAAACATGTAACACCCATGTAAAACCATGTATGTGAAGTCCATGTGTCCTACACATGTGGTTTACCAGAAACCACACGGGATAACATGTGAAAAACATGTTAAACCCATGTTACTTGTTTTTCCGGGACATGCCACAGATCCACCATTGAACTGAGATTTGGAGAATTTGGAGATAAAGTCGACATCTTTAAGGCAAGGCAGTTTTATCTGTATTGCCCACTTTCAACAACAGGGTCATTCAAGGTGCTTTACACGATTTGGTGATAAAATAAAAACATCAATAAAGCATAACTGGTTCTAAGTGGTTCTCCTGAAGCCGTTCATTTCATCCAACTGAATGAAGCCTCAACCCGATCCGCTAATTATCCCCTGAAGCATCGAGCTGTAGGTGGACACCTACTGTCTATGTGGCAGCTAGCATTCATTTGCTCTGCAAGCTGAACTACAATAGCTTACTTGTTGGGTCAGAACATGCAGCTCTGCATTAATCCCAAAACACCTCAGTGTTGGGGGATCATGAGCCTGTAGGCAGCAGGTTCAGGGTCATGAGCCATACAGTCATTCTCAGATGTATTATTTGTAGATTACATATAGCTTTAGTCTAATTTAAGGTTATGGTGCTGGTTTTCTATACAAAACTTGTTAAAGGAGTGAAATGTGTGTAAAATGTCAGAATTGTGATGTTCATGTCGCGACATGAGAGCAAAATGTATTATTTATACTTTTCTCATTTAAAAACAAAAACAAAACAACAAATATATCCTGTCGGGATTAAATTTATGGTAATAAAAAGGTATTTAGACAAACTTCCTGTTTATATTCTGATGTAATTTATCACATTATTTTCACACCTTAAACATCATAACCTCTTATGGAGGGTTTTTGTTTTTCTTACTGCCGTCACATGAGTGTGTGCAGCTTCGGTCCCACGCTCTGCACCTGTCACAGAGTTTCTGTAAACAGCTCAGCAGGGAATGAGGGTCAGAAGACATCTTTCACTTTCCCCTCGTAAATAAACAGATGACTACCATCTGAGAACAGAAAATCCCTCATGGTTTATTACAGAAGTGTGATGACTTCACACCCTGTGGTGTCATTTAATGCTGCATGAGAAGTTATCTCCAGGATCTATGAAAGTATGATGCCTCTTATCATTCAGCTGAAACAAAGCTGCCCTGATTTAGAGAAACAATGGAGCTCATTGTTTTAAAAGTGTAAATCATAAGTTTGAGATGATGTAAAAGTTTCTGCTCCAGGAAGAGATGATCAGTATTTACTGAACAAGGAGCTTCACTGTCTAAATCTGTTGTGTGGATTTAGGATCTTCTATCATGCTTCACAATAAAAATGATCTGGAGCTCCGAAACCTTCTCTGAAAAAAATGTTATCTTATATTTTACTATCATAAACTTTGTGGAATGTAGTTTTATTGTTTCAGTCAGATGATTGATTTTTTTTCTTCTATTCTTTAAGTTTAGAATAACAGACAGCACATGTTTTCTTCAAAGGAAAAAATATATTATTTGGCCATAATTAGAAAATCTTTAAATATGTAAAAAAAAATAAAAAAGAAGTAGGTAGTCTCCTTAATAATACAGTTAATATAGGTTGTAGCTAAATACCAAAAAATGACTGAAAACTCTCGTTATTCCTTCAGTGTCATTCTGTTGTAGAAATTCAATTAAGATAATAAATAAAACTCAGAAGAAAACAACTAAACCCATAAGTTCCTATGTTTTAAAAATTAAAATCTGCTCTGATTTCCATATTCAGCTTTTTAAGAGATATTAGGAGCCTCGTGTGTCTCTGGAGCTGCAGGCTGCAGACCCTTAACGTATATGAACTTGGGATATAGAAACATGACAATATTTCCCCATCAAGGCGTCTCTGGCTCACATCAGATGTCCCGTTACAGCATATTTACTCTCTTACTTATTACAGTGTGCTTGAAACACAGATCCTTTCTTTACTCTGTTGGGAAAAATTTTAAAGATCAACAAACTTTCCGTTTTTTCAAACAATCTTAGTCAAATCTTTTCTCGTGCATCGTTTCACTCCTGATGTCTGTCGCTGTAAAACAGCTTCAAATTTGACTGTCAACAGAATCTTGTAAAAACTAAGAAAACTGCTTTGTTAGGATTCAGGGGGTAAAATAACTTCAATTTGTTGCTGATTGTTAACTGATTGTCATCATGTGCAGATCCATAAAAACATCCATCTGAGAGGGATTATGAGATTGTTTGAAGTTCCTAATCTTACAGAGAGATGACTGAAAAGAGGAAAAGATTTAACGCAGACGTTACTCTCAGAAAAACTAGAAAAAAACCCAGGAGCTCCTTTTTTAGACTCTAAAGACCAGGGGCCTCATTTATAAAACTTTGAGCCGAATCCTTACGAAAATTGTACTAAAGCTCAGCAAAAAAAAGGTTTACTACGCGAGGACATTTTCTGATTTAGAAAACCCGGAGTACGCACAGCTGCACAAAAAGTGTTAGACTCTTTTTCTCTTTCTCTAAAAAAGCTTTGGAGTCCAGAAGAACTTTTCACTGCACTGTTATATGTGAATATATGAAGCATATTTTAATATAAGAGGATTTTGAAGTAAAAACAAACGAAACTCAACCTGATATTAAAACACCAATAAGAAGATAAAAACAAGGTAAAACAATAATAAGCATTCATGGTGAAATTATTACGGACAACACTGAAAAACATCATAGACTTCAAACAAACAAACATATGTGGCAAAAACTTATGTTTACATAGCAGCAGAATCTAAACACTACAAAGTGAGAAGAAAATGAGGCTGAACAACAAAAAGGCAAGGCAAGGCAAGGCAATTTTATTTGTATAGCACACTTTCAACAGCAGGGTAATTCAAGGTGCTTTACATGATTTGGTGATTTAAAAAAAAAAAACACAAAAGAAACACACATTACACATGATACACAATAAAGCAAGAGAAAAATAAATAAAGCAAGAGAGCATGAACACATTTCATACATATGACATCAAGCATTTACTCAAAGGAAATTCTAAACAGATGGTTTTTAGTCTCGATTTAAAGCAGTTCAGAGTTTCAGCAGCTCTACACTCGTCAGGAAGTTTGTTCCAGATAAGGGGAGCATAGAAACTGAAAGCTGCTTCTCCATGTTTGGTTCTGAGTCTAGGGATGTTTAGTAGGCCAGAGTTGGAGGACCTGAGTGGTCTTGGTGGTTGGTACCGTGACAACAGGTCTTCAACATATTTTGGTGCTAAGCCATGTAATGATTTATAAACTAGTAAAAGCATTTTAAAGTCTATTCTCTGAGCTACAGGGAGCCAGTGTAAGGACAGTTAGGATTTTCGATATGCTACATAAGATCAAAAATGAACCCGAGTACCAGAAAAATCCATCAGGATTTAGATTTAGCATAAACTTCAAAACAGAACTTCATCATCTGCAAAGATAAACACTCATCCTGCTTCCAGGAAGGATGGGGACACCCTGGGAAGGTCATCAGGTATCAAGTAAGCATTATGTGCACATCTTTAACATTTTATGACCATTTAAGAATCTACACAGCCCAGTTTTATGAATGTTTTGTGTTTCTGGACCCACCATGAGAACGATTGTTCTGGCTTGATGCTTTTTAGTGTTGGTTCCCTGGGATCACTGTTGAATAGAAGGTCGGGACACCACCTATATCTGGGGAAAACAGTAAAAAGAGAAGAGAAGTAACAAACAGATGAGTCTAATTTAATTCAATCATGCTAAAGAGAAAAGATGAGGCATCGGGCTTTTAGGGGTTTTCTTCTTTGGTTTTATTATTAACACTGCTTTAATGTCTTCAGGGTTTGGTCACTACATTGGAGTACTGCTCTGACATTAAAGGCAGAGTTAAGACTTATTTTTACATCTCTTTGTACATTGGGGCTTCAAGAAATTTGTGTCATCTGACCAGAGTTGTGGGTTGAGTGATTGACGCAGCGATAACTGACAGAAAAAAATCCTCTATTTGTTGCATGTTTTTTTTTCCACAGGCCTTCATCATTTCTTGCCATAAACAGACACATAGCTCAGGTTGCATTAAAGTGCACCAAGGCAGAAAAGATCACTGGATGTCAGCAACTTGAAGGACACCAGGTCTGATGACGGGAGTTACGCCGCGTTCACACCGCACGCTGTGTCAAAAAACGCGCACAAAGCGACTAGTTTGAAGCGTATACATTTTTAAGCCTGAAGCGTGCAAAGTTTTCCACTTGCTGAGCAAAAAAAGAGAGTGTGTGGGCGGGGCTTACTCTGTTGCCAAATGTATTAAACAATGGCAGATCATATCGAGAGCGCGGCTTGGCTTTATTTGCTAAATAAAGCTAGACAACGTCGACGTCGGGCGTATCAGCACCGTTTGTGGATACATCCCGTTCTTTAGAGGCATTCTGAGTTTGGATAGTTTAACCATTTGCTCCAGGAGCTGATTATGGATGAGGTTCGCTTTCAGCTCTGCTTTAAACGTGTAGTGACGTCACTACAGTGAGACGCTCTGATTGGTTGACGCTCAGGGGAACGATGCCAAAAGTTCAGCTAACTGAACTTCTGCGTTGCTGGCTTTTGCCGCTTTGAAGCTTGAAAAGCAGAAAAAGCTCCAAGGTTGCCGCGCCTAAAGCGCACAAAGCGCCGCAGAAACTGTCACGGCCTCAACCGTAGACTTAACACGGTGTGAACGCGGCATTAGCCATCACTTGGACATGTGTGGGTCTACAACCTTGTCCCTGGTGTCCTTGAACAGCTCTCTGGTCTTGAACATGGTGGAGGTTGGAGTCTGACTGTTTGAAGGTGTGGACAGGTGTCTTTTATTCAGATAAGTTCAAACAGGTGACATTAATACAGGTATTAAGTGGAGGTTGAAAGAGCTTCTTAAAGAAGGTCTTGGTTGTAGTTCCTGCTGTCCTGTTCAGTGGATTTATGCTCATAGTTATCACAGTTTGCTTAAAACTTGTTTTGTTTTTCATTAAATCTTTACTCTGTTGGAAAAAAAATTATGATTGAGAAACTTTCATTTTTCTGAGAAAATCACACTCAAATTTTTCTCGTTATGAAATGAATGTATAGTTTCACTCTTACTTACGGTGTATGATGCCATTTAGCCTGTCGCCATTTTCACTGAGAGCTTTTAGTCTGGGAACTTTTATTCTTATGCCTTTCACTCAGAGGTATGACAACTTTTTGAATGAGAGGTGAGGTTTTTTTTATCTATGATCTGACGTCTGAGGCCGTTTGGTCTGATGTCTGAGGACATCCTAAAATGTTCACCATACTTACTGACATCTGTCGCTGTCATACAGTTTGACTTTCAACAGAATCTTTTAAAAACTAAGAAAACATTGCTGCTTTCTTAGGATTTAGTGGTGTAAAATAGCATCGAGACGTTGCTGTGCAGATCTAAACAATCATCAACCAGAGAGGGATTATAAGGTTGTTGAAAAGTTCCTCATTTTACAGAGAAATTGTTGAAGACACCAAAAGATTTAAGGCAAATGTCAAACTTTCCACTGGTGGACATCCCAGCAAATTCACTCCTGTGTTAGAGCGTGTAATGTTTAGAGAAACTACAAAAAGTCCAGGAGCTCTGTTGTTTTCCAGCCTGTTTAACTACAAAAGACCCCACATTATGTCCTGATGCATCATTAAATATCTGAAGGACAAGATAGTCACTCGTCTAACCTTCATACAGTTCAGTGTTTGTTATTTTTTAAATTGCATTGGCTTTCTCCTTCTGAGCTGTAATGGTGCCCTTGGCAACCATTACACAGATAATAATAATCTGATAAATGACCGCTGAGGATCTTGTCTTCAACACCTTAGAGCTAAAACAGCTCTTCTCACTGAAGTGGCGTTTATTTATTTATAGATAACAGGCGTCACAGAGCTGCGGTTAAAGTCAAATTATTCAGAAACTCCTTAGTTCTGCTTTTCCCTTCCTTCATGTAGAAATTGGCCTCAGCGAGTGAAACTGGGTATTTTGTGGCACATCTATGCTGCAGTCAGTAGAAGTTGGTTCTGTATGTAAAATACGTCATGGGAGAGACAGAGATCCAACAGAGTGTAAATCTAGTCTGGGGTGAAGCTGGTCCCGTCGTGTAGCGATGGAGATGTTTCCATTTACTTAATTTCCCTCTGGGATCAATAAAGTATTTTTGAATTTGAATTTCATCACTCAGGATCATCATGTTCATGACGACAGAGAATCTCAACCTGTAAATAGATATTATACCAAAATCTCTTGTTGTCGTTTCATTTTAAAACCCCAAAACTTTTGGAAAAAGTTTGACTCACTATTTCTGACTAAACGGAAACACCTGTACAGAAACGTGATGGAGTCTCTGCAGAGTTTGTTTGAATAGTTTTGATCACTCACGCATGACATCAGACAGAAAACCTCAGGCTCACGTCTCTTATTTCATTTTGTTTAATTGTTGTTTTTAAGTAGTAATCGAAACGCAAAAGCCAACGTCTCTTAGCCGCTATGCAAAATGTGAAAGACAGGAAAACAATTACATTTTCAATTCTGTTTATTTATATAGCGCCAATTTACAACACATATCATCTCAAGGCACTTAACAAGAAAAGCTTTTTCAGCTTAATTGTACATACATTCCAATCTGTTTAAAAGTCTCTATCTAACGAAACCCAGAAGATTGCGTCGAGTCATTGACTTGCAGTATTCCCTCCTCCTGAACAAACATAGCGACCGTAGACATTTGCCTGCTTTGGGTTGTTGACTTCACAGCAATCCCTCATACTGACCAAGCGGTGTTGTTGTTCACAGCAATCCCTCATACTGAACAAGCAGTGTTGTTGTTCACAGCAATCCCTCATACTGAACAAGCGGTGTTGTTGTTCACAGCAATCCCTCATACTGAACAAGCAGTGTTGTTGTTCACAGCAATCCCTCATACTGAACAAGCGGTGTTGTTGTTCACAGCAATCCCTCATACTGAACAAGCGGTGGCTTTATGAATGAGTACAAGAAGACACCTAAACTTGAACCATATCTACAGTCAAAGCAAGACCAAAATGTTTCTATCTTTCAAAGCACAGGTTGGTGATAAAGGTTTACCCACTGTTGGAGAACGGGAGTAAGAAGTGGCATCTTGGGGGTCACCCTGTTTCCATTACAACCAGGGATTTTGAGGCTTTTGCACGCATATGTAGAGGGGCACCAGTACAGGGCCAGTTATACAATGTGGTAATACTGATACCAAAAAGAGATAATAAAAAGTGGCACAATAAATAATTTAATGTTTAAATATTTATTTTCCAGCAATCAGAGGTTATGTCATTAACACCAAAGCTCCGCAAGGGTGTGTTTTAGGCCCATTGCTCTATAATGTGGCCACAGGTCCAACAGTACTGGGGATTTTGACCATATTAATTTCGATCAGAAAACAAACTAAGCAAACAAAAGATTTTTTGTTTTTTTCTTCAGGCTGGAAACATTTTACGCCATCTGTAAATATCGCAAAGTGTTAAACTCTTTCTGTCACAGTTTGGGGTTGTTTTGGTTTGTGTCTGATTAATTCCTTATGGTTTAGGTATTTCAGTTATCTTGCCATTGTAGTTTATTCCTTTGTATTGTATTCTTCTCTCTTGTCCCTTGTGTGTTTATGCCTGTATTTTCTTAGGTTACTATTTATTTTTTTCTCTCTAGCTTCTGTTCCCTGTGTCTCTACTTTGTTAATCTTTTAACCTTCCGTCATCCTGCCAGCCTGCTCCTCTTCCCAGCTGTTCCTCATGTTCTAATTTATCCCTGCCTCCCCTCTTACTCTCTCTCTCTCTCTCTCTCAGGTGCCTCAACCTACCTTTTGTTTACCCTCTCTGGTTTCCTCACCCTCCCCTCAGTATTCAAGCCGCTCACCTTCTGTCACCCCCCCCCCCCCCCCGCTGGATCCTCCGTCAAGTTACCCGTCATTGTTCTAATACACATTTATGGTGAAATTACCGACAAGACCGGAAAACAATCATGGACTTTAAACAAACAAACAAATGTAACAAAAATGAATATTTACATAGCAGCAGAATCTAAACAATACAAAGTGAGAACAAAATGATGCTGAACAGCAAAAAGGACAGTTAGGATTTTCTATATCCTACATAAGACCAAAAATGAACCAGAGGACCAGAAAAATCCATCAGGATTTAGATTTAGCATAAACTTCAAAACAGAACTTCATCATCTGCAAAGATAAACACTCATCCTGCTTCCAGGAAGGATGGGGACACCCTGGGAAGGTCTGAGTCCATCATCTGGTATCAAGTAAGCATTATGTGCACATCTTTAACATTTTATGACCATTTAAGAATCTACACAGCCCAGTTTTATGAATGTTTTGTGTTTCTGGACCCACCACGAGAACGATTGTTCTGGCTTGATGCTCTATAATGCTGGTTCTCATGTTATCAGCTGTTCTCTGGGATCACTGTTGAATAGAGGGTCGGGACATCACCTATATCTGGGGAAACAATAAAAAGAGAAGAGAAGCTATTACTGGCAGATAAAACCTCTATGTGTGGCGGGTTTGACTCAGGGTCTTCATCATTTCTCACCGGAAACACACATGGACAAAATAGATAGCTGACCTTTACGCAAGCTTAGTTTCTCCGGCAGTTATGCTTGAAAATTGAACCAAAGTGAAAACGAGTCAAGGGTCAAAAACATTTTTAACTCTTTGTTTAAAAAAATTCTTAATATGAACAGAGATCAAACTTCTTCCGAAAACTAAATCCAATAGAAAACCTGTGATGACAGCCAACGAGAGAATCCAGGACTTTGGAGCATGTGGCCGGGGAGGCCAGGTTTGGTCATCCAGAACAGCTGTCCTCCTGGCATTGATAGCTGAACTAAACACTGTTTTACCTCCTCACCATAAATCCTCGAGTTGTGCAGAGGCCTGATAACGAGCGATTTGACCCGTGTGTTGAACCAGGGGAACGTCAGCAACATGAAGGACACCAGTTTTTGATAATGGGAGCTAGTCATCACTTGTTTAGAGAAGCCTTGAAGAGAGAGGAAAGATCAAAGATTGCTGGCTTTGGATGCTCCAGGAGGAGAAGACTAAAGGGGCGTTCACACCGGTCAGCGCGTCCAGGCTGCAGGGCAGCTAGATTACATGCAAAGTCTATGGTACCTACGCATCAAGTGGGCGTCAAGCTGCCCCGCAGCAAGTCTCATGCGGTGGCAAAACTGGAATCAGCGCGTCCACGCAACTGACGGTCCGTCAATGCGTCCGAACAGCATGAAGTTGGGAAAACTGAACTTTTGGGGCAGCAAACTCGGGGCGTCAACCAATCGTAGGGACTCTGTACTAACGTCATTACGCCTTCCATTCGTGGATCGGCAAGTCATTCATTCAAAATGGAGGATCAACTAATTGTCGCTGTCTGTGAATTGTATGAGCCGTCTTCGTCTTTTTTTTTCTTTTCTTTTTTTACAAAGATAGGAAGAGATCGGACTTTATTTGGAGGAAGATATCAGAGGATACAGGAGTGCCAGGTAAGCAGTTAAACACTTTTAACTTTCGTGCTGACGTGACGCACCGACACTTCGACGCGGACTAGAAAGTGTGCAAGCAGCTGGGTTTTCATTTGAAAGCATCAACTTTCGTCCATCTGAGCGATTTGACGCCTGGACGTGCTGACCGGTGTGAATAAGTTTTGTCCTTGCTAGCTAAAGGTGGTAGTAAAGAAGCATTAACTGCATCGCCACCAGTAATTGTTGTACATTATATATGTATACTACCCCTGTATATGTAGGAGTTCATCTAAACTGCTGGGTCGCTCTAAAACCAGATGCTTATTGCCAGATTGATCTTGTCTTTTAATCAATATCATAATCTCTATTGTTTTTATTTAAAAATGTTGGCCTCGTTTCAAATCTTGGTGTTAAATAATCGGTTGTAAGCTTCATTCCTTGGCTTGTTTTAATTTTATTATATTGCACGCTGCCATTTGTAGCAGCTTCCTGGTGCCATGGTGATGAACATGGCTCTGTTGTAAACACAGCAATGTTCTTCCTGTTTTAAATGTCAACAAAAGCATGTGGCCGCGTCAGCGTGGCTTATTATGGAATGAAATGCATAATAATACACCTTCATATTAAAATGGTTTCAAACACACGTCAGTTTGAACCAGATCCTCTGATGCATTCAGGTCCTGATTTGTTTATATTGTTCTTAATATCAGAGAGTTTCCAGAGAGCGCATCTCTTCACACCATAAAACAGAGCAACACAGAATGGTTTAGGTGCTTTTTAATCCCTTAAAATTCCTGCAATGTTTACCCAGAAGGGTATAAAAAAAGGGGGGAAAAAAGAGCATACTAGCGGTTTTGATGAAAACTTTGTGAGAAATAGATACATTTGAAAGACGTTTCGAATGTTTTCAGCAATAGATTATGTTGGATTGTATGCAAGACTTGTTGTGGACCAACTACTTTACTGCAGTACATTGTTCGGAGCCTTGTGGATGGGTCTGTTCTGTCAATGATATCAGGCTTCAACTGTGCTTTCTTAGTGGTTTGACGAAAGCATTTATTGTGTGTACAGTTATGATTGTATCCTTGATTATCATAGATCACTGGAATCTCAAAAATCAAAGGACGTCGCTAAACAGACTCATAAGATTGTTATGTCTCGCCCACGGATCATAAGAACGCTAATGAGTAATGAACTCACCAGTGATTCTTTGAGGTTTCCTTTCAGGTGAGATGGTGACACTAGTGTAGGAAACAGCCCGGTTCACCCCACCTGCAGAAATAAACGAATGATTGAGACACAGCAGCTAGATCTGGGTCAAAGTTCAGAATCCAGCGGTGACATGCAGCAAAGTCTGCTGTTATACAATTTTAGGTAAAAAGGTCATCCGGACGTTTCCATGTGTATCACGCAGCTCTCTGAAGCGTTGTTACAATAGAAGTGGAAGGTTAGGAGATGAAATCAAATAGAAATTTAATTGATTCAAACAGATAAAAACTGTGTAAAAGTTGCTGAATCAGGTTCATGTTTTATTGCCTTGTTAGGAATATTTACCACTTCGACTAAAAGTTATTCTCTATGGGTTAAAAAGGCAGAATCTACCATTTATGCATGTGATGATGATGTCACACCAGCCTTTTCCACAGTAACATTACAGGTCTGTAGTAGGTCAGTGTTTGAGTCACTGATTGAACATCATCAGCCGACCAAAGTGCTTCACAAGCTGGAAAACATAAACATGACAGAAGAAACAAGCTGCCTGCTGTGATTAAACATGTGATCTAAAGGGTCAAAGGTGAGATGACTCAAGCTGAGGGTAAAAAAAAAAAAACGATCACAGTAGCTCCGATGGGTTCAAATCCCAGCCTGGGGTTTTTCTGCATGGAGCTCGTTTGTTCTCCCAGTGCATGAGTGGGTTCTCTCTGGGTACTAAAACATGACTGTCAGACTAATGGTGCGTTCACCAGAATCAGAATCAGAATCAGCTTTAATGGCCAAGTATGACACATACAAGGAATTTGACTCCGGCAACTTTTCTCTCCAGTACAGAACTTAAATAAGTGAAATAAAGAAATAAATACAAATAAATAATAAAGGATAATATATACACCAAACCGGGGTTATTTTACAGTGAGTATGTACAGCAGTGCAGAGTTATAGTTTATTGTTATGTGAATGGACTCACACTCTGTGACTACACAGAGTTCATCAGAGCGACAGCCTGGGGGAAAAAACTGTTCATGCGTCGGGTTGTTTTGGCGTACAACGCTCTGTAACGCCGGCCTGATGGGAGGAGCCTAAATAGATTGCGGCCAGGGTGTGAGGGGTCTGTAGTGATTTTTCTGGCCCGCTTCTTGACCCTGGACTGGTACAGGTCCTGAATGGAGGGAAGATCAGTACCTATGATCCTCTCTGAGGACCTGACTGTTCTCTGCAGTCTGTCCTTGTTCCACTTCCCCTCTGTATGCCGACTCGTCACCGTCACGGATGAGTCCAATGATGGTGGTGTCATCTGCAAACTTCAGGAGTTTCACAGAAGGGTCCCGTGACATGCAGTCAGTGGTGTAAAGGGAGAAGAGCAGTGGGGAGAGAACACATCCCTGGGGGGCGCCGATCCTGAGGGACCGGGAGCTGGATGTGAAGTTACCCAGTTTCACCTGCTGCCTCCTGTCAGTCAGGAAACTGGTAATCCACTGACAGGTGGAGGGAGGCACGGTGAGCTGGGACATTTTTTGATGGAGGAGCTCTGGGACGATGGTGTTGAATGCAGAGCTGAAGTCCACAAACAGGACCCGAGCGTAGGTACCTGCAGAGTCTAGGTGGTGCAGGATGTAGTGGAGAGCCATGTTGACTGCGTCATCCACTGACCTGTTTGCTCTATAGGCGAACTGCAGGGGGTCTAGCAGGTGATCCGTGATGTCCTTCAGGTGGGTCAGCACCAGACGCTCAAAGGATTTCATGACAACAGATGTCAGGGCGACTGGTCTGTAGTCATTTAATCCTGTGACGGGGGACTTCTTGGGAACCGGAATGATGGTGGAGCGTTTGAGGCAGGAGGGGACCACACACAGCTCCAGGGAGTTGTTGAAGATCTGAGTGAAGATGGGAGCCAGCTGTCCAGCACAGACTTTCAGACAGGACGGAGACACTCCATCAGGACCTGATGCCTTCTTAATCCTCTGTCTCTGAAATAGTTGACGTACATCCTGTTCACAGATCCTCAGCGCAGGCAGGGGGTCAGGTACGGGGGTGGTTTGGGGTGATGCTAGGCCTTTTGTAATGGAGATGGTGGGGGAGGTGGAAGGTGTGAAAGTCGTTTCAAAAGTGTGAAAGTCGTTTCAAAAACCGCACACTTTGTCTGCGTCAGGCAACGCTCGAACGCATCGAATATTTGATTCGGTTTTATTCCTGCTCCCGGTTCATTCAAGATACGTGTGGTGACGTCGCTAAAGTGAGACGCTCTGACTGGTTGGCGCACTGCGTCGAGTGCATCAAGTCCGTCAAGTCCGTCAACTAGCTAGCTGAACTTCTGCGTTGCTTGTGTTTGCTACGTTGCCGCTTGAAACGCAGGTAACACTTGAAAAGTTGACGGAGCCAACGCACACAAAGCACCGTAGAGACTCTGACGGACTCAACCGTAGACTTTACATGTAATCTTGCCGCAAGTGACGCTGAAGTTTGGGGCGGAGTGAACGCACCATAAGTGGTACCTCTAAATCAGGGGTCGTGTTGACCGCTTTCTTTACGTATTTGACCCTTTTTTCTTTTTTATTGGTGACAGAATAATCTGAAGGCCATCAGTCATTTTCACTGATTACAATTCACACTACTGGCCACTTGGTGCAGACGTGCAGACATTCTCAACAGAGTCCAGGTAGCTAAAATCAATCAAAATAAGATTCCCATCAGATCATCTGAGCATCAACTTCAGACCTGGACACCGTACTCGATGCATCTCGTTATCCAGAAGCTGACAGCGCGTTGAAGAGTACAAGTCACAGACCGGTGCAGCTGAACCACCAAAGCAGTAAGGAGCGCATGCTGTGGGATTTCCTCTGGCTGAAGTGAGGTCATGCAAGATCAGCAAACCCCTTGTTTAGAGAGTCATCCCGACTTCTGATCATTTTAATTTGAGAAATGTTCCTTGATTTCAGAACTGTGGTTGAAGTGACGCTTGTAGTTCCATGTGTGGCAGCGGAGCGCTGATTCAGCCTCCGGGACAACCAGCAGAAAAAGTCATCTGTCTGAGCCAAAAGTCGAAAACCTCATGACAGTATCCTCCACAACAATCCTACTTGAGACGATTGATGTGTTGAATGTTAATTAAAAATCAATAAAAATTAAATATGATTGAATATATCACTATTATCATTTTAAACACAGATTATGACTATACATTTTTTGACCCCATCAGTCATAATGACGGAGAACAAAAAAGTCTAGCGTTACCTCTGCTCTAAATTCCTCACAGTTCTCAAAGTTCACCTTGACCCCTGCTTTTCATCGGACGCGTAACGTCTGCGAAGCGTAAAACGCAGCCGATAGCCGCCATTAAAGTCATGGGGAACGTTTCCGCCGAGCGCCAATCAGACGCGTCTCAGAAGCGTCGTGTCCCGGCCCTCTTCTAAATTTACGCGCCGGGTCTATTTTTTACGCGCTACGCTTCTAAAACGCGTCAATCTCAGCAGTTTATATCGGGCCAGACAGGAAATCAAACACGGCAGCAGTGTAAGATAGCCGGAAATTTCTAAATCAAAGACATGTGCAGATTTCCGTCTCCTTAACTACAAAAAATAAAATAAAAAAATAAAAATGACTACCTGTGACACAAGGCCTCACTTGGATGGTGAGTTTATGCTGCTTACTAACATAGAATTACATTGCCCCCCCTGCATACGACACTTTAAGTTTTCACAAGTGATACTTGACTAAAACACTTCTTGTATGAAGGGACGCTCTGCTGAATTCGCAATTGATACGCCTCTATTATGTTACGTGCCACTTACGCATCCGGTGGAAAGCGGGGTTAAGTTCCTTTCATTCAAATCAGCTGAATGTGCGTCAGACAGTGATGAATGAAATAAAAAAGGCTTTCTGTATAATGCTAATAAAAGCACAACAGGGCTAAAAATATGTTCAGTTTGGCATTTTAGTCATAATTGTGTAGGTGGAGTAGCATTTGTTTCATGAGTATCTCTGATGTTATCAGCAAAGCTAATAATGCAGCATAATAAAACACCTTTTATAACTCTCTTAATCCTGCGTCACCAGCCTTTCTCCTATGTCATGCATGACATCATGACATTGAGGTCACTTCATTCTGTCTCCATCAAAATAAAAGACGTGACATTTTAACATTTGTGTCATAGATTTGTTGAGTTATAAACAAAGGTCAGATGGAGCTTTTATTCTCACATCACCGGCTAGAAAACAATAGGTAACAAGAAAAACCTGAACTAAAAAAAAAAAACATATGAGTAATCAGCATGAAAACAAGCTGGAGGCCAAACAGTCACTGTAGTCTATCGTGTGCTGCTCTGTTCATCAGACCTGTTATTAAATTAAAACTAGAATGAGACCTCATGGTTCATTTAGAATAATGGTTTATATAAAAAGAAAAATCTATTTTAAAAACACAGTTTTTGTCATGATTTTGAATCTTGATCCAGTGGGGTATGAGAGAAGGAGGACTGCATAAAAACAAGAGAAACTTAATGAAGATAATCAGATGCAGGTGGAGGTAAATAGCAGCTGGGAAGGAGGCAGAATAGCAGAGAGGAAATAACAACAGAAAAGGAAAACAAAGGTGAAAGCAGAAGAGAAGTCCAGACCGAAGATAATCCTAAATGCCTACGCAAATATTAACACAGAATGAATAACTAAGAATAATGAAATCTAAGTCATAAATAGAGAAACACCCGAGAAACTCAAAGTACAAACACCTGAGTATAAAACAGGAAGGGAGGAAACACTAACACAGAGGGGTAACTCAAAATGAGGAAATCTAAGCAAATAAGCACGAGAACAGCTCAACGTAAAAAGCAAGAAAGGATATGGCAGGAAGAAGAGGAGAAAACCAGAACAGAAGGTAAACATAAATATAAACCCGAGGAAAAAAGAAACTCAGATCAGGGAACAATAATCTAATAGAACCGACGCGGAGAGAAATGATGAGACCAGAAAACATCAAGATCGAAACAACTCGGAAACACAGAAGCAAAAGCATCTAACAATCATGACAGTTTTATAGAAAATTTATTTCCCCAGTGAATAAAATAACCTTTTTTTCCACATATAAATGATTTAGTAGTTCTCCAGAACTTTTAAACCAAAGTGAGCTCAGTCAGTGCAGAGGGCAACAAGTAATTTGATGTGGTTTACTCAGAGTCTGTTTTAAAACAAGCCGCAATGGTTTTCCCCTTTTATGTCTAAATACAGTAAATGCTAATGTGTGAATTTAACTACTAAAAAACTATAGAGAGAAGTGTCAACAGAGAATAATTTAGAAAATATGACCGTTCTGTTTGTGTTGACTTTTATATCAGTTAAATGTTAGACAGTTGTTATTTAGGTTTGGACTAATTGCAGCTACATTTGTCTCTATGAACATTCAAAAACATGGAAACTTCTGACTTTAGACTTGAATTTGCAGATTAAATCTTTATGCCAGTTTATATCTTTTATTATTAGATAAAATGTGGCTACATTTTAGTCTTCTTCACTCAACAAAAAAATCCAACCTCAAAGTTTCTACAGCGAATTTATTAATAGCTGAGGTGCTTTCATGAGCCAAAAGAAAAATCAGATATTTAACATTCCAAAAAGGAAGAAAATGTTTTGTTTTATATTTTTTTGTGTCACCAGGGAAATCTTGAGCGAAGACATCACAACCACTCTCAGTTAAATCCCGAATCATCCCTCAGATTTAGATACTTTTCATTCAACTAAGAAGCTTGTTTCAGATAAAAAAAATGAAACTGAACATCTCAGAAAAGATCATAAACTATGTAAAACTTAAGCTACATTTACGTAAATTTGCAGGTATTAAAAAATGCATGTCAAATATTACTCGCACCCTGTCCCCGCACTCGCAGCATGTGGGGCACCAACAAATCAGGCTCATGAAAAATCATCATAATTATAGTCGTCATATTAACAGAATATTCAAAATCAAATGTGTGAAGGATGTTGATAGATATTAGAAATACAAAAGTAACATATTTGCTCATGAAAATGATTATTTTGCCGTTTGTAAAATAACACGGTCAAAAATCAACACCAATAATTTGAGGTATTACGCCTTTTATAAGAGAAAGAAAATAGGAGATCTTTTTTTTCTCATATTTTCACCACGTTATCCATTTATCCGTTTAGAAGCTAACTATTTAGTTATGAAGCGAAATATTTAGCTACGTAACTAAATATTGAGTTAAGAAGCTAAATATTTAGTTTGGAGCTAAATACTTAGCTTCTTAACTAAATATCTAGTTTGAAACTTGGACCAAATAAAACGTAGCAAAGCATCCTTTTACATGAAGTTATTTGATATTCAAGCAAGAATAAACTGATCTGAACAACTGGAAAAAAAATGGAAAAAAATGATCAATGCAAACAAAGACAAATAATATGTAGCTTAGTGTGAAGAAGTTCTGGAGACTCTGAGGGTTTTTAGTTTTCATAAACTCCTCCTAATTAATCTTCCTCAGGAAAACAAAACCTGTCATGACTATTTGGGTCAGTTTCCTCTGTAAAGTCCGACCTCTTTGTTGCTTTTAGGTTTTTGCATCAAACAAATCCAACATGTGAAAACAGAGCAACAACAAGTCTTATTCTAACCACACTTTATAGGATGAGTTCAGTATTAAAGTAGACCCACAGTATTCACTGAGGTTAGGGGCCACAGCCACCCACACACCTAAAATCAGCAAATAGTAGAGACCCGCTTTTGGGGGGTACAGGGGGTACAGCCAATCACCATCGAAGAATATTAATGGCTCTTGTCTTGTTTTTGCGAGCTTTTATTTTTCACAAACTAAAAAGGTGAAATATTCAGACAAATACTGAATTATTGTTCATTTCCATGTTGAGCATTTGTGCTTAGGGCGCCAACATGGCTAGCTCCGCCCCTGTTCACACCTTTTTCAGTACATAATAGAAAATCTTTGTTGGCACTACAGATGATTTATCTTTAGTGACGTTGGAGGACCTCCTTGTCATCGCCCTAGTCTTTATCTTCCTCTACAGTTTCTCTATCAGATTAAAGTCGGATTCTGGTTCGGACCGCTCCAAAACATTAATATCACGTCTAGTTAAATAACGACTTTAAAGCTAAATCAGCCAGGAGTACGAAGAAAGTTAAATCTAAGTTTAGATCTAGGCTAAGGAGCCCTTTGTTTTTTTCTTCACCTCCGCCTCTGCCAATCCGCCACCACCAGCCTGACACATGCACATCGAAAAACAGCAGGATGTGAAATTTCTGACTGTTTATGTGAAAAAACACACTGACCTTTGTGGTTTCTCCAGCGGCAGAGCAGCGTCAGCAAGATCAACAACAAACAGCAGGCCACAACAGGAAGTAGTGTGTGTGCGAGGGGAGCAGTAGGCGTTGGAGGACTGCGCCCTTTAAAATACAACGATAGCGGGTTAGCTGGCCTACATACAATACAAACAATACGGGCAGCGCTATACGAGCCGTGGGTGGCAGGTTGGAAGCGCGATGGAAAAAAAACCCCCAAAACTGATCTGAACTTTAGAAGTAATCACACCCTTTCTAAAGAGGGGCGCGATTCACTTTTAGGACAAAATTCATGCCTTCTTTTTTCTAATCTGTCATATTAAACCGATGCTACTGGGGTTTATAATAAGCGGATAATTCCATTTCTAATCAGTTTATCAATGCTTAGTAGCAGATTATAACACAAGTCGTCTCAAGGAGCTGCACGAACAACTTCAAGTCAAATGCAGTTGTATTGATCCAATTAAAAGCTACTAATTTGTCTAAGAATTGTAATAAAACATGTCATTAATTAAATTAATGCCTTTTAAACTAAATACATACAAAAACAACAGATGTATGCCCAAAGAAATCAAAAAAATATGGAGGCTGTAATTTACAGCATAGTAATAAACAGATTTTTTGTTTTTTGTGGCAGTCTTGTCATTCCATAAATAAGATAAATAAAAGCAGAGATGAGGTATGAATTAAAACCGCAGACAGACGAATGAACAACCGTCTCACCTCTGACAGCCAGCCAGCTTTCTGCTGATTCTGCGACTCCTGACGCGTTGCACTTGTAGAGTCCTTCATCGGATTTAGAAACACTTCGGATGGTGAAGTTTCCCGTGGAGCTGTTCCCGACCAGAACCCCGTTTTTATAGAAATGAGTCAAATTGGAGAGAGACGTTGATCTGGCTCTGCAGTGAAGAATCAGGTTCTCCCCTTCATCGACTGGATGTTCAGGACTCTCCAGGATCAGTTCTCCATCTGAGAAACACAACGTGGAGAAAAACGAGTATTAAATAACCAGACAGGTTTTACTACTGCATACAGGAAGAATTGACATAATAGATCATGATTTTCCTGAGTTTTATCTAAATAAACTCTTAAAGTCAGCAGATGTCGCTTTGTTTCTCTCTTGCACCTGAAATCTATCAGGATTAAAGCTCAAGATCAAAATTGAAAGCTTTTTATTGTTTATTGGCTCCAAGCGCAGCAAAATTACTAAGAGTAAATTCAAAGTGCTGTTGGACCATATAACCACATTTTTTTTCACGTTACATGGAAAATAATTTGCTTCACATTTGGTTTACATGTCATCCCATGGGCTTCCCAGTTTATTACTATGAAAATGTTCCACATTCACACGGGAGATATGCACCAAACACAAATGGTCACATGTTATTCATACATCTCATGTTTGGTTTTTTTACCATATTTTTGCATGTGAACTTCACTTGGGTCAAAGATATTTCACATATGATCACATGTGATTTTGCCCATATTTCTTTCAGTTTATGAGTTTATTCTTCTTGAATCTTATGTACAGCCCTTTGATCAGTTCCGGCTGCAGTGCTTTATAAAATAAAGTCTGCATGGCTAAAAGAAAGCGGTTTCACAAATATAATAATATTTTTTTTGTTGTTGAAAAACTCACAGATAATAGCCGTGTATTGTATCTTCCCTATTATTATTATTATTAGCCGTGTATTATATCTTGTCTTATAATTAAGAGTTATAGATTTAATTTGCTGCCTTCGTGCAAACATTTTTAGATATTTTTAGCATTCAGCATGTTGAAATTGACAGAAATAATCATAACAAAGCCGTTAATATCTAACCAGACGCAGACTCTACTGTGGCCGTCGTTTATCGTTTCATCACAAATTAGTTGCGGCTGTAATCGTAGTCTTTGTCCTCAGTGACGTCTGAGAAACCAAACCTCAAAATCTAACTGTGTCAGGTTTGGTGTTTCGAGGACTTTTCTCTCTGCCAGACCACAAACAGGTCACCTCAGTCTGAGAGAAGAATTAGCTCAGATCAGCTTCTGCTCCGTTTTGACCCACCTGTCACAGTGATGTTGACCTCATTGCTGCGTTCTCCTGCTGCAGATTCACACCAGTAAACTCCAGAGTCTGCTTTGTATAGATCATTAAGGATGCATGGAGTTTCATTTTTTTGATCTTCATTGGAAGGACAGGGTTGATTTATTTTTTTCGATGTGTTTCTTCTGACTTTCCACTCGAGAGAGGAGTTTCCCTCACAGTTTAGAGTAGCAGACTCATACTGGAAGAACTGGGATCTGCTGGGAAACAGTCTCAGACAAACTGCAAAGAGGAGAAGGAAAAATTCTTTAAAACCTGGAAAAAATATAAATTACTGTTGCTTTATTTTCTGTGCAGCTTTTTAAAGCCACCGATTAAAAGCTTTTATAAAATGCTGAATCACCTTCCTGACTTAAAAATAACACTTGTCAGCAGAGATGCTATCGACCAACCAGTGAAGCTCAGTTGATGCAGCTGCAGCTTGGAGCTGCTCAGCAGATATAATCGATTCGACTTGATTAACCACCAACAATCAGAGAGAACACACCATAAACAGGAAATGAACTGATGTTGAGGAGCAATAAAAAATGTTCCCATGAATAAAATAGTTATTCAGCAGAAAATGATTCCCATGACGATGCACTATAGTGTTCCTTTTTGTTCAACAACAGCAAACGGTTCAGATCTTGGCTTTAAAGAAAGATTCTTTGGGATTACATCAGAATAAATAAGTGAAAAAAACTGAAGTAAAATCTGAAAAGTCAGATTAGGAATCAATAAGCGACAAGATGGCTCATTAATAAACAGTAAAAAAGGTTTAAATAGATTTTTTTAATGATTTTTACTCACCAACAACAGCACAGAGGAGTGTTATCTCCATCCTGAGCTGCTGTACTGACAGAGAGACTCTCTACCCTTTGGAGGGTGGTTGTTCATCACACTTCTGATGATTGTGTCAAACACACCACAGCTTCCTGCTAAGGCGATCATCTCCAGGTTTAAATCTGTGAACATCTTGTTTGTGCAAGAGTCATGAAAAAAGAAACCCTCCGAAGCTGAGAAAAGGTCAAACCCCTTTGGTCCACCGTAGTCTGCAGGAAGCATGCAACTAAACGTTAAATATATCAGCTTTGAGATGAACAGCAGCTTCCTCTACAGATGGCGTCTAATCCAAGATGTGACATAAACGTATGTGATCCTTTTTCACAATTTGAAACATTTTAAAACCAAATTGAAGACATTGATGGTTGTTCATTTACAACATGCAGAACTGCTTTTCGATCTTAGAGGCCTTTACACAGCGTGGGCGGATCCAGTGGTGCTGCTCAGGGCCCAGCTTAACTCTGATTGGACCCTATTATTCAACAACAGAACATCAAGCTGACTCAATGCAAGTGTATCGCAATAAGAAACATTATAATCTGAAAGTTGATTTACCGCAGTTATTCAATTTAAATAGAAATTCATGTATTACATAGATTCATTCTACTCAGACTGTTTCATTTCAACTAATTATTTCCGTTCACTTCGATGATAATGGATTAGTGCAAATGAAAACCCAAGATTCTGATTCAGTTTTCAGAAGTTGTATAATACCAGAGGACCAATAAAGTAGGTTTTTCATGCAGAAATATGGGGCGAATAAAAAGTAGCTCCATGTAATGTACAGCTATGCACTCAGTGTTTGGGTTGGGTTCCTTTGCACGACTTCCTGTATTGATGCTGTGTGGCAGCGATCAGCCTGAGGCTCTGCTGAGGTGTTCAGGAAGCTCAGGATGCTTTGTCGTCATCAAGCTCATATGAAACCAAGCTAGCTGGACAAAAGTGGCGTCCAGAGAGGTGAGAAACATCAAGGAACGTGTAGCACTAAAATAATAAGACAAGAAAAGAGATGTTAGAATGAGTATTCTGCTTTTCAAAATGACGATGAAACACAACAAGGTTACATCAGGAGGTCAAAGCTCCACTGGAATAGTGTTTCTAATAGTTTCCATTGTTTGAGCGTTCTTTCTCAGCATCAGTAGATTCTTCCATAGTGGGTTCTGCTACTGTAAAGGTAAGATCAGCCACTACACTGACACAGGTGCACATCCAGGGAGTGGACCCTCATTATTACCTGGATGTTCACCTGAACAATAAACTGGACTGGAGCCACAACACTGAGGTTTTCTGCAGGAAGGATCAGAGTGGACTCTACAGGCTGAGGACACTGAGGTGTTTTAGAGTCCAGGGGGCGCTACTGAAGACCTTCTTTTGACTCTGTGGCGAAATCAGCCATCTACTATGGTGTAGTCTGCTGGAGCTGCAGCTTATCTACAGCTGAGAGGAAGAGCTTAGCAGTAGCTTAGAGCTGAGAGTAGGAGGTGAGTTCTTTAGGAAAGCTAGCTCTGTCCTAGGATGACCTTTGACCCAGGTCAGGTGGAGGGAGACAGAAGGACTCTGGCTAAATAACATCACTGTGTCTCCCACCCCATGCATGGAGCTGTTGCTGAACTGAAGAGCTCCTTCAGTGACAGACTGCTGCATTATGGGATGCACAAAGGAGCGTTATCGTAGGTCCTTCCTCCCAGCAGCTCTTAGACTGTATAACAACCATCACTGCTCCCACAGTAATGTTTACATTTCTGCTGTTTTTGCATATCTTTGTTGTTTGCACAGTTTTTATTTTCTCTTCTTGTAAATAGTCTTTGTTAAAGTACAAATACTTCTCAGTTGCACATTTGTTGGATCTGAGTATGACATTTTTAAAAACTGCACAATATTTCATTTTTGCAAATCCGCCCTTATTGTACAGTATTTTATTATTACTTCTGTTTTTTATATTTTATATTATCTTGTGTGAACCTACATGCTTCGATTGCCGGTCACTTTGCTGCTGTTACGTCTCAACTTCCTCACGGTGGGACAGTAAAGGATATTTCTACTTCTTGTGGGTAGTTCATCTGGGTTTTAAGGTTTTACAGTGTTAATAAATCCTGGTTTCAGACGTTGATGATACTGCTGAAGTTTCAGGTTACCCTGCAATGCTAACTACTTGGCAACAGACAGAAAATACAAAGTTATTTTCATGCTTGCTAAGAAATAAAAACAGTGAAACCAAACATCTGCACTGACACACCAAACTAGACAGTGATTGGGTTTGGAACAATTTTTACATTTTTTTAGTTTTACTGTTTTTACAACTCTACCACGGTGGTTTTAGTTCAGATTAATGAGATGTTTGTTCAGAGCATGCGGTGAAAACACGTGGCAGAAACTCCAGGGAATCCCGTGTGACGTCTCTTTAATTATTCGTTAACTTGAGGGAGGTGTGGCCTGGTTTCCCTGGAAACGTCAAGTAAATATTCACCCTCCTCTCTCAGGACCACACCTTTGTCTCTCTGCCAGCATATTTGTGTTTATTTATGGGTGGATCAGACTTGATGAAATAGTTTCCGAACAGATCATTTTTTTTCCATCATGAGGTTTTCCTCTACTTTCTAACATCATTTTATTTTTGTTTTAGTAAAATCCTAAATGCTGCTTTAGTCTGTTGAAATAAAAAGCAAATAAACCCCAAACAGCAAGAGAAAACAGTGAAACTTATGGGTTTTCTTTTACAGTCACAATGACAAACAGGTATAACTTTGCCCTGCTGGAACATAAATGTTCCAACTTTAAGTTTATAATGTCCTCCTGAATCCAGCACTACATTCCAGAAACAAGGAGAAACAGTTCATGAATCACCAGACATCATTGTTCAGTTCTTACTTTTACTTGGAGATTTAAAATTATGCAGCGTTCTCTCTGAAGCAGCCATTTGCCTGAATAGCATTGATCAGGTGAGCTCTCTTCCGGTTGTACAACAGGAAACCACCTGTGTGATGTCACTCTTTTCTGATTGGCTGAAAACCAGTTGGGCTGTAAGTCTGTTTTCTCAAAACATGTCAGTCGCCTGGAGGTAGGTTTTGGTTATGGTTTACATCATGGAAAACCTGAGAATTGGTTGGTTAACTTTTCCCAAATATCTATTGAGATATTACCTCATCTGTAACCTCTGGTTTCTCAGGAGTAAATATGTTTTCTGTTACTTTGAGAAATTATAAATGAAATGAACAGGAGTTCATATTATACTAGTTGCCTTGGGGGGAAAAAAAAGTCATCCAATAAATTACTCAAGTAAGAGTAAGAAAGTATTTCGTAAAAAGGCTACTCAAGTATTGAGTATTTGTTTTGAGATCATAACATATAATTTTATATCTAACAAATATGTATTTGGACAAAAATATAAAGTTATGTGCAAATTCTGAAGATTCAAATATATAGAAATATGCAACATATTTGTAAAATAACACATTTGACTAGAAACATTTTTCCAAGTTAATTTTTTTCAGTAAAACTAATGAAACCCACATTTAATATATATATATATATATATATATATATATTAGACCAGGGTAAGTTACCCCCACTAGAAAATAGATAGAAAATATTAAAATGATGAAGCTGGTGTACAAACAGGAGGTCTCACTTCAACATAAACTCTATGTGTAAGTCTCATGCATTTCTGGTTAAAACAAACATTCAGTTTCATTCAGGGAAGTTACTCACTGTGGGTAGAGCAGCCAGAAACTTCATCAAGTAGGACCAGTGATACTTCATAATAATATTTCTCAAGTAAAAGCAGAAAGTACGGTCTAGTAAAACTACTCCAAAAGTATTTTTGCTTCTTCAAAAAGTTACTCAAGTAAATGTAACTGAATAAATGTAACTAGTTACTATCTCTGTGTACAGCTTGCAGCAGGAGGTGTGACAGACTATGATCTGTAGGTTTAGTTTCTGTTCTTCTGTCTAAGGACAGTCCTGCATACGAGCCTGCTCACTGGCTGCAGGAGGATTAGCTGCTCTGGGTTTCTCTCCACCTTTACTGAGAAAAGCCAAAATGATCTCCTAGATCGTCTGAGAGACCAAACAGCAGAACCTGATCCAGTCCAGTCACTGTGGACCTGGAAACAGTGGTGAGTGTCAACAGAAGAGGATCAGGCCTGCAACAAGGGGGGCTGAAGTTTAGTAAATAAATACGTTTATTTTAGAAATACTCATTATTTGTGGCTCGGACAGAATTAAGGTAAAGAAGTTCAGTTTAATAGTGTGGATGAAGAATTGCTAAATATAAACAGATGTTGGTTCACAGGAAATAAAAAGTTCTCAGGGTTCCCTCTATAATAGAAAGGACCCAGAGCTCTATATCAAGATTTAAATACGGGTAAATCACTACACATGTAGATATAATCACTCAGCTCAAGGGAATAGAAGAAAAAATACATTAGACAAGAAAATAACAATAAATAAACCTACATCTTTGTGTAGAAGAGTAATATTACTTATGACTCATGTGTTTATATGGAGTTTGTCGAGGATATAATTCTTCTTTGTGGCTTTCTTGTTTCCAAATCCTTCAGTTGTTGTGCTATATTCCAACAGTTTATGCAGACTTCAGTTTAGAGTTTGTCCTTCTTACTTTGTGAAACTTTCCAAGAAACAGAACAAGTTGGATGAGAAGCTGCACTCTTTATTTATGTCCATATGCAGGAGATCAACTCATGTATCTTTGAATGAATTACTTCATGTGTCAAAACTCAGTTTATTATATGACTCTGTCCCTGATGGAAAGCAGCACATTGTACAGCTTTTACATTTACATGTGTACGATTATATGAATAAAATGAATGAATCACAATGGTTCCAATTAACACTAATTATTCACATGAAAACAATAATAAATCCTTGAGCAGAGGTCCTAGTTAAAGGGTGGGATTGTAAAACTAAGAAGCAGAACCTTGAATTGCTTTAATATTATATCTGTGTTATTGCTCTATAACAGGATGTAGCATCTAGTCTGGTAATAAACAGATAAAAACTAAAACGTTCCTCTAAAACACAGATGATCGGATTCTTTATATACCAGGAAACATTATTTATTTTATTTATTACATTCATAAATATTCTTTTGCTAGAAACACTCAATAAAAACTGTAAAGACTAACAATCAGCTGACTTCATTACTAGCTTATCCTATAAAATGTCTCCAGTACTCCAAATAAAAATATAATACAGTGTATTAAAAATATGTATCTAAACAACAACAATTATGATCACAGTAACAGATGGAAACAAAAAAAAAAAATTTCAACTATTTAAAATCTGATTGGTTCACCACACCCTCGAGGCGTTACGTATAAGACGTACAAAACGTCAGCCGTAGACGCTCCTTTCTCAGTTCAGTCAGTGACGCAGCGGCAGAGTAGAAGTTGTAACAACGTGTCTGTTGTGATGTTGGCAGCTTCAAATCTTCTCTGTGAGATTTTCTTCAGTCGTTCATCATTCTGGATTTTTACCTTCTGCTTGTTTTCACTCTGGACGCCTGTTAAAGGTAAAGCGCCGCTGCTTTTCTCTTCAGCTGACCGTAAACTGGTTGCTAAGCGACCAGGAAACACGTTTTCATTCATTCAAACTTTGAATGATTCTTTAGCGAACCGTGACTCAGCTGTTTTTAAAACTGTTTTAACAGTTTGTGTTGTAATTTTTCAATTCATTTCTTTATATTATATATTTATATTTATGTTATACGTACATTAAAAAGCGCACGTGTTCGCTACTACGTTGACCATAATGCATTGCGACTTCCATTCATAACTCCAGCAGCTGGAGTTTAACAGCTGATGGCTGAAATATTGATTAAATCTGAATATACATTTCAGTTTAAGTGGTAGATTTGGTAAGAAATAAATAAATAGAATAAAAACCGTGACATCTGGACATTAAAACTTACCTGTTGTCACATAATCGTTCCTCTAATTCAATTCAATTCAGAAATACGTAATTGATCCAAAAGAAAAATTAAACGTCATTGTAAATCATACCTATGGGATGTCTGACTCTGACATCCATCCAACAGTGAGTCAGCAGTTGTCCACCACAATGATTTGTCATCTCACGTGACAATAAACAGTAATAATAGAAATAGAGCTGAGTCATGGTGATTAAAATTAAGCAGATTATTAGGGATGTAAGAAAATATCGATACGCTGATATATCGCGATATCTTGTCACGATATTGTATCTGTATTAAAAAGAAATGGTTTTTTTTTGTTTGTTTTGTTTTTCAATTTAAATGGAACCATTAATGATTACAGTAATTTTTTAAGTAAAATTAAAAGTATTACTGGTAGTTTTGTGGCTGTTTTCACCTTCTTCGTTCCAGTGGATTAACAAGATCTAGTAATAAAACTGAATTTGTTAAAGTACGAAACAGGTTGGATGGTTTGGAACGCTGGGACAGTTTTTCTACTGTTTAATTCAATATTTTTTTTTAAATCACAATATCGCGATATATTGTATCGTCTCCCCCTGTATCGTGATACAAATCGTATCGGTAGATTTTTACCAAAACACATCCCTACTAAAAAATGACCACAGGTAAACAGACTATCAGTTCCCTCATTCAAAAGCTGTTATATTAGCTAAACGTGCTAATTGTAAGGTCATTTTTAATGTTAAATATTTTCAAACAATCAGAGTTTCAGTCGCTGCCACCTTCTTAACAGTATTGATTAAAAAAGGTTTCAATTGGGTGAAATATCAAGAAATTAGAAATGTTATAACGACTCCAGGTCAGTTCGTTCAGCTGATTTAGCTCCTATTTCTTACCAATAAATGAACTACTTTATGCAGATTCACCAAACACTGATGTATTAGGTTATTTCTTACTGTAGCTACATATTTAGATGACTTATGATTATTACTGATCATCATAATTGATCAGTAACTATCAATTCAGATATAGATTAATTATTTACTAAAGGTTTTGTATTTTGTATTCTACCCTATTTATTGACTCTAGCATATAAAATTACCCAGAATACCTCATTTCAAGCCTGATTTAAACAATGAAATAATAAGCAGATGTTATTTCATGTCGTTGATGCGAATCTGTTTTCCTCATTGGGGATCAGGGAGCAAATAAAAGCTTCTTTTTCTTTTTTTTCCTTTGTCCTCATGTTTATTTTTAACGTGACAAGGATTTTCCGAAGCAGCTGCTTCCTGAAGCCAAACTTCCTGGAGGTTTTTCCAGTCAAGCATCACTGATTTATGTGTTTAATACGTTTTTTTCCTTCTTCCTTTATGTGTTTCCCATTATTCTTTATGTTGCCTGTTGGGGTTTTTCCCCTTTTGGGGAAATCACTTTGAAACAAACCCTGACAGAAACAGAAATGTTGCTCCTTCCTTCTCATTGAAACACTGGGAAGTTTCAGGGTTTTCCTTCATTTTCATGTTTACATTTATAAAAACATAAATATTTAATGAAACCTCTCCTGTTGTTTCCAGGCAGCTTTCAGCTGATTGGTCCATCCCAGCCAATCGTAGCGGCTCCTGGAGACGACGCCGTCCTCCCGTGTCGGGTGGATCCTGAGTGGGACGCCGTGGGGAAGACGGTGGAGTGGTCCAGACCGGACCTGAGGCCCTCAGGCCCACAGAGGCCCGTGGAGTACGTGTTCATGTACCGGTACAAGAAGACGGAACGAGACATGATGATGGAGACGTACATCCAGAGGACGTCTCTGTCAGAAGGACTGAGGCGTGGAGACGTGTCTCTGAGCATCAGGAACGTGAGCTTGGAGGATAACGGGAGGTTCAGATGTTACATCCCAAGCCTGAAAATGGAAGCAGAGGTTCTGCTTGTTGTCGGTGAGTAAACGGGTCCAAACTGCAGGTTCTGGTCGGGAGTCATTGAAGCTGTTCTCATGAATCCTGTTATTGTTATTGTTTCAGACCCAAACTTTGGTAGAATGACGACAACAGAGGCGGTTCCTGACAGAAACTTCATCAGTCCGACCCAACAGGAGGAGATCAGCAGGAACGGTGAGTCAGCGGGTCAAATCTCTGATGTTTCAGCTTCTGATAAAAACCCAAGTTTAACTTTTTGTGTTTTCTGACCTTTTTCTCCTTCTATTTCAGCTCGTCGATCCAGGCTGTTTCTTTGTTGTCTCATTATTTTCTTCATTGTTTTTCTGAGTTCAGTTTTCATCTGCTACTTGAACAAGAAGAAGTAAGTCAGAAATAATTAAAACGTATCAGAGCCTATTTCTCCATCACACGATTGATTAAATGATAAACCTGTTTCAGCTGTCAGAAGATCCTCCTGAATCAAGCCTCCACCTTACAGACTGGATGCCTTGCTCAAGGGCTGACCTGTGTTGATGTAGAGGAGAACTCCATGAAGTCTTCTCTGCTGCAGATTCCTCAAGGCTCAGATTCAACCCAGCAGCTGCAGCAGCATGGAAACCCTGGAGAAGGAACGAGTCTTTGTGATCAGTCGGAGGCGTATCGATGACACCAGGTGAGTCTGAGTATGAATATGATGATGTAGCAGGTCATACAGTAGAGAGTTTAATGGTAAATTGGCTCAATGTTTAGCTTGGGTCCAGAAAGACTCCTTCATTGATGTTTCTGTTCATCAGCAGATGTTGGAGGACTTTCATCTTTAATGATCTGATAACAGACTCTTTGTTTGACTCTGAACTTTCTCTGTTGTTCTCCTGAAGGTCCTTCATGCTACAGCTGCTGACTGACTGCAGGAATCCCTCCAAAACTTCCACATCAACACATGAGAGAAAAAGATCTGGATTTATCTCCAGGAAGAGAAAAATCTGATTGCAGATAGAGAAGCTCATCTTGTTTGTGTGATTTGAAGCTGGTCTGGTTCACACTGCAGGATGTTAAAATTGTCTCAATAGTTTCAGACCGCACACACTGCGATTAAAAGAAATCAAGGATATTCCTGTTTCAGTCCTACAGTTTGTGGTGTGCTGCCACACGGCAATGATGAGACGCCACACACCAACCGATTTTACTCAAACATTCCTAGTTGGACTGGAAACATCCTTTTATAAAACGTGACTAAAGTTACGGTAGTAAATAAATATGGATACCGAGGATGAGGCATTGGCAGTAGTTTGTTTACTAGTTAACAGAGAGAAACTGAAATCCTGGTGTTGAATAAAGGAGTGGACCCAGCAGGGGCTCTACTTGTTATACAAAGATATGGAGGTAAATTATTGATTTAACTGGGAAACATCGCTACACACTTAGCTCTGATTGAACTCTGGTTCTATGAATTTATGGACTCGGTCAAATGAGCCGACACTTGGAAACAAAATAGAGACTTCCAAGGCTTATCGCTGTCTCTCACCTCGCTTTCTGATTGGCTACGGGTCACATTCAACAGGTTGGATGCTCGTTTGTCCTCTCCACACACGCTGTGATATCGGGCCAAGACAATCCAACATGTTGAACATCTCCGATTTGTGGTCGTAGCGGTTCTGACGTACTTCTGAGCAGAGCAGAGCGCTCTGAACAGACGGCATGATTATCTGGAAGGACCCTCTTTGGATCCATCCTGATTATCTGGGCGTGTCTGAAGGGGAGAATCAGGGAGAAATGGGCCTAGAAATCCTGCCGCGTGAACCGGTTCTAAGTATTGTTGTTTTAATTTATTGTGTTTTACTGCTATTTAACCTCACCCTTAATGATCTGGTGTCATCTTTCATTTAAATGTTTTTCATTTAGTTTTGAGCTAACTATTTAATGAGGTGTAGCATCTGCTAGAAATGCACTTCAAACATTTCCAGAAGCAGATCTGTAGATCAGACCGTGCTGTGAAGAATGTATATCTGGAAAAAAAAAAAAGAACATTGTGATGTAAAACTATTTCCTTCATGCGTTAAATTAACACACTGATACACTTTTTGCACTTTATTCTTTATTATCTGCTGTATTTTTATGACGCTAAAAGAAACTCCTCCGTGTGAAAACAGGCAGCAGGAATTTTCTCTGTTTTGTTTTCTTGTAGAAAATGTGCTGCTGTTATACTTTAGACTTTTTAATTTATGAAAGTTGGTCCCTTAGTGGTGAAAAGTTTTTGTTGTGTTTTTTTAGAGAGAGATAAGCTGCTGAACACTGTGAAAACTAAAGCTGGATTATGTGCAGAGTTTTAAAAGCAAAACGTATTTTGCTGCTTGGATTATTGGTACCGACTACAGAAAAATCAAGTCACCAAGTGAATAAAATCATGTTTTGTGCTTGAATATTTTTACAGTGATGAATATTTATTGCAATAAAGTGAATTTTAGAATATTTCAGATTTTGTGAGTGCATCCTTATTGAAGCTTTCTTCTGTCTGCAGCTGTTAGTCGCTTCTGTTAAACGATCTGTGTCTGACTTTAAATTGTGGAAACCTCTGAGTGACCTCTGACCTCTGAGATTATAAACACAATCCAGACGTTCTTGTAAGAAACCTGAGCGTGATCAAATGTTTTCAGGGCCTCTATTGCATTATTAATCTTCCGTTAATAGTTCTCTGTAGATCCGTTATTGATGCTGAAAGTTTCCCAGCAACATTTAGACACCATGACTGCTTGACCTTTTCCACATGTTGGCACTACAACCACTACAAACCATTTTACCTTGTAAAAGGCTAGAAGGTGTGGAGTGGATCTGTTAGAGTGATCTTCTCTTACTGGAAATAGGACTTAGGGAGGATGTTAATAAAATTAAAAGGTTAATTGTTAAAAACAGAAATTCTGCAAATATTTACATGCATGGGTTGAGTTCAGACTCATCTTGTTGCAGTCGTCCACCTTAATAGGCAACATATATTCAGCCCATTCTTTGTTGTATAATAGCTCAGAGTTGACTGGAGAGCCTCTGTAAGCATCAACGTTTTGAGTCTTGCCAGAGACTCTAAGTTTGATGAATGTCTGGACTTTGACTAGGCCATGCTAACATGACGAGGTTTTAACCTAAACCATTCTAGTGTATCTCTGTATGTTTGGGGTGGTTGTCCTGCTGGAAGGTGAACCTCCACCTCTCTCTCAGGTCTTTGCCTCCAACAGCTTTTCTTCCCGGATTGTCTTCTTCCTACTGAGAGGAAGCATGATGCTGCCACCACCGTGTTTAGCCCTGGAGATGGAAGGATCTGGATATTTTAGTGTTAGCTGTCTTCTCCACACGTTTCTACAATGACTTTGTTCTTGACAGTCTTCCATACAGTCCAGCTTTGTGGAGTTTACATCTACTAGTTGTCAAAAACACTTACCTGAGCTGTGGATCTCTGCAGCTCCTCCAGAGTTACTGTGGACCTCGTCTGCTTCCCTGATTGATGCTCTTCTGTCAGTTTAGGTGGACGTTCATGTCTTGATAGGTCTTCAGCTGGTCCCTCCTCTCCATGTTCAGATGATGGACTGAACACGGAGAAGCTCAATGAGACGTTCAAAGCTTCAGATATGGTTGTAGAACCTAACCCGGCCCTAAACTTCTCCACAACGTTCTTTCAGACCTGTCTGCTAGTAATCATGAAGACCTTGGTCTTCGTGATGCTGGTTGTTCTCCAATGTTCTCTTGAGAACCTCTGGGGACTTCAGAGAACATTTGCAGTTGGACTTCGACTGAAATCGACAAACTAGGAATCTGTTTAGTAATGAAGTGGCTTTTAAAGGAAATTCATTTTATTTAGGGTAACAGAGTAAAGGAGGCCTTAATACAAACTCAAGCTACACTTTTCTAAATAGCCTACAGTTCAAAATGAGAAGAAGAATAAGAACAAAAACCTTCAATTGTTCAATATTTACAAATAAAACATTCTAATGAATCACCTGTGATGAGTGTATACGAGTAGGAGTTGGGATTGGGGGGGTCCCAGCTTCTCTTGGACACAGGCAAGGGGGTGCTCAAGGAAAAATGGTTGGGAACCACTGGTCTATCACATCAAATCCCAATGAAATAACTTGTAGGTTATGGTCGTAAAGTGACAACATTTGAAAAGGTTTCAGGGGTATGAAAACTTTTGCTAGGCGATGTGTAACTGAAGTTTTCTTGTTTCTTTTTAATTGGAAATCCAATCAATCAGGAGGTATTGTGTTCCTGGAAAAGTCCCTGTGATGTTTTTTAAAACTCCAGGTAAATTTTAAACCCTTTTATCTCAGATATGAAACCTTCAGGATGCAGGCGGAAACATTATCCATGAGGTAACTGTCTGGTATTCACCTGTGATCACCCACCCACACTGATCACTCTCGGTTCCTCATCTCTGATTACAGCACCAGGTCTGGTAAACAGCTCCCTCTGGTCTTGAAACTACCTAATGGGGAAATCCCATTAAAAGGTTAAATCTTTTTAGTATTTATGAAAACAAAAACACAAACCAAATCAGATTCCCAGTAACCCCATAAGATGACATGTTCCAACTAGCACCAGGAAAGGAATTAGCTGTAAATTCCCCAAATTACTTCATTGGTATAATCTTCATACTATGTCGGTCAAAGTAATATTTAAAAAAAAATTAATCTGCTGATTGAAGCATTGTTTGTTAAAACTGAGCATCAGAACTTCTTCTGGGACATTTAAACGTCTTAAGCTCTGAGCCTGTTGAGAAATCTCAATAATTTCTTGATTTTCTTGTAAAATCAAACAAACCTTAACCTCAGCGTAACATATTAAATTATTGAGCATAATCATCATCATCATCACAGTTTTTCTTTGGTTCACATGATGATGTCAACAAAGTCTCCCTGAATTTTTTGATTTCTTTAAAAACAAAAATTCACAATGTTACATCTGCATCATTCGTTTATTTTCTCTGCTCTGCTTTTAGTTTTATTTTATGCTCTCATCAGAAACTCATAAACATAAGCTACTTTCTTTTACCATACAGTTGCATGTTTAAAACTCAGATTACAGCAGCTCCCACTGCCATCTTGTAAACTTTCCCTTTCACTATTGCAGCTCTCAGATCAACCCTGATACTCACCTCCACCCACTTCATGCTGCCTTTCTCACTAAAGATTAATTCAGTTATCCAGGATTAGGCTTGGCAGCATTTAGTCAGGACACAGATAAATACAATTTCACTGGTGATGCACTTCATTCTGTCACCCCTGGATAAAACAAACCCACCGTGGGAGGCTTTTCATTGCTTGTAGCTCAGCCTTTAACACAATCCTCACCTTACGGGTGATAAAGATGGAGAGAGTCAGCCACACAAGGTTTCTTGGCATCTACGTTGTCAAGGTTTTCTCCTAGACAACAGACACCTGGTGAAGAAGATACGATTCCCAGCTGGTGAGGTACGGTAGTGGCTGAATCATGCTGTTTTGCTACCAAATTATAATGCATATATTTCAAATGTGAAATACTCTGTATCAACAATTGAAACAAGTTACATCATACGTACAGTCAAATAAATAAAAAAATGTCCAGCTAAATTATTCTGCTTTTCTAGCATCTCATAATTGTGACCAGTGCATTAATTTCAGTATCAACCCGTCAATAATCGGTCTGTTCGATCTCTGGACCATGGATCGGTGCATCACTAGTCTTTACAGTTCAATGTAAACATTTACAAGATTCAAGGATTTACAACTGAATTCCAAATATTACACTGGTGGAGATGGCTGACCTTTGCTAATAAAAGATAAAACTCTCCCAATCTGTTTTCTGGCTCTGAAAGCTGAATCTAAAATCCTCCAACAGCTCCATCAACAAATCATGTAACACAGATGAACAGTGACCTCTAGTGTTCACCTCATGGTACTGCAGAGGAAGACGGCCTAAACAGGGATGTGACAAGAAAAGAGAAATTTCCTTCTGATTCAACATCATCTGCTCTTCTTCAGCTACAGGGTTTTATTAAGCTGACAGACAGAAGTATGAAAATCTAAAGCACATTGTTCCTGTCAGGCAGGAAGCCATTGAAAGCACCAAAGAGACTCTGCTCCATAGAACAAAATACTTACCCAGCATGTTGTGCCTTGAAGAAGTGTTTATGGTTTAAAATGAGTGCAAACGAACGTAACAGAACTCAGTGATCAGTCTCCTCATTTGTTTTTGCTAACAAATATAACAACAAGCCTCCTAATGTCTGTGGACTACATAACCAGCCTTCCAGCTGCTGCTTTCATATAATACAGATGGAAACTCTCCCTCTGTGGCTTTGAAAATGATCATTTTCTGAGCTTTATGAATGCGTCGATAAAACTCTGCTCCACAGGAACCGACAGTGGCTGAACTCTGCTCTGTTAGGTTTGGTCTGGGCTTTAAGTTGTGGGTAAATGTAAGGGAAACCACAGATCCACCACACAGTCTGTTAACAGTGCTGTGAAAAAATATTTTCCCCCTTACTTGATCATTACAATGCTTTGTAAATGATTGATATAGGTAAATAACTAGGAATGTGTATTGGTAAAAATCTGGCGATGTGATATGTATTGCGATACAGGGGAGACAATACGATATATTGCGATACTATGAGTAAGACTATATATCGTGATTTTTAAAACTTAATTTAACTGTAGAAAAACTGTCTCAGCACTCTAAACACTCCAACCTGTTTCATACTTTAACACATCCAGTTTTATTACTAGATCTAGTTGATCCACTGGAACGAAGAAGGTGAAAACAGCCACAAACTACCAGTTAAACTTTTAATTTTACTAGAAAAATTACTGTCATCAATAATGGTTCCATTAGAATTCTTAAAAATAAAAATCTATACATTACTTTTGAATATCGTTACAATATAGTGATATAAAATATTGCGATATATCGGTGTATCGATTTTTCTTGCATTCCTAAAAATAACAATAAATTCATCCCCCTTTCATGAATAACAGCAATCATTCAGATTTTCTTCCATTCTCTACTCTCTCTAAAAAGCGTCCCAGATGTTTTTAAGTTTTGACATATCTGCTTGTAGTTAAATTATGTTGAAATTAGGTCTCTTTATTTTTATTTTCAACAAACTCAACGTTAGCAACCAAATTCTGGCAATAAAACCAACACTCAATCCAGCCCCCTCCATGCTTTTCTTTAAGAACATGATCCAAATGAAGTGAAACGACCCTTTGTGATGAAATGAGACCAGACACATACCAGGATCCAATGAGCTGTATCACATGAAGTAGATATTGTCCCCTATAGATAAGCCTGGGAGAAAATGTCTAATCTTGATGGAGGACCTGTTCAATACCTCTTCTTCGCTGAAGTGCCAGGGGTCTCGTGTTTAAGCTTGCTTACGCACAAAATGGAGTCTGATAACTGCGTAAGTTACTTTCTACACCAAGTTTGGGATCTATAGAAAAAAATGTGGAGGAGAAACGTGAGAAACTCTAAGTGTACTAAGGACACGGAGGATTCTGGGAGCTTAGTGTGCTTAAAGTTGGGTACATTCTTCCGCCATATTTTGTTTCTATGGATGAAACTTGGCGTGGAATGTACTTTCCCAGTTTTCAGACTCCATTTTTTGCATAAACCAGCTTAAAATTGAAACCCCTAATGCCTATCTCCAGCCACGGAAGTGAGCATGTGATATTTAATGAGCTGACATATTTATTGGCTAAATCTCATATTCATGAGTCTAAAGTCCTAATGTCCAAACCTTCTATTTTACGTCTGTGAATGAAACCAAGCCGTATTTCAGCAGCAGTCGGCATTCCCAAAACAACCAGAAACAGCTCAAAAGTTCAACCTCTTATGTTTTCAACATTTTATCACTAAACCAATGTCTGATTTCTGTTGCAGCCCTATAAAATTCTCCACACAGAAACCTGCAAAAATAAGAACAAGTCAGCACCGTGGAAGACAAACCTCAAAGCCCTTCCGGGAAACCAAGCTCTAATAAGTCCTTCTACACTGCATTCTGTCAACACACCTCTCTGTCCCCTCCTCTGCAGATCTATAAGTTTCCTGCTGAGTCTAACAGCTGCCAGGCCTCATTCACTGCAGCAACACATGGTGTTTAGATCAGAGCTCAGAGTAGTTTTGGTTCTACAGAGGAGAAACTTACATTGTCATTGTTACTGAGAGCCGAAATGGCGCAGAGAGGAGTTCATCTAGACAAAGCTAACTTCTCTTGTTCCATCTGTTTGGATCTACTAAAGGATCCAGTGACTATTCCCTGTGGACACAGCTACTGTAGGAACTGTATTAAAGACCACTGGGATGGAGATGATCAGAGGAGAATCCACAGCTGTCCTCAGTGCAGGAAAGAGTTCATACCGAGGCCTGTTTTGGAAAAAAACATAATGTTAGCTGCTTTAGTGGAGGATCTGAAGAAGACTGGACTCCAAGCTGCTCCAGCTGATCACTGCTATGCTGGACCTGAAGATGTGGCCTGTGATGTCTGCACTGGGAGGAAGATGAAAGCTGTCAAGTCATGCTTAACCTGTTCAGCTTCTTATTGTGAGAATCACCTGCAACCTCACTATGACGCTCCACCATTACAGAAACACAAGCTGGTGAACCCCTCCAAGAAGCTCCAGGAGAACATCTGCTCTAGTCATGATGAGGTGATGAAGATCTTCTGTCGTACTGATCAGCAGTGTATCTGTTATCTCTGCACTATGGATGAACATAAAGGCCATGAAACAGTCCCAGCTGCAGCAGAAAGGGCTGAGAAGCAGAAGGAGCTCCAGGTGAGTCGACAACAAATCCAGCAGAGAATCCAGGACCAAGAGAAAGATGTGAAGCTGCTTCAACAGGAGGTGGAGGCCATCAATGTCTCTGCTGATAAAGCAGTGGAGGACAGTAGGAAGATCTTCACTGAGCTGATCCGTCTCCTCCAGGAAAGAAGCTCTGATGTGAAGCAGCAGATCAGATCCCAGCAGGAAACTGAAGTGAGTCGAGTCAAAGATCTTCAGGAGAAGCTGGAGCAGGAGATCACTGAGCTGAAGAGGAAAGATGCTGAGCTGGAGCAGCTCTCAGACACAGAGGATCACAACCAGTTTCTCCTCAACTACCCCTCACTGTCAGCACTTAGTGGGTCTACACACTCACCCAGCATCAAGATTCGTCCTCGGAGATACTTTGAAGATGTGACACCAGCTGTGTCAGAGCTTAGAGATAAACTACAGGACATACTGAGAGACTCATGTACAAACATCTCACTGATGGTCCTTGAGGTGGATCTTCTACTATCAGAACCAGAACCACAGACCAGAGCTGGATTCCTAAAATATATACAAGAAATCACTCTGGATCCAAACACAGCAAACAGAAATCTGAAATTATCTGAGGGGAACAGAAAAGTGACAAGAATTAACAAACAACAGTCTTATCCTGATCATCCAGACAGATTCACTGATTGGTTTCAGGTCCTGAGTAGAGAGAGTCTGACTGGACGTTGTTACTTTGAGGTGGAGTGGAGAGAACGAGAAGTTTATGTAGCTGTTTCATACAAGAACATCAGCAGAGATGAAAGATTTGGATTCAATGATAAATCTTGGTCATTACACTGTAACACAGACAGCTACACTTTTTATCACAACAGCACCGAAACGCCAGTATCAGGTCCGGTTTCCTCCAGACTAGGAGTGTACCTGGATCACAGAGCAGGTATTCTGTGTTTCTACAGCGTCTCTGAAACCATGACTCTCCTCCACAGAGTCCAGACCACATTCACTCAGCCTCTACATGCTGGGATTCGGGTTTATGATGTTGGATCCTCTGCTGAGTTCATTAAACCTAAATAATCTGCAGTGTTGGGGACACACAGCAATTGGGTGGCGCTAACCCACATTCTAGCTCCGACAGGAGAAGAAGAGGACCAGAGGTTATATAAGGCACCGCCACAGATTTTCACGCTCTCTCCAGTTCTGGCGTTCAGCCAAACAGAGCCAGGAGAGATCCCATCCTTCCTTCGCTGGCGAGGGAAAAGACGCAAGTTCTGGGAGGATCTCACTCCAACGACGACAAGACTGTTGATCAATCAGGTGAATCAAACCCAGTTTGTTTTTGAGATAAACCCCACTGTTCCGCCCTGAGCCCTGCTTTCTGAACAGATGCTGCCGTATGAAGCGAGCCGCTAACAGCTACCGAATGCCGCAGAACCGTATCGAGACTGGAGCATTACTCCACCGCGACAAAGCCTGGGATGATGCTATCTTGAACCTGCAGAGAAGGTACTGTGTCGGTGAACTGAGGTGCAGCTGATCGCTGTTTAGCAAGCCGAAGAGGACGAAACGACATTCCAAGCTAATGCTACCCGCGATTCGACAGCTGTTATCCTCCCACTGCTAACGGACCGTAGCTGTGGCTAGCCTGCGGGATAACGTTGTTTAGCTTCCCCCATCATCCACAGAGCAACCTGGAGTTCTTAAACCGTTCAATAAGGTCTGTCTGGGCAGAGGCGAGATTAGGTTAGTTTAAACAAGATTTAAGGGTTGTTTTTTTTCACTGTGATTTGTTACGTTGTGTAAGATTTCATTTATTGTTTGGGTACAAACAGGCCGGTCGTTTTATATCCTGCAACCAGAGTTACTCAATCCAACAGTTTTCCTTTGTTTGGTGTTAAATAAATGAACCAGAGCGACTTTAAGGAGCACCACGTGAGTTAGCTGTAAGCTACATGCTCTAGCTAACCACGTGGGCCCGCCATTGACGGCCTTTTATTCATGAACAATAGACTGCCGTTGATGCTATTCTAAATAGAGATTGACTTTAAAACGGATAGTTTAAACACTAAAACTAATCTTTTAAAGAGTAACTAAACCCCAAAACAACTTTTTTTTGCTTCTAAACTGTATAAATGGGTCTTTACCAATGCAGTCTTTCAGTTTCTGGGGATTTTTTCACATTTTTGTGTAAACTTGTTTAATTCTACACCTTTTGGTCTAAAAACGTCTTAGTGCTGCCCTCTTAGGGTTAAACGGTGGTTGCTGCATTTGAATTTTGTGATTGGTGGAGAGCGGTACATCTCTACGTCACAGGCATCGACTGTGTCACAGCAGCCATGGTCTCACAGACACGCCCCGTGGGTTTGGGTATAAAACTATCAGACATATTCCTACTAATCGCAATTAGTTTAAAACTAACTTAGCCTTATTCCCAACACTGTTCAATACAAGCCTTGGTTTTTGAGCAAACATATTCATTCTGAACTGTGACATCATTATCAATTTATTGTTGTTTCTATTTCTGTGCATTTTTATCACTTTTACTGTTTTACTTCTGAGTGTGAGTTTTATTATCTTTATTCTTTTCTTAGTAGTTTAGTTGTGTGTTACTAGTTTGGTGAGTTTGTTGATTAAAGTATGTTAACTGAAAGTGAATTATTTTTGTAATAATCCATTGTTGTTATTTCACCTACATGTGTAGTAACTTGCTGTTCAAGAACACCAAGAACTTATTCCTTCATATATTGTTTAATTACCTCAGCCTTATCAGGCAGGTAATCATAAACATAAACTGAACAATTTGGCTATTGATATTCCTGGAATTCAGGTGGTGCCCTAAACTTGGTCATTTTTACATAAAATTATTAATCTTATTGATAATTGCTCTAAGCAATTATTCATAATTATTCATAGCCAAAACCTACCTATCTGTGGCACAACAGCAGTGATCTGAGGTCCAGTTGGTGAAAATGTGTATTTTAATGTGTTTCAGTTTCTTTAGTCTCCATCTTTGTTTTTGAGAGCACATTGTTGTCATTTCTTCACTGCTAAGCGATCCGCTGTCTTTATGGAGCTACTTTGTCATCTTGTTTGTTGATGTTGAAGTTTGTTTGGGTGCTGCCCCTTCCTGTTTTTGTTCTGCCATGGAGGCTTTCACTGTTCAGGAGGATTTTGATTCAGCTAAACTAATTACATTTACATTCATTGCTTTGTCAGACCACCTGTTGTTGCTCAAATCCATGTACAGATGAGCTGATGGAAACTGGAATTATCATCATCATCAATCAGGATATCAGACATTATTTGATTGGATAAAGATCAGATTCTGGATCAAACTGTGACTAAAGTCGTCTTGTAACTTTGTTCATTTTTTGGCAAATATTGTAATAAAGATGACTTACTGTGTGAATATAAAATGAGTCTGTTTTGTGATTTATTGGGCCTCCCAAAGCAATGCAAGGAGAAGCAATGCACTGCCCTACCTCCCATGCATGGCAGGCACCTACTACTGTACACCTCTAAACTGGACTCTATATTTATTTTTCTTCCGTCTCCCTTAATGTGGGTCACACCGTAGCATGCACCCCCAATATATTTATATATATATATATATATATATATATATATATATATATATATATATATATATATATATATATATATAAAAGGCCAAAAGAGAATTTTCACCTCTTTAGCAGGGGTTTCCGCTGAGAACAATTTGAAATGGCAGCCACCACCATTCTTATAGCCCTTTGGCCGTGATGTCATCGTTGATGTCACCATTGGTGGTCACGGATCAATGGGAGTGTGTTGGGGTCACCGCTGGGAATGCTGGGAAATGCGGTCTGCTCAGTCCATCTGGGGAAAATGTTCTGTTATGTTCTGCTTTGCATGTATGTGGGAGCCTCGTCAAAAACATGCCTGTTAGCTTTTCAATTTAATCATTCAAACCCCCCCCGCCCGCAATGACTCTGCGCCCCACTTTGGGAACCACTGGCCTATGGTATAATCTCATCCAATATTATCCTCCTCAGTCCCTCCTGTGCAGTCTTGATGTTTTGTCCCACAAGGTTAAAAACACTTCACACTGTAGAGTAAAGAGAACAAGGTCAGAAGGTGTCCTGCTCAAATCTGCTCCTCACTGTTTAAGCACACTGATGCTCTCTACATGACATATGCCCCATATACATTTACTAATGTAACTAATCAGTCAATTCACATTACTTTTAAATATTCCTATCACACTAACCAAACACATACAGAGGAAAATAGACAAATTAAGTTTGTTGGGAACCACGAGTTGACTTCAGTGATTGGTTTTGGCAAACTCTTTAATAACTGCACTGACTGAGTTCGGCCGTTAAAAGATCATTCCCAGACGCACTCACAGGAGGTTTAACAGGTGTTTTTAGCTTCATTTAGATGGTTTTTAAAGTCTTCTCCTGTGTGCAGCAGATTAAAAGGAAAGGATCCATGAGTGGAGTGTCTCCAATACTGTCATAAAAGAAAATGTTTTCTTCCTTTTAACAAGGATTAGGTTGGAGTACGGATCTGCATCCACCAGGATGAATCCGGCCACCCTAAAAGTAGAAGAAACCATCAAATTAAAACCAAACCCTGCCATATTGGACCAACTCAAAAACGGATCACCTATCAAAAGAATGGGCAATCGAGCACCAAACCTCTCAAATTAGTATTATTAAAGATTAGATCTCTGTCAGGAAAGTCCTTTTTTATTAATGACTTAATCAGTGAGCGTGTTGTGGTAAATGCTGCTCGTCCGAGGTGGTCCCATCAACAATGGTACGTGCGATTATTTGTGTGTTTATCCAGAGGAAAGGCTTGGGGTGAGCCTGACCTGAGTCTGTACTCGGCCCAGTGTCCATTTTATAGTCTATTTTAATGTCCCTTTAATGTTGCTCCTGAGTGTGTCTGCACATGGGAATATGATTGGGGGGAGGGGCGTATAAATGTGTGCATGCTTAAACTTGTTGGGAGGGGAGGGGGGTGACATACGTGAGGTAATTTTTATTCTGTAAAGCACTTTGAACTGCATTTTTTTGTATGAAAAGCGCTTTATAAATAAAAGTTTGAATAATTGAGTGAGTGAGTGAGTGAGTGAGTGAGTGAGTGAGTGAGTGAGTGAGTGAGTGAGTGAGTGAGTGAGTGAGTGAGTGAGTGAGTGAGTGAGTGAGTGAGTGAGTGAGCGAGTGAGTGGGTGAGTGGGTGAGCGAGCGAGCTCCTCCTCTTCTTGTCCTCCTCTTCTTGCTTCGATGTCCTACCCAGACGCTGTAATGGCAGAAAATACTTCAGGGTTTCCATAATAAAATAAGACTTGTATTAAGACTTGTATTAAGTATTAACAGCTTAAATAGTATTCAGCAATCACTTTTTATCTATGCAGCACGTCTTCTCCAATATTCATGTCCAGCTTCTGGAGAACTGGTTCATGCCAATCTGATAGCGAAGCATTAAGCAGCACATCTGAGGTCAGACTATTGAGTTTTCTTGCTGCCCCAGCGTCTGTCTCTCTGGTGACCTGACACATCCTTATCAGAAACATTAAGCTTGCTTCCCCAAACCTTGTCATCTGCCCTAGATACATTCACTAGACAGAGAATATATACTTAGATCCTAATTACATAGGAATTTTCCCACCACACCGAGACTGGCCTCGTGAAAGTTTTCAAAGAGAGAAATCACATGTGGGGTGCCCCAGGGCTCCAGCTTAGGGCCCCTCCTATTTAATATCTACATGCTCCTACTAGGCCAGTTTATAACAACCAACAAGATTAACTACTATAACTATGCAGATGATACTCAACTTTCCATTACAATGTCACCAGCTGACTCTGCACCCATCCAAACCCTAAATCTAAACCCCTAAATCTCTTTAGCCATCATCTGTTGGGGTAGCAGCATCAAAGCCAGGCATTTAAAACAGCTCAACAACCTGATGAAGAAGGCTGGTTCTGTTCTGGGCACCACTGTGGAACCACTGGAGATGATGATGCAAAGAAGGATTCTTCATAAAAATCAAAAAAATTATGGACAACCCTGAGCATCCTCTTCATGAGACTGTTATACAACAACAGAGCGTCTTCAGTCAGACGCTTGTTCAGTTTTGCTGCAATACAGACCGCTACAGGAAATCCTTCCTGCCCACAGCCATCATTATCTACAACAACTCGTTAAAGAATTAATTACAGTATATGAGCTACAACAACACTTAATATTCTTCTGGGAACAATAAAGTATTTTTGAATTAGAATTTTGAATTTGAAATAAATGTATCAAGCAAATCAATGGATGGATGTGCCTTAACTTTTTCCAGCTGAACAGAAACAAAACTGAAGTCATTATTTTTGGACCTAAAGAGGATGGATTAAGAGTCAGCACACAGCTTCAGTTAATACAGCTAGAAACTACTGATCAGGCCAGAAATCTAGGTGTAGTAATGGACTCAGACCTGAACCTCCAGGGTCCCATAAAGGCAATAACAAGGTCAGCCTTCTATCACCTGAAGAACATTTTCAGGATAGGACTGATGTCGCAACAGGACCTTGAAAAACTCATCCACGCGTTTATCTTTAGTCGGATTGATTACTGCAACAGCATCTTCACAGGTCTGCCTAAAAAGTAAATCAGACAGCTGCAGCTGATGCAGAATGCTGCTGCTCGTGTTCCTCACTAGAACCAGGAAGCAGAGCACATCACCCCAGTTCTAAAGTCCTTAAACTGGCTCCCTGTAGCTCAGAGAATAGACTTCAAAATACTCCTACTACTTTACAAATCATTGAATTACTTAGCACCAACATAGGCTGAAGGGCTGTTGTCACCGTACCAACCACCCAGACCACTCAGGTCCTCCAACTCTAGCCTACTAAACATCCCTGGACTCGAAACCAAACATGGAGAAGCTGGTTTCAGTTTCTATGCTCCCATCATCTGGAACAGACTTCCTGACAGCTGCAGAACTGCTGAAGCACTGAACTGCTTTCAATCAAGACTAAAAACTCCTCTGTTTAGATTTGCCTTTGAGTAAACGATTAATGACATATGTATATGTGTTCATGCTTTATTGCTGTTTTTCATGTTTTATTGTGCATCATGTGTTATGTGTGTTTCACCAAATCGCGTAAAGCACCTTGAATTACCCTGTTGTTAAAAGTTTACTATACAAATAAAATTACCTTGGCTTGCATTACATTTATTGCCTTTTGTGACCAAATCTTGTTGTTCAGATCCATGTAGAGATGAGCTGATGGAAACATTAAGTTTCATCATCAGTCAGGTAATCAGTCCTTATTTTATTGTACAAAGGTCTCATTCTGGCTCAAACTGTGTAAATAAAGTTGTCTTGTGAGTCAGATTGTGTGATGTTGTTTTTTTACAAAGATCTCAATAAAGTTGACTTATTGTGTGAATATAAAAGGAGTCTGTTGTGTGATTTATTGCAGTTTATTATATTTGTCAGTAGTAAAAGTTATTTGAAAAGCAATTCCTTAAAAATCTCGCTTTAACAGTTGACACAGAAACAGTTGTGGCTTTCAGATGAGAACAAAGTAATCAGTGTACCTGAAATATGGCCACCAGATGTCGCCAAATACAACAGCGTTCCCCAGCAGAAGAAATACTGAATGCAAAAAGTTATAGGTTTTTTTAGGAATGTGAAAAAGGCTCCTCCTGACACCTTCTATATCTGTCTCTCTATCTTTCTGTCTGTCTATCTATCTATCTATCTATCTATCTATCTATCTATCTATCTATCTATCTATCTATCTATCTATCTATCTATCTATCTATCTATCTATCTATCTATCTATCTATCTATCTATCTATCTATCTATCTATCTATCTATCTATCTATCTATCTATCTATCTATCTATCTATCACCACTTCTGTGAAATTTCATTTCCATCCAATTCAACTAAACAGCTTCTCTTGGATTTATAGCAGATTCGTGTGGAGAAAAGAAATCCTTAAAATAGATCCATAATAGAAAACACCACTTTAAATTAAGTGAAGGCATGGTTACTATGACAATGGTTTGTTACGGAAACATAGAGCTGCCACACAGCTGAAATAAAAAAAAGAGCTCTATCACATTATAACTTGATAAGTTTCTTGTTCTAACAATATAACGTTTTTTGTTTGTACAATATACTGCCACGTTTTAACAATATAACATGAAATCTTTTTATAATAGCGTGATAAACGTGTATATTGTTAAAACTTGAAAATTATATTGTACGAACGTAACAGTATATTGTACAAACAAATATATAATATATATATAATATATATATATATATATATATATATATATATATATGTATATATATATATAATAAAGTTGTCACGTTATAATTCTGATATAGCTCTTTTTGTTAAAACGTGAAAATTATATTGTACAAATGTAACAGTATATTGTACAAACAAATATATATATATATATATATATATATATATATATATATATATATATATATATATATATATATAATAAAGTTGTCACGTTATAATTCTGATATAGCTCTTTTTGTTAAAACGTGAAAATTATATTGTACAAATGTAACAGTATATTGTACAAACAAATATATAATATATATATAATATATATATATATATATATATATATATATATATATATGTATATATATATATAATAAAGTTGTCACGTTATAATTCTGATATAGCTCTTTTTGTTAAAACGTGAAAATTATATTGTACAAATGTAACAGTATATTGTACAAACAAATATATATATATATATATATATATATATATATATATATATATATGTATATATATACATATATATATATAATGTATATATATATATATATATATATATATATATATATATATATATATATATATATATATATATATAAAGTTGTCACGTTAGAATTCTGATATAGCTCTATTTTTATTTCACCTAGGTGGACATTCTACGCCTCCTTATTTTGTATAGCCCACTTAGATGAAGGAATTGCTGGAAGTGATGCTTTGTTTATAAGAAGAAGTCAATTAAAGCAATTCGGGGGGCAATATGGTTTAAAAAAAATAAAAAACATGAAAAAACATGAAAAAAAAAATACAATAGAGAAACAATGGAAAGATTTTCAAAGTTAGTGACAGCTAACCGAATTAAAAATATAAAAAAACACAATAATAAGCAAGGGATGAAATATAGACCAGTCAAAATACGTCATGGCATTAAACTACTTTTTTTTTTCCACAACATAAACAAAGTAGGAAGTAGGGCAACACGTGTTGTGCGAATGGTTGTGCGCTTTGTGCGGTTTGTTGCTATGCAACGTTGCTCCACCCCGGAAATACGTCAGGACGTTAACGCAGCTATAGCGTCACACAAACACACATAGGAGGCAGAAGTTTAGTTGTGTGTTAATGCCAGGGGTTTAAGAAACAATTTAAAGCGTAAAGCAGTTTTTCTTGTTTATTAAGCAATTTAAAAGTGATTTTTACTTTACTCAGGAATCACACAGCACTAAAGAGGATCTGGCCTTTTGGAAAAGTCAATGGGGTAAGGAATTGTGGGGGGCACATTGTTCTGAGAGAATGGCTGGTGTCTTGGTGCTAAAAGACAGATTTTCTGGAGAAATTCTGAACGTTTATAGCGACCCAAAAGGGCACTTTATTATTTTGTCAATTTCTAGAAAAGTGGTGCTAATAACTAATATCTATGGCTACAACTCTCATTCAGACAATAGAAAACTATTTGATACATGGGATGAAAAAATATCCTCCTGGTTGGCTAAATATCCTGACGCTTACTTAATTTTTGGTGGTGACTTCAATGTTGTGTTTGATAATAATTTAGACAGATGTCCTCCTAATAGTTTAAATGTATCAAATGGTTTCTTAAGGGATTTCATCGAGAAATTAGATGTTATAGATATCTTTAGACAGAAATTCCCTACACTGAAATCATTTACGTGGAGCTCAAAAGATCTATCTAAAATGTCCCGCATAGATTATTGGTTGGTTTCCAATAACTTTAACCATACCAACTCAAATGTAGATACACATGCAGCTCCATTCTCTGATCATAAAGTTATTAGTTTTATCGCTGAGATTTCGCCTAAAGTTAACATCCCGAGGCCTATATGTTAGAAGATCAATAACAGAGGAGGCCTATATGTTAGAAGATCAATAACGGAGGAGGCCTATATGTTAGAAGATCAATAACGGAGGAGGCCTATATGTTAGAAGATCAATAACAGAGGAGGCCTATATGTTAGAAGATCAATAACGGAGGAGGCCTATATGTTAGAAGATCAATAACAGAGGAGGCCTATATGTTAGAAGATCAATAACGGAGGAGGCCTATATGTTAGAAGATCAATAACGGAGGAGGCCTATATGTTAGAAGATCAATAACGGAGGAGGCCTATATGTTAGAAGATCAATAACAGAGGAGGCCTATATGTTAGAAGATCAATAACGGAGGAGGCCTATATGTTAGAAGATCAATAACGGAGGAGGCCTATATGTTAGAAGATCAATAACAGAGGAGGCCTATATGTTAGAAGATCAATAACGGAGGGCAATATGGTTTTAAAAAAAAAAATACATGAAAAAAAATTCAATAGAGAAACAATGGAAAGATTTTCAAAGTTAGTGACAACTAACTGAATTAAAAATATAAAAACACAATAATAAGCAAGGGATGAAATATAGACCAGTCAAAATACGCCATGGCATTAAACTACTTTATTTTTTTCCACAACAAAAACAAGGGAACTAGGGCAACACGTGTTGTGCGAATGGTTGTGCGGTTTGTTGCTATGCAACCATAGACTGTATATAAGAACGTTGCTTGCTCCACCCCGGAAATACGTCAGGACGTTAAAGTAGATATGGCGTCACACAAACACACATAGGAGGCAGAAGTTTAGCTGTGTTGCAGAAAGTACTTATTGTGTCTCTGCAGCAACATTAAACGCAGCGTAGAAGAAGAAAGAGAAAAGAGCGAGGAGGCGGGAGATGTACGGAGCGGAAGCGGGTCTCAGGAAGTCGCTCTACGGCTTTTCGTTCTGGTCCTCCACCTTCTGCCTGTCTCTGTCCTGGACTCATGTTCAAGGTAAACCGCTGCTTAACTTCAACTCCGAGCCGCCAACCTGAGGACTGTTTGTCCAAACTTAGCTAAGATCAGGTCAAACTAACACCGCCGAGTTCAGCTTTAAATGGTGTCCTCCGGTTATTGTTGGTTATTTTAGCTGAGAACTTTAATCGAGACGCTTTTAGTGAGAAAAACCTTTAAAACGCGATGAAACTCGGGGAGGTTCTGCATCCTGACCTCAGTATCTAATTTACTATAAATAGATGATGTCAGTTCAACATTTCCACACTAACTACTAACTCAAATAACTTAGTTAAATACTAACTACTACTACTACTAATAATAATAATAATAATAACTAAGTTAAATACTAACTACTACTAACTCCTAATACTAACTACTAGTAAATAAAGTTAAATACTAACTAATGAGACACCAGAGTTAACCTAATTAACCTTTTGCAAATCTGCACACTGTGGCATGCTTTTTTTTAACTTTGCTTTATTACATTTTTAACAGATGTTGTGTAAATATATATATATATATATATATATATATATATATATATATATATATATATATATATATATATATATATATCTCCAAGTAACATTTTTCTGCAAAAAGGATTTGTACTAGGAATGTATATTGGTAAAAATCTGGCAATTCAATTAGTATTGCGATACAAGGGAGACGATATACTATAAATTGCGATGCTATGAGTGTTTTACTGAATTTATCAGTAGGAAAACTGTCCCAGCATTCTAAACACTCCAACCTGTTTCATACTTTAACACATCCAGTTTTATAACTAGCTCTAGTTGATCCACTGGAACGAAGAAGGTGAAAACAGCCACAACCAGTCATAATTTTAATTTTACTACAAAACTTACTGTCATCATTAATGGTTCCATTCAAAATAAAGAAAAGAAATAAATGGATACATTGCTTTTCAAAATCGATACAATGTCATGTTAAAAAAAAAGCGATATATCGGCGTATCGATATTTTCCTAATTTCTACCAATATATTGCTGTAGAATAGTGCATAATAATGCAATCCTTAGAAATATGTAGAAATTTGCTTTCATAAATAGTGAAAAAAAAGCATCAAGAGTCGTTTTGTGAATCACTACATTAACCCTCTCCTGTTGTTTCCAGGTAACATGCAGCTGATTGGTTCATCCCAGCCAATCGTAGCGGCTCCTGGAGACGACGCCGTCCTCCCGTGTCGGGTGGATCCTGAGTGGGACGCCGTGGGGAAGACGGTGGAGTGGTCCAGACCGGACCTGAGGCCCTCAGGCACACAGAGGCCCGTGGAGTATGTGTTCATGTACCGGTACAAGAAGACGGAACGAGACATGATGATGGAGACGTACATCCAGAGGACGTCTCTGTCAGAAGGACTGAGACATGGAGACGTGTCTCTGAGCATCAGGAACGTGAGCTTGGAGGATAACGGGAGGTTCAGATGTTACATCCCAAGCCTGGATAAGGAAGCAGAGGTTCTGCTTGTTGTCGGTGAGTAAACGGGTCCAAACTGCAGGTTCTGGTCGGGATTCTTGTTTTTCTGATGAATCCTGTTATTGTTTCAGACCCAAACTTTGATAAAATGACGACAACCGAGACGGTTCCTGACAGAAACCCCATCACTCCGACCCAACAGGAGGAGACCAGCAGGAACAGTGAGTCAGCGGGTCGAAACCAGAACTTTTCAGCCTCATCTAGAAAACCTGAATGTTCAGTTTTAATATTTACCATTTCTTATATTTCAGCTCATCGCTCCAGGCTGCTGCTCTGTTTACCCGTTCTCATTTTCTTCTTCTTTGTTTGCCTGAGTGCCGTTTCTATCTGCCGCGTAAAAAAATCCCTCAAAAACAACAAGTAAGTCAGAAATAATAATAATTCAAACTTATTCACGTTGTTTTCTCCGTCACATGTTTGATTATGAAAGTTTCCTTTGCTTCCTGTAGGTTTTCTAGAACCTCTGTGACTCAGACCCCCCACCTCCACCCTGAATGCTTGGCCCTGCAGCCGACCTGTGTGGATGTAGACGGCAGCTCTGCAGAGTCTGGTGAGTCTGACCTGAATGCGATCTAACCCGGCTGTACGGCCCAGATAAACCGCTGATCTCCTCCTGAACTCTTGTTCTCTGTACTCCTACAGGTTCTTCATGTGGCTTCAGTCGGACGCTGCAGGAAGCTCCCAAACCTCCAGATCAGCGCTCGATAACAGCTTCTGGATTCGCCGACATGAAGAGGACGTCTGGAGAAGAAACGAGAACGGATCAAAACTCCCAGAAGCCTTCTGGTCCCGCTTCAGGTTTTATTTGGCCTCAGGATGAACTAAAACATCTTCACCTCGCTGGACGTTTTCTTGGACTAAAATCTGTATAACTTTAAAAAGAAGCTTTTTTTATAGGATGATCTGAACCTGCTGGCTTGTTATTGTGATAATTTATTGTTTTTTTACTTCAACGTCACAATGAAACTGATCTGGAATCAAGTTTATCTTAGGTTTTCTTTATTGTATCTGTTTATAGTGCCTTTAAACTTTCACAGAAGCAGGTCTGTAGATCAGATCTACATCAGATGCATTTATACATTATATTTAATGAAGGTATTTCTTTGTTTCACTAATAAGTCATGCTTTTTTTAGAGAGAAGCTGACTAGGAACAAAAGGTGGTAAATCAAATCTGTGCACCTGAACTCCTGAAGCACTTTAAAAAACGGCAAAATGTTGTTGAGTATTTAAAGAGGAAACAGATAAACCAGAAGAGAAGGACTGGAAAAGATGCTAAATAGATGCTGGAGTGAATAAAACGCTTTTTTGAGATCAATATTTTCTCCAGAAAGACTCCTAAACATCTCAAATGAAACCAAATGTTAACTGACTGTAAAAGTGTCTTGTGTTAAAGCTGAACCTGCTGTTCGTTGTGTAGGTGATTAAGAGTCGTAGCTGACGGTCACTTCCTCCGTTTAACACGAGGTTTTCATGTGTCAGTAGGACAATATTGTTGTTTAAAAAGTTATCAGATCACCCACCAGGGGGCACCAGCAGTTTACATTTTATTATGACATTTCTGTTGATGTGGAAATTAAAGAAGGGAGATTAAGCAGTTTGTTCTCCTCCCACTCTGACTGGTCATCCCTCCTGGCCGGGTGATCAGCCAGCTGACTGATAGGGAGCGCGCCCAGTTTCACCCTGAAGGACATGCAGCCACCAACAGCTGGACTGTTTTAGTTTCATATTGTTGTTTTATTGCTGTTTTTGGTTATTCTCTATAGATTATTCATTCTTTTATTTTACCTACCTCTTATGGCTTTAAGTTGATAAATGGCGCTCCAGGAATGTTTTGTCCTAAGAGGAAATGTGAAAAAAAAAAACTTTTTTTTTAAATGTTTACTTGTTATATTTATAACCCAACTGAATATTTTCTGTAAAAAAAATTTTTTATTGTGTAATAATTTATGTTTCAGTCCATCTCATCAGGACTTTATTAAAACAGTCCAGTGAGCTCAATCTGACAGGAACTATTTATCTGACCTCATAGACCCAGTATTTCAACTTTTGGTCTTTTCATTTTAAACATTAAAACGAATAAAAAAGCCAATCTGAACACAAAACCACTGAAGCTGATTTATTTTATACAGAAATGTTGTCTTCTGGTCTCTAGACATCCAGGGAGGACGGCTGACTTGACTCCAGTCCAGCAGGAAGTCATTGACCCCCCCCCCCCTCCATCAGGAAGTTATGGCTAAAGAAGCTGGCCGGTCAGAGTGCTGTGTCAAAGTATATTTTAATAGGAAGTTGAGTGGAAGGAAAAAGTGTTAGAAGTAATGGCATCAACAGCTGGTTTGAGAGGATTGTGAATCAACGAATATTCATTTGCAATCTCCAACTATCCCAGTACTACAAAAGATACATTTTTCATTATCTAACTTAGCCAGCAGGTGGATTCCAACCAATTAACATTCGGTGTCACAACGACCTGCTGCTTGAAAATATCTGCTATCACTGGTTGATCCCCTTCCCAAGGTGCTTTAATGCTGTTTTCCAGAACAGGAACACTTGTTTACATTCCCAAAGCGAGTCTATACTGATAAGTAGGTCAATTCTGAGGAGTAAAATAATCTGTGCACTATCTTATAATGAATAAACTTCTATTATTAGACAGTATATTCCACCATTCATCATCATTAATACAGCCAAGGTCGCTCTACCTGACAATCCTCAGATTTTTACAAACATCCATTTTACATGCTATTAAATATGTTATAAAACATGATTCCATTAGTTTCTGTTTTGGCTCATCATTATATATACATAATTAAGTAAACGTCGCTAGACGGGATAAACACCTTTAGAAGAATTGGGCAGTAGGACGATAGGAGTTCACTGGTACTGTTGTTAACAGATCTCCTATGTCTAGCAACCCCTGCATAATTATCTTTAACAATGCAGTCTCTGATTTGTAGGTACTTGCAAAAGTTATATCTTTTGTAATATTATGTTTGACTAGAAGTTCTGGAGATGACATAAACTATGAGTTCTGCATTAAAAAGTGACCTATATAGCGTATTCCCTTCATAAATCCCTTCTAAACCTATTTTTGTCTCTAGAAGCAGCATTGCTGCAAGAAAGTCCTGGGTTTGACCTTTGACCCTGGCTTGGGTTCTTCCTGCAATGACTTCATTTGTCCCTCCCAGTGACTGCTGGAGGAACCATCTTACCTTGCCTAATAAAAGTACTATTATTATTATTATTATTATTGTAACAAAGGGGCTTTCCGTTCGTCCAGTTGGAAAAAGTAAAACAGCGCCCCCTAGTGTCAGAATCTGATGCTCCACCCACTATATCCTCCCAGCAGTCCTCCAGCAGGTGTTGTTGGACTGTAATGACTTCAGTCTTTGTCTGAACATGTGCTGGGATGTCGATCTTTTCATTGTGGATTTCTACCCTCTGCTTCTTCTGGACTCTTGTTCAGGGTAAAGCTGCTCCTTATTCTGAGCTCACCACCACTACTATTAATAATAATAATAATAATAATAATAAAAGTGAAGGAGGGATCTAGAGACTTCAGAAAGTTGATGTTTAGGAGGATTTGTTTGTTTTTAAGTGGAGCTGAATAGGATTATGTGTTCTTACAGAAGCCCAGAGCTTTATCGTTTTATAAGGTGAAAACTTTGTTGTTCTAACAATATAATTTTCAGGTTAAAATAAAATATCACATTTATACAATACTACATATTAAAGCCTATTGTATTTACATAATAACAGATTGAACAAACATGAAATTATACAGTTTGAATAACAAAGTTGTTAAAGTTTGAACATGACTGAACATAATCACAGTGCAGATCAGATGCAGTGACTCAGAAGATGTCTGGTCTAAAGGAGCTGATTAAATTCTACATTATTCTGGGGTCGAGTCTCTGAGAGACGGTGCTGTTAGTCATCTGGGAAAGTATTTTAATCATCCAGGGTTTCACTGGGAATGAATTTAAACACATGGTTCAGTACAAGAGGAGGTAAGACCAAAAATGGTCTCTGGACAAGTGTGGGTTGAATCCGTGTATCATTCGTTCTTCCTATTTTTGATTGACAAACAAAAATCAAAAAACGAAAATTGGATTGATTTTTTTTTTGTTGTTATTTATTTTTAAACCAGAAACAATACGAAAAATACATTGTTTCTCATGTTTTAAATGTTTGTCTCGGAAATTGTTCTGCGTGCTAAAATGCGGGTAGGGTAGCGACACCATGGCAACCCATGGAGCCACACTCCACATTAATTAAGGAGCTTCTCAAAACCGCTGCTACGGATGGATCAACATTATATGTTTTTGTGCTGACTGCTTTCCAACTTCCGTTAGCGTTAGTGGTTGCTATTAGCTAAAACACACAGTAAACCAAGACAATCTACGGGGTTCGATCCCGCGGTTTTTTCGGGGAAACAGAAACCTGTATATGACCACGTTTGTGCGTAACAAGCATTTTTACTTGTGGGGGGGTGAACGTCTAGTTTCTCCCCAATTAGCCCAATTAAGGTTACAAAGATGGTGTGGTGTTCACATGAACTGATTCGGGATTATTCAAATATAATTTTGACATAGTGATATGATACACTGGTATTTTTCTCAGTCTTTTATTATAATTCTAGTTAAAAGTAATAGAAAAATATAATAAATTGTAGTTTTTCTAAACAAATGTTAGGCCATTTTAGAATGGAGACGATTTAATTTCATCCTTACAGCCTAGCGTTCAGATTAATTACTCTTGTTTTGAAAGGGCACATTTCAAACATCCTGTCTGAGTCCCAAATCAGATCAGCCTTGTTTAGTTTTAAGTTTATATTTTACGAAAAGTTGTAATTGGTGAGACAACCTTAAAGTAAAGTAAAAATCCAGGGTATCCAGGATAGAGATCGCTGATGTAAACAAAGACAAACTGGAATATGAAATGAATACTTTAGATTGCATTACTGTCTCTATCAACAGAGGTAACAAATTAAACTGTTACCATAGCAATGTGACAGAATGAATGTGGAGAGTGGCTCCAGCGTTGCCATGGTGTCTGTCGCTACCCTACCTGGAAATTCGCACGCAAAACAACTTCCGGGATCGTCTACATCCCAGCAATTAAATATTAAAAACGAATTCTTTCCCGTTTTTCAATTTTGTATTTGATCCGAGACAAAAATTCAAAACATGAGAAACAAGGCATTTGTCGTATTGTTTCCGATTTAAAAACAAATAACAAAATCACATTTTCGTTTTTTGATTTTTTGTTTGTCAATCAAAAATAGAAAGAACGAATGATACACGGATTGGGTCTCCTATCAGTTGAAGCTCATTTTAGGAGAATTTGTATGTTTTTAATTGGAGCTAAAGAGGATTCTGTGTTCTTCACAGAAGGCAAAAGAAAAATAGTCCTATGTTTTAATGTGAAAAATGTATTGTTCTAACGATATACTTGACATTCATAGAAATATTTTAATGGGAAATTATGAGTTTTCCTTTAATGGCTTCCAGGTCATGTGACCAAAAGACTGTAATCGATGCCTAATTGATACTGAACCAGTAAGAAATCGCATTTTCATAACCAAATTAAAAGCTCTTATTCTATAGTGCGATAAACAAACAAATAAATATAGATAGTAATGTGATATTAAATAGTTTAATTAAGACAATATAACATGATACAGCTCTATGTTTGGCTGGGTGGCAGCTCTGGGTAGCCAAAGCTATTACAGTTTTATGACTCATCTTTTTTTTTAAACAAACACATTGGAGTTTACATTTAACAATGATTCAGCATTTTCCATTCCCAGCTGATGACACTATTCACTAACTAGTGTAACCATGGAGTCCAGAGCAGATTAACCAGATTTCCTATAGAGCAATTATTCTGGTTCCAAACAATGGTACAAATTAAAGTTCTGTATGATAACATTAATAATAATTTCCAAACTCTCTTGTAAGTAATTATCTTATACAATAACAATTTTCTTGTGGTTTAAAATAAGTAATTTTATTATTTCAACTGTGGTATTTCTACTATGACGGTACCTTTAGGTACTTTACACAGTGATCATAAACAAAGTAGTGGGAAATACCTGATCAGGAAAACTCTGAAAAATACTTTAGAAAAATCCAGATACATTTTGTGGACGTTTTACGGCCCCCGGAAATCTTCATAGGGGGTGCCCTCGGCCCCACCTGGGCCACCCCTTGGAGGCGCCACTGGGGTTTTTTAAATTTATTTAGGTTTTTACAGTTTTTACTAAGCTATTGTTAACAAAACAAAAAACAACACGTTTTTTTACTGCTGCTGAGCACGACTTTCATGTGACTGGGGAAGTCATCTGACTCAGCAACAGTTTATTTATATAGCGCCAGTTCACAACATGTCAGCTCAAGTCACTTCAATTCAATTGTTCATACATTCCAATTAATCCTTCAGTTAATTTTTCCAATTAGTTTAAAACAGATTGCATTGACTCATTGACTTGCAGCATTCACTCCTCCTGGACCAACGTGTAGCGACAGATATAGCAGAAGAAATTATTACATAAGACCAATAAAGACACACTTTAATACAGAAATATGGCCTTTGTATGGATTTTGTTTGATTCTATAATATTGATAAAAATGCATTTTTATTTCATTTCTATATGGAATAATTATTTGGGGAAGAATTGATGGTTTCTGCTCAGGATCCTTGATCTCACCTGTTGTTTCCAGGTAACATGCAGCTGATTGGTCCATCCCAGCCAATCATAGCGGCTCTGACCATCCAGAGGACGTCTCTGTCAGAAGGACTGGGACGTGGAGACGTGTCTCTGAGCATCAGGAACGTGAGCTTGGAGGATAACGGGAGGTTCAGATGTTACATCCCAAGCCTGGATAAGGAAGCAGAGGTTCTGCTTGTTGTCGGTGAGTAAACGGGTCCAAACTGCAGGTTCTGGTCGGGATTCTTGTTTTTCTGATGAATCCTGTTATTGTTTCAGACCCAAACTTTATTAAAATGACGACAACAGAGACGGTTCCTGACAGAAACCCCATCACTCCGACCCAACAGGAGGAGACCAGCAGGAACTGTGAGTCAGCGGGTCGAAACCAGAACTTTTCAGCCTCATCTGTAAACCTGATTGTTCAGTTTTAATAATTATTTCTACAAAATTTTCCCTTGTGGGATTGATAAAGTATTTATTCATTCATTCATTTCAGCTCTTCGCTCCAGGATGCTGCTCTGTTTACCAGCTGTTTTCTTCATTGTTTGCCTGAGTGTCCTTTCTATCTCCATCATTAGGAAATGGCGACAAAGGCAGGGAGTAAGTCTGATTTATTATGGGAATTGTTTTTTATCCTCAAACATCTAAATCCATCTCTGCATCTGTCGTCTAACTCTTACCTGGTTTGGGTGTACTTTGCTATGTGGGCGTGTCGTTATTGTTGTCTTCTAAGGGTCGGAATATAAAGGTGGTGATGTCGTTGTGGACGTTAGGCATTATTCCCGGACAGGCCACGCTGTGGGGTGAAGACGCTAAAATGGAAAATGAATTACTCCTGTCTTTGTTATCACTTTGGAACGCAATCGACAATAATAAAAAAAAGGACATCACAGCAACAAAACAACGCTTTTAGCTGTTTATTTAAGTAAGTCATTCAGTCAGTCGACGTCGGATCAGTGCAGAGTGTCAAACAGGTCCCGGACAAAAGTATTAGACTTGTCTATTATATAGGATAAACAAAATGGGGGTCATGTTTTCGTCCAGGTTGTTTATTCATTTATAAATGTCAGTTTCAAGCTAGATATATAGTTTACAACCTAAATATTTGGTTTACAAATTAAATATTTAACTTTGAACTAAATACGAGTTACCAAACTAAATATTTACCTAGCTAGCTTAATATTTAGCGTTGAACTAAATAAACTAAAATTGAACATAATTTATTTGCTGAAAAGAGGAAGTAGACTACCAAAATAAAAGTGGGGTCCTGCGAACCTCTATATAAACTGCTGGCAAGACTAAATGTCACCTTTGTCATTGTTTTATTTTATTTTTCATCCCAACATGTTAGCTAAATATTTACTTTGGAGCCAATTATTTAATTTGCAAACTAAATATTAAGCTTACCAACTAATTATTTAATTAGAAACTGACATTTATAAATGAATAAATAAGCATGGTCGTGAATATGACTTCTCTTGTGACTCAAATTGTCGCTGTTATTTCTTGACTGTGTAACTTTACACACGGTGCCCCATGCAGTGTTTCATAAGAGAAGCTTACACAATCACACTGGTCAGCCACCTCCTCATGCTGGGTCACACACACACACACACACACACACACGCTTCTGCTGCTGCTACTGCGTCCCGTTTGTCACAAGTCACCCGTGTGTTTTACTTTGGCAGGAAACGCCTGGCAAACGTTATCCCACAACTATTCAACAGGTTTGGGGTCAGGACACAAAATAATAATAATTATTATTATTATTATAATAACACCACAAGGTTTGGTACCAGGTTCTCTGTCGGTCTAAGATTTATTGCTTTGTTAAAACAAAAAATATATATAGATATTTAAATTTTATTGAGAAATAAATTAAATTTCCTTTAGAGAGTCATTTTATCTATAAATTCATTTATTTAATATTTTTCAATTTATCTATCAAGAGTAAGTCTATAGTATAATAATAATAATAATAAAAATAATAATAGTAGTAGTTGTCTTTTTGTTCAGTAACACACAGCCTGATACACAACAAATACATATAAAAAATAATGGCTTAGTTTTCTACTAGAACCTTTCCTGTTTATTTTTGTTTCTAATTGGTTGGATTAGGCTTGTATGTTCCTACTTAACCCACCCAGTGCTGGATTTTTGCCTCATTTATCTGACCTTTCTCAATGTTATTGCAAAAATTGATCCTTTGTCCCCATTTAAATAAAAGCACTGATGGCAGCAAAGAAAAAAAAAATGCATATAAATGTATGGAAACAAATTGACTACTTGACGACACTGGAGCTTCAGTCATATTCAGTAAGGGATACTATGTGATGACTTGATGAGACTGTTTCATTTTTATCACAAATATCTTGTTTTTATGAACTGTAAGCAGGAAGCCATCATAATTAACAGAAATAAAGACTTGTAAAAATCAATCTGTGTGTAAGTAATCTAGATGATGATGGAGTTGCTGAAACGAAACAACTTTTGAATAATAATAATAATAATAAGTTTTTAAATATGACTGCGTTTATATGCTGTGGACCTTTTAATCGTTTGTTTTTATTTTTTTAAGGATTTTTTCCCAGTTTTTGAACCCAAACAGCGCCCTTGCTGTTCTATGATCAGCAGAACCATTTTCTAGAGCAGAAATGCCCCGTAATACATGTTATAGGGGTGCACAGTGGTGAGATGTGGGATCATTTGGGTGGAGGGAGGTTCATGTGTTTCAGTTTGGTGCAGCTTCTCTCATCCTAGACTCGTGTTGTAATTTAATAATCCTGCTGCTTAGAATAAACATCCAGTTTCTTTTCATTCATCTCCTTCATTTTCATTTTTATGCTTGACTGCAGTCAGCTTCTAAATGTCAGCAAACTTCGAAGGAGTTTGACTCTAAATAGATTTTATGGCTGAGCTCTTTCGACTGATGTTTTGGGCTCCGGTTCTTATTTTCATTCTTTGTTCCGTTGAAGGTTCTTCGTGTGGCTTCAGTGGGATTCTGCAGGAACAGCCCAGACGTTCAGATCGACACACGATGAAGTGTACTGGACGTCCATCCCAGGAGAGGCGAACCGGTTCTGTTCCCAGAGCAGAACGCTCATGTCCTTTTAGCGAGACTCATCGTGTTAGGGACCGGTTCAGGAAGACAGATGGTCGTTCTTCTGTTTGCTTGGTGTTCATTAATCATCCCAGCAGCTGTGAAATGCTGGGCTGTTCACACAGTTATTCAGTTTTCATGAGAGTGAAAAGTTTACAGAAGCAGATCGGCGGATCACTGTGATCACTTTGAGTTATTTACGTTTTCAGGACATTTTTGTGATACTGGAAGAAAATGTTTACATTTTTTTTATTTACATTTCTGGTCAGAAGTCATTGTTATTCAGTAAAAGTCAGGATTTGATTTTGTTTGGACTTCTAAATGTTTCTTTGACAGTTTTTTTTTCTGTCAGGGTTTAAACACTATCAAGTCCTTTAAATGAGTGATACTGCATTTAAAGAAGAGCTGGATGAAAATACAAGCTGATCCAGAA